>CM076579.1:1267973101-1268464604 GCA_034641835.2 Pinus albicaulis
TATGGTAAAGAAAAAGATAAAAAATTAAAATAGTACAATAAAAATAATAATATTATATAATGAGTTAGAAAATTGCTTAATATTACACATGATTCAACTATAATTATATTAGAATATTTAAATATTTTGAAAAAAAATCCAAATAAAAAATTGTTATTAATATATACACAACTGTATTTCAAAATGAATTTAATTATTATATACAATTATTTTAAAATATACAATTCTATAATTTTTTTAATTAATTCTATTCGATATATATATATATATTCCCTATCATATAGCACATATATTACGCGTTGGTATATTCATGGAAACGAATTTTACTGCACGACCAATACAGATGCAAAGTATCCGTTCTTTTATGAGAGTTATTTTCGGAGATACTATCATTTGAATTATTTTCGAAGATGGATGAAATAAATCTGAGTTACCTGGGCCATTACATAAATAACCAAAAAAATAAAATAAAAAATGGAGGCCTTAAAGCACTTTACGCAGTAAACCCTAACACGTTTTAGGATAACGTTTTAGGATAATTTTGACGGAAATTTGATATGTGGCAAGATTTAGAAATATATCACCGTGGCCATTGGAAGAATTAGACAACATTATTTATTGAAAGTTGAAAGCATTGATTTAAAAAGAGAAAGAAAGTTTCTCACCTTGGCCTAGTATCCACTGAAGCCTAATATCCATTGATGTCGACTCCGAAGCTCATTGACGTGCCTCGCAGCAGAGCACAATTTATATTACCTGCAGAGCGTATTTATATTTAGAGCATAGATTTTCCACACGCCCATACGCTGAAACGAAATCATGAATACATTTTGTGATGGACAGACAATTTTGTCCAGGGAAATCGAAGAATTGGATCAATTAATAAGAACAACAGGAAAATAAGAATATAGGTAGAGGACAAGAGATAAACAACTTTGGATATACTGGATCGCTTACCTTGTAATTGACTGACTAAATTAACATTATGTGACTGGGAATAACTCTACAGGATTCATCTAGCTGAAAATTTTGAAGTGTACAGGAAACCCAGAAAGTTGAGAAATATAATTAAATACCAAATAGCAATACAAATAAGCTATTATCGATTCGATCATTAATCTATCATTTACTAATACCTATAGAAAAGAAAACGTTGATGGGAAAGTTCATATTTATCTACTTGATGTTGTTCAACCTATTCTCTTTCTCATAATTCCAAAACTAAAACATGCAGTTGTCGCTACCTTGTTCGCCACTTCATGCCTAGCAGACCAGCAAACCAAATAAAAGAAGAGGAGATTTTCATGAAAGAAACACCAAAATAATAACTTATTAGGTTCCTGTTGCCAAAAAAAATTAACAAAAAAAGAAAATTCTCATTGCGGGTGACATGAGGAAAGTTAACGTACCTCGAACCATGCTGGAACGCCTCATTTTCATGCTATCAAAGATTTCAGATGGCCTGAAATAAACTCTTCTTTCTCAATAAAGAAGGACAACACAATATTCGCATACCAACCTATTGAACCTGCAAGCAGCCATACAGACCTCCAATATAGACCGGCATACACAGAGAATTATAGACATCTACACAACACTGAACTTACCATCAAGACACAGAGATATATATCAAGAAATCAAATAAATGAATGCTAACCGTTGTGCTTGTTTTTATTTTATAGACACGTTAGGCGGTCAGCCCGATGATAACCGTTAAAATTACCGTTACATTGCCCACCTGCTACTCAGTAAATTTAAATTTAAAATCATCGATAGAAATTCGTTCCAACCTATCCCAACTCCACCGTCTAGTAACGTTTTGGGTAATAATAATAATTGCAGATTCGGGACCACAGAACTATTGGCATGCTAGACGATGGCAGTGCTAATATTGCGACCTCATTTTCTTTTTCTTCCTTTTGCATATATTATTTATCTCATCTTTGATTGAATGTTTCGATTGTATTTTAAAATGGAATGTTTAGCTTATATGCACTTGGTAATTTCAAACGTATTTATATTTTTTTGGGTTTGAATTTTAATTTTAAAATATTTATTTTTGTTATATATAAGTATTTTATTGTATTTATTTTAGAATATATATATATATATATATATATATATATATATATATATAATTGTATTTTGTTTATATATGTATAAGACTGAAAAAAAAATTATTTAAAGAAGTAAAATATACTTTTTATATGGGTAAAAGTATATATAAATTTGGTTGCAAAAATATGTAATATTTTAAACCTTTAATTTAAAATTTTAAAGAAATTTTTAATAATTTTATTTATAAATAATTAAAAAATAAGTGCAGATTCTGGACCACAGAACTATTGGCATGCTAGACGATGACAGTGCTAATATTGCGACCTCATTTTCTTTTTCTTCCTTTTGCATATATTTTTTATCTCATCTTTGATTGAATGTTTCGATTGTATTTTAAAATGGAATGTTTAGCTTATACGCACTTGGTAATTTCAAACGTATTTATATTTTTTTGGGTTTGCATTTTAATTTTAAAATATTTAATTTTTTTATATATAAGTATTTTATTGTATTTATTTTAGAATATATATATATGAATGATTGTATTTTGTTTATATATGTATAAGACTGAAAACAAATTTATTTAAAGAAGTAAAATATAATTTTTATATCGGTAAAAGTATATATAAATTTGGTTGCAAATATATGTAATATTTTAAATCTTTAATTTAAAATTTTAAAGAAATTTTTAATATTTTTATTTATATAAAAAATAAATTTTATTTTATTTATATGTAAAAATATTATTTAAACCTATCAATATATTATAAAAAAATTTGTTAAGATGAAATAGAATATCAAGGATCGTGCTCTTCTAATGGAGGTCCTGACGTGCCACTTGATTCAAGTGTTACTGTTCTTGCTATGCGTGTTATTTATTTGTCCTAAATAGTTTGAAAGATTGTCTCAACGAAATATATTTTATCTTGAGTTTCCAATAAATACAGAGTTTCCAATAAATACAGAGCTTTCACGTGATATTTTTCACACTAACTCTAGGATTGGAAGTTAAACACGGTGAATGTGAATGTTTTTCGAAGGTTGTCTCAACAAAATAATTCTTCCTCCATGAGATTTATCTATTTCAATTTTTTTTATAGTTGTTGACTTATAATAAATTATATTTGATTTTTAATTTGGTATAATCGGGATCCTAAATAGCATCTTTTGTGCATAACGCTACAGTTAAGACAAATATGTATCAGGATTGGAAAAATGTTACTCACCAGAACAAGAGGTTTTGGCAAATGTTACTAGTGATAACAAAGACACTATAGTTTATCTCGTTTATTTCCTTTATAGTTGACTTATAATAAATATATCTGCTTTCATGTTGGTATATTTGTATCAAATAGCAAATTTTTTCATAATGTTAGTAATTCCTGGTAAGACAACAGCCATCGTCAATGGTAAGTAAAGTTAAAATTAACGCCATTTTGAAGAATAATTGATTACAAAGATTGTAGAAATATCTTTTGGGAGAGGGTTTGGAAGTTAGAAGGATTGTGGAAAGATCGTATGTTCCTTCTTTTAGGAGGGACTGGCACTTAAAGGATTATGGCAAGATTGTGGTGAAATATTTTTTGGGAGAGGACTTGGTAGGTCAAGTTAAAATTAGTGCTACTTTATAAATTCAATAATGAAATTCTGACAAGATTGTAGAAATATTCTTGCAGAGGATCATGAAGAAGGATTATGGCAAGATTGTAAGAATCTTTTTGGGAGAGGTCTTGGCATTTAAAGTTAAAATTAACAATTTATAAATTAAATAATTGAGATTATGGCAAGATTGTGGTGAAATCTTCTTTGGAGAGGACTGGCACAATAGTTAAAAATATATAGTTTAAACACTTTATAAATTAAATATTTGAGATTATGCAAGGAGGATTGTGGTGAAATCTTCTTTGGGAGAGGACTTGACAGCTTAAAGTTAAAATTAGCGTAGTTTAAAACTTTGTCAATCAATGAAATTATGGCAAGATTGTGGTGAAATCTTCTTCGTAGAGGACTTGGAAGTTAAAGTTAAAATTAAATAGTTTAAACACATTATAAATTAATAATTGAGATTATCCTAAGATTATGATAAAGAGAGGACTTCCAAGTAAGTTTTAAATTTAAAATTAGCTTAATTTAAACACTTTTAAATTTTAAATAATTTGATATTATCCTCAAGATTATGATAAAATTTACGTAAATTTAATTAAGTTTTTTGTTCATTTATTTTTTTCATTTTTTCCATATTTCAACCACAACATCTAAGATGATAAATGATTTTAGTATGTCAAAATGAAATTTTATTTCCTTTTGAAAAAACTAAATCAAATTATAGTTTTTTCCAAATAAAAATTTCATTTAAAAAAATTAAAGTGAAATTATAATTAAAAAAAAACACCAAATATCCAATAAGATTATGTAATTTTTAAATAATAATAGAAAACACAAAACATATATAAAAGCACTTTATATACACAAACATATATATATAAAAAATCTCTCTCTCTCGCTCTCCAACTCTCACTCACTCTCTCTCTCTCTCTTTCTCTCCCTCCCTCACTCTCGTTTGCTATTCCCCTCTCGTCTTCCTCTTTCTATCTCTCTCTCTTAAGTCCATCTGTTGTGGTTCTCTCTCTCTCTCTCTCTCTCTCTCTCTCTCTCTCTCTCACTTTGCTCCCTCCGATCTGAAAATATCCGTACAAATTGTATGTATTTCAAGAACCTACCACTTAGTTTAAATTAAAAATGATCTAGCTTGTGCTCGACGATTTTGTGGAATATTTATTTAAAGAGGTGTATGAATTTTTACTGTTTATGTGTCTTAATTTATCGAGCTTAAGGTAATTTAACATGTATGACAACACCCAGCAATGCAACAAATAATAATTCAAACACAACATAAATTTTAATCTAGGAGTTCACCGAAATCTGTATTAAGGTCCTGAGTCTGCCATCATGACTTAGCTCTTTGGGATTATGATAAGTTTTTTACAAAGTAAATAATTAATTACAAAGAATACAACAATGATCCAAACGATTGAAAATACCACAAATATCCCTCAATTGGCTATCCAAACTTTGTAGGAAGCAGCCTTTTAGGTCTCAAGTATGATATGATTCTCTCTGCTTCTGCAATTAAGTTTAGCCTGAGTTTCCAAATGGCACACAAAATCCCTCATAATTTTGTTTCTATCACTGAAACCACTCCTTCTATATCCAACACACATCAGACACCAAATACCAACTCGATAAATTTCAAATTGAGCATTGCAATCCCAAAAATAGAAGTTATCCTCCATAGTTTGCCGAGGGTTGCCCAAATATCCCAAATCAACTTCTCGAGCCGTAGAAGTTCTCAAAATGTTCTGAAACCATCAACAGAATTCAGAAAGTGTTGTTTTGAAGGATGGTTAATTATCATTCTTTTTTCACAGGTGCTATGTATTTTCCAAAGTCCACGTATATATATATATATTCTGATTTTTTGGAAGCTGTAAAAACATGGGGTCATGAATAGATTCTACAATTTTTTCAGTCAATTACCCCCTGAACTTTACCAAATATTTTAAACCTTCAAATGCCCATACAGTCCTTTCGTAAACCATTTCACCATATTTAGAACTTCTAAACATTCCATTCTGACTAAATTGATTCTGGAAAAGACTCTAATCTCCAAGTTAGTCTTCAAACTAAATTTGTCTCATAGGCCCTAATGGATCTTTCATCTTCCCCGAGCAGCAAGCTGCTGAAGATCACTGGCCCGACTCAAACGTATTTCAAAGTGTTCAAGAGGTCAAGGAGACCTGTAATCTGATCAGTACTATCCAATTTCCACCAATAATGAGGAGCAGGCCTCCAAAGAAAACTACTCAATGTCACTAGAAAACCCTACCAAATGTGGAAAATCAATAGTGATGGGGAAAGGATAACCATCCAAAATGGCACGCTCCCTCTAGAATTCAGAACCATTTGCTGGCATTAAATGTTACGTGTAGTGCGGTCACATAACTGCCGATTTCTAAATCACAATCATAATTGTTAATAGACCAAGAGACAATGTTCAGGTAGCGCTATTGGGTGACAGCAAGAGAAGACGTTGGTTAACGTATCACTCACCGTTGGTGCCGTTTAAACTAAGATTCAGGTGCCAGGTTATATGGGAGTAGAACAGTGGTTAGTCAAGGCTAGTCTCCTTGCCGCCAAACCATTTTCTAACCGATTTTAAATAAATAAAAATAAGAGCATAATATGTTATGAATACTTGCAGAAGAGTTGGTCACATGCTGTGGTTGTTCACTGAGTCCACGGTTGATTCTCAGGGGAGTAATAAAATGATATAATGCCTAACTCCGCTTTTCAGTTTGCAGGATGGTGTGGGAGCTCGTAGGTTTGCTTTACATGTAAAGTGTACCTCTCCTCGATAGTTCAAACTTAAAATTTAACCAATATTATCCAATAAAGCAAGCACTGTCCGCATGCTTATTAGCCCACTTGAAGACTAGGAATATCTTCTTCGAAATATTCCAGAGAATATTCTTTTCATTTTTTTTTTGAAATTATGCAGTTAAACTTGGTCAACGAAAATGGAGTTTAATTGAGACCTCAAACCTAAATAATATTCTGATACATTCCATTTTGCTAAATCCATTCACGTACTTAATCACAATGACGAGACCTTTCAAGTTGCTTAGTTTACAATTTTCTGAATACTTTGAATTTTGAGCTATCATTTTGTTCCATGATCTGTTCTCATCAGTATTTCCCATAGAAGCTTTTGGACCCCAAAAGCTCTCTCAATACCGAAACTGATTTGTAGACAAATAAGAGTACTATATCCTCCTCTCACGCTCAAATGAATGGCTTTTCTTCCCATGTCACTCTAATTGAACAACTAAAAGAAATTGGACACTTCCCTTCCAAAATGCGCTTATCCTTGTCAAGAGCGTTTTCAGATTTCACAGTTACCTGGAAGGGCCTCTGGCAGAAATTTACATAATGTATCAAACATCACGTCTTCATCAACTAATTCATATGGTCAAATATAAGTCAGTAACATGCGACATCAACAACAATTCGTCATAAAATGTGCGTTACAATCGACACAAAATCAATAAAAAGTGTGGGAACACAATCGACATTAGCTCACAAACATGTGACAAAATCGAAACAAGTCAATAAGCAACATGATACATCTTGACAAACACATGGTGGACTTATCAATGTATAATAAAATTCATTACAGTTTTGCTATTTTATCTATGCACTTAATGCATATAAGCATCTTTCAATTTTCCTTTTCAAGCGCTAAACAAGTACATAATCCAAAGAAATATACAATATATAAGAGTTTAAATTAAAAGATATTTCTACAATATAAGTGAGAGTCATACTCATATTTACACCCTCCACGACAAAATTTTGCAATTACAAAGAATTGCTCAACTAACCATTTTTTATATGAATCTCGTATCAAACTTTTCAACAAAAAATACATGCATACAACCAAAATGTGCATATGTACAGTATTTCTTACTATGTTAAGAAGTCCATCAACTTTCTTCCAAGCAAGTACCTCCATGGAGAATTTTGTCACAGAACATTCTTCATGAATATTCATTTCACACTGAGCATGAACCATAGTCTAATTTGTGCCAATCTTTTCTCATTCCTTCCTTACAAGGTGTTTTCTAGAAACGACTAGTTGATGCAAAGTCTAAATAGAATATGAGATATTATGTCCTCATATTTTGGCAAATATGTGAAAATCTCATGCACCTTCTTAAAAATTTGTCTTTACCTCATCGTCTTCGTATGCTTTCTTCATCCAAAGATTCAAATAACATGTATACAATCCACAACAATATAGTGGCTAATTCTTTTCCATTTTGGTATGTAAATATCATGCTTAAAACATAATCAAATTGATCATGAGAAGATTTATATCTCTTGTACCGTTTTGAATGTTCATCCTTTTAGCCTCTTTTTATAGGATAGCACTAGTAGAGGCTGATTTTCATTGTTGGCTAACATCATCGTTTTGTCTTAAAAATGCTTTGAACTTGCATGCTCTCACATAAGCCTGCATGTCTACCATCTTCTTGTATTTTAAATAAAGGTCCAAAGAAATGAGCATCATCTTGGAAATAGATTTGAAATGATTATAGAATTACACAACTTGGAACAAAATTTCTTTCTGAAGAGCTCACATGCCTTCATACTTTGGAGTCTTCGCCATTAAATTGCAAAGAACTGGGTGATCAAGATCTTGCTGTTCCTCAACCGAAGGATCAACTATGCCTGTATGCTTGCCTAATCCCTTGGCTCTTACAGCCACTCCCAACATGACCAAATTCTATAATCTCTTTGTAGAGAGGCTTTTCAGAACCAACACATATTTCTAAGAGGAAACCTAAGACAAGTTAGAAATGACACTCTTCATATTTTTTCAGTCAAAGCCTCTTGGTCCCATGGGGTTGGCTCTATATCACGTGCCTACATTTAGCACTTCTTCCTCTCTTTCCTTCATGGAAAACAACTTGCTCACTGTTTAGTGGCTTTCATTGTGTATCCTCAAACAAAATCTACCATGTCCTTCAATATAATAAAGTCAAGGCTTCATATCATCATCGAAGAATATTTGTGAAGGATGAATGCACTTCTGTAGTTTTCATTATAATAATGGAAAAAAGAACTAAAAAAGAACTAAAAAGTTCTCAAAGCTTTTCAAAAAATGACAAAGCTTTTCAGGAAACCAAATGGCCTAGCATCAACTTTATTCAAGCAACCAAACAACAAACAAACTCCAAGAGCTTCATAACAAAAACGCTAAGAGGGGCTGTCTAATGTTGACCATAAGGTACTTTGGGGGTAAGGATGAGACTAGCCAAATATTTTCTTCCCTTTTTTTCTCTCTCCAAGACTTAGATAACGGTGAGTTGTCCCAAATCTCAAGAAACTCAAACAACTATCAGCTTTTTTTTGTAAACAAAGTAAAATAGTAAATATTTTATACTCGTTTAAACACATTTCAAGCTATACAACAGTTGTCCTATGCCTGCCATGGGTGAAACTATGCTCATATCATCCCGATCTGAAAATGGTCTTGCTAACTCATGTATTTTAAGAATCCACACCAGTTTTTTTTTTAAAATGAAATGGTTCAGCTTTGTGCTTGACAATTTTGCGGAATTTTTACTGAAAGTATGTATGAATTTTTATTATTATAAGTTAATTTACTATATTTCTTATTTAACATATTACAACAACATAATTCAAAGCAATTCATTCAAACATTAAAAATTAGAATTTCTAATCAGAGCTCACCCTAACCTCGTGGGTTACCTTCTCCTTTCGAGCTTTGTCAAAAACGACTACCTCTTGGGATTATGGTAAGATTTTCTTACAGCAAATACTTAATTCCAATGAATACAAAAATGATCAAAAGGACTGAAAATACCATAAATATCCTACCAATGTCCATCTTTGTAAACAACTTTAGCTCTTATGCTGACACACTGTCAGTGGCTCCAAGGTACTCGAGCTTTTAAATGGAACAAAATCCCCGTACCGACCATTGCCTGAACAAACTTTATATCCAACACACATCAAACCAAATTCAAATTAATAAATTTCTCAAATTGAGCAATCATAATCCCCACAACAGTTATCCTCCATGTATTGCCCAGTGCTGCCCAAAATGAAATCCAACTGGATATATAAGTTCAAATGTCATGAAATCACTTCCATTGGTTCCAAAATGTCTTTGGCAAGGTCACAATTATTCGTTCATCAAAATCGGCTCAGCCTACTACGGTTTCGCCTCAATCACTAATCGACACCTGCAGGTACTATAGTCAAGGAAGAGTTCTCTGCTTGTTTTCAACCTCTAAAGTCTTAAAAATTGTTGAAACCTATGGCTTGATTCAATATGTTTTTATAGTCAATAATGACTAGCTGAGCCCACTGCAAATGGTCTTAAAACTACTCTTTCTAAGCCCCTGACTGCTATTTTCTGCCAAAGGCAAGAGACCAACCCCAAGAATCATTTCTAAACTTTTCTGCCTTCTTTAAACATTCAGAAAGGCTCTAAAATATATTTCAACAGACCATAATATCCCAAATTATCCTATTTGGGATTATTGAACTCTTGGTGTTGACTCTAATTCCCCCTGTTAGGCCTCAAATCGAATTTTCATGGTAATCTCTATGACTTTTCTGTCTCTCGAAGCAAAGCCATCAATATCGACTTCATTAGACTGTAAAACCTAATTCAAAGTAGTTCAGAGTGAATAGGACCCCAAATGAGTAAATTGTCCATTTGGTTCAATAATGAGGGAGTTATCATTTCTCCCAAAGAAACTTTCCAATGTCACTAGGGCAAAAACCTGAAATCACGTGTGGAAAAAGTGTTAGGTTATGGGAAAAGTTGGATAAGTCCACCTGCACAGTGCACCTCTCCTAATTTTTCTAACCATTTATGTTTACTAAATGCCATGGTAAAACAATACATGTATCTCACTTAACCTCAACCATAATTACATGAATACAATAATCGCCATAGCTGACAGGTATATGGTTAAGTCAACTGCCATCCTACGGTTTTAAGTCTTTTTTAAAATAAGGTTCAGGAGGAGGCCGACAGGGTGTTGAAATGTGGTAGTCTGCACTAAGGGGCTCTGCCCCTTTTACGCGAAATCATTTCTTCCAACCGACATTAAATAAAAGCCATGAGCATAACATGTATATAATACAAGAGGAGTTGGTTACACCAAGATCATAAGAGGTTTGTCACTGACTCTTATGAGTAACAAAATATTCTAATTCTTCCAATTTCAAATTTTAGCCACAAGTGCCTCCCGCTTTCCACGGTAGCCCGTATAGCTCAAAACTTAAAGTCAACCAATTATCCAATAGTTCCTCAAGCACTTATTCGCATGTCATTAGCTCCACGGAATATTCTCAGAATATTCTTTAATTTTCTCAAATTAATGTTTCAAACTTGGTCAATCTGGCATGGAGTTGACTAGAGACTTCAAACTAATAAATTTCAGATGTCAATTTCATTTGCAAATGTCATAAGGGTAAAATTTAGCAACGAGTCTCTTTGCTATTATTCGTGTTTAAGTTCTTTCTTCAGACAACCTTGAATTTTGAGCGGTATCGTCTCGCTCCACAGATCCAGCCCATCACTCCTCCTGCCCTCTCTCTCTCTCTCTCTCTATCTGTCTGTCCGTCTCCTTCCCTCCCTCTCACTCTCCCTCACTCGTACCTCTCTCTCTCTCTCTCTATATATATATATATATATATATATATATATCACTCCCCCCACCTCTCTCTCTCTCGCTTTCCCTCACTCTCCTCCCTCCCTCTTTCTCTCTCTCCCCCGACCCCTATCTCTCTGTCCCCCCCCCCCCCCCTCACCTTTTCTTTCCCCCCCAATCTCTCTCTCTCTCTCTCTCTCTCTCTCTCTATACCCCTACCCCTCTTTCTCTCTCCTCCACCCCCCTCCCTCCCTCTCTCCCTCCCTATCTCTCTATCTCTCTCTCGTCTATCTCACTCTCTCTCTCCCCCACCGTTGTGTCTCTCTCTCTCTCTATACCTCCCCACCCCTCTTCCTCTCGTCTCCTGCCCTCCTCCCTCCCTCTCCCTCTCCCTCTATCTCTCTATCTCTCTCCCCCCCTACTCTCTCTCCTCTCCCACCCCAACTTTCTCTCCCTCTCCCTCCCCACTCCTTTCTCTCTCTCTCTCTCTTTCTCTCCCCTCTCCCCTCCCCCCTTCCCACTTTGGATGTCCATATGCCTCCCTCACTTTATCTCTCTCCCTTTGTCTCTCGCTCTCGTCTCTTTCCATTCCCCTCTCTCCCTCACCCTCCTCCCCGCCCTTTCCTCTCCTCCATCTTTCTCCCTCCCACACATCCCTCTCCCTCTCCCTCCCCTTCGGTTCTCTCTCCCTCTCCCCATCTCTCTCACTCTATCTCTCGCTCTCCCCACCTCTCTCTCTCTCTCTCTCTCTCTCTCTCTCTCTCTCTATCTCTATTAACTCTCTCTCTCTCTCCTCCACCCCTCTCCCCTCTCTCTACCCACCCCTCCATCTCTCTCCCTCTCCCCACCCTCCTCTCTCTCTCCTCTCTCCTCTCTCTCTCTCTCTCTTTCTTTCTCTCTCCCCCCCTCTCTCTCTCTCTCTCTCTCTCTCTCTCTCTCTCTCTCTCTCTCTCTATTCCCCTCTCTCCCTCTCTATCTTCTTTCTCTCTCTCTCTCTCCCTCTCCCTCCTCTCCTTCCTCTCCATCCTCGCTCTCTCTCTCTGTCTCTCTCACTCCATCCCCCATCGGCCCCTCTCCCACCCCCGATCATTTTCCCTCACCCTCCCTCTCACTACCCCCCCCCCTCTCCCTTCATCTCGTCCCTCCCCCATCCCTCTCTCTCAAATCCTTCCCTCCCTCTCCCTCCCTCTCTCTCTCCCTCCCTCTCCCTCCCACTCTCTCTCTCTCACTCTCCCCACCTCACCCATCTCTCTATCCTCTCTCTCTCGCTCCTAATCACTCTCTCCCTTCCTCCTCGCTCACTCCCTCCTCTCTCTCTCTCTCTCTCTCTCTCTCTCTCTCTCTCTCTCTCTCTATTTCTCTCTCTATACTCCTTGCTCTCTCTCTCTCTCTCTTGCTTCCCTATACCCCCTTACTCCGCTCTCTCTCTCGCTCTCTATACCCCACTCATTCTCTCTCTCTCTATCCCTCTCTCTATACCCCCACTCTCTCTCTCACCCACCCCATCTCTCTCTCTCTCTCTCTCTCTCCCTCTCTCCCTCTCCCTCACTCGCCCCTATCTCTCTATCTTCTCTCTCTCTCTCTCTAATCTCATGCCTACTTCCCCACCTCTCTCTCTCCCCACCTCTCTCTCTCTCTCTGTCTCCCCTCACTCTCTCACCCCCTCCCTCCCTTTCTCTCTCCCCCCTCACTTTTCTCTCTCGCTCCCTCGCTCTCTCCCCACCATCACTCTCTCCCTCCACTATCCACTCTCTCTCCCTCCTATCCCACCTTGTTGTTCCTCCCCCTCCCTCCCATTTACTATCTCTCTCTCTCTCTCTCACCACCCCTATATCTATCACCCTCTCTCCCTCCCCCACCTCCCTCCCTCCCCGCCTTATCCCTCCCACCTCCCTCTCCCCGCCTGTCCCTCCCAACCCCCTTGCTCTACTCTCCCCGCTCTCCCTCCTTGCCTCCTCCCCCTCCCTCTCACCCTATCCTCCCACCTCCCTCGCTCTCCTCTCCCCTCTCCTCCTCCTCCCCCCTTGCCTGCCAAATTTTCCCTCTCCCTCCCTCTCTCTCTCATGACCTCCCTCCACCCCTCCATTCTCTCTCCCTTCCCTTTCTCTCTCTCTCTCTCTCTCTCTCTCTCACCCCCTCTCCCTCCCTTGCCCCCCTCGCTCTCTCTCTCTCTCTCTCTCTCCCTCTCGACCTCTCTCCACCCCTCCGTCTCTCTCCCTCTCCCTTTCGTCCCTCACTCTCTCCCTCGCCCCCCTTCCCTCCCTCGCCCCTCGCCCTCCCTCTCTCCCCCCTCTCCCTCTCCCTCCCACTCTCTCTCTGTCTCTCTCTCTCTCTCTCTCTCTCGCCCCTCGCTCTCTCTCTCTCTCTCCCTCCTTCCCTCTCTTATCCCCTTCACTGTCCATCTCTCTCTCTATCTCCCTCCCTCCTTCCTCTCTCTCCCTCTCTCTCACTCTTTGTCTCTCTCTCGCCCCCCCCTCTCTTTCTCTCTATCTCTCTCTCTCTCTCACTCTCTCTCTCTCTCTCTCGCTCTATCTCCCTCCTTCCTCCCTTATCCCCCTCACTCTCCATCTCTCTCTCTATCTCCTTCCCCAACCTCTCTCTCTCTCTCTCTCTCTCTCACACACACACACACACACAACCCACCATCTTTCTCTCTAACTCCTCCCTCCCTCTCCTCTCTCTCCTTCCCTCTCCCATCCTCTCTCTCTCTCTCCGTCCCTCCCCCTTCCTCCCTCTCTCCCTCACTCTCTCTCTCTCTCTCTCTATCCCACCCCTCTCTCCCTCCTCTCCGCCCTCCCCCGCCCCTCTCTATGCCCCCATCTCCCCCTCTCTCTCACACCGTCCCTCTCTCCTTTCTCTCTCTCTCTCTCTATGCCCCCCCTCTCTCCACCTCCACCTTCCCTCTTGCATTTGTCCCTTCAAATGGGATTTACATATAAAAATATGTTTATAATTATCAATACTAAAAATAACATTCAAAGTTATTCATATTCAATACATAAATAACAATCTCTTAATTAATGCATGTTCTTACCAATTATATATATAATTGGAATAAAAACCAAATAAACAAACCTCATATTAATAATATATATTACCACCAAACCCAAAAAAATCTATATAGGTGAAACATTTATTATCATAAGGTTATATCATATTTACAATATTTAACGTATAGGTGTACATTCTTATAATAATAATATTGAGAAACCATATTACTATATGTAGAGAAAAGATAAAAATTAAAATACTAAAAAATATTATATAATGAATTAGAAAATTGCTTGATATTACCCATGAATCAACTATAATTATATTAAAATATCATGAAAAATTCCAAGAATAAATATGTTATTAATATACACATCACACGTATTTCAAAATGAATTTAATTAATATATACAATTATTTTAAAATATATAATTTTATAATTTTTAATTATCCCTATATATATATATATATATATATATATATATATATAGCACGCTTTTGTATATTCATGGAAAAGAATTTTACAGCAAGTATTCAATAGAGTATTTCTCGTGCTATCTGTTCTTATTACAGTTATTTTCGAAGATACTAAGGATTTGAATTATTTTGAGATGGATAAAATAACTCTGACTACCTGGGTCATTACATAATTAAACAAATTTAAAAATAAAAATAAAAAAAAATCGAGGCCTTAAAAGCACTTCATGCAGTAAACCCTAACACGTTTTTGGACCAATTTGGAAGAAATATATCACCCTGGCCATTGGAGAATCGGACAACATAATTTTTTGAACGTTGAAAGCATAACATTCACTGATTTAAAAGAGAAAGAAGGTTTCTCAGTTGGCCTAGGCCTAGTATCCACTGAAGCCTAATATCCATTGACGCTGGATCTGAAGTTTAGCCTGATTGCAAGTCAAAGCAGCGCAATTTATATTACATACCTACAACATATTTATATTTAGAGCATAAATTTTCCACATGCCCATACGGTGAAACGAAACGCGAATATATCTATATTTATCAAACACTCATTCAGGGAAATCGAAGAATTGGACAAAATTAATAGGAACAACAGAAAAAATAAGAATATAGGGAGAGAACAAGAGATAAACAACTTTGATATCGATCTGCCTGCTTTATAACTGACTGACTAAATTAACATTATGTGACTCGGAATAATTCTACAGGATTCATCTAGATGAAAAATTTGAAGTATACAGGAAACACAGAAGTTGAATACAATAAAATATTCAAATAGCAATACAAACTAATACCTATACAAAAGAAAAGAAAACGATAATAGGAAAGGTAATATTTATCTACTTGATGTTGTTCAACCTATTCTTCCAATTCCAAGACTAAAACATGAAATTGTCGTTACCTCTTGTTCGCCATTTCATGCTTAGCAGACCAGGAAACTAAATAAAAGAAGAGGAGATTTTCATGAAAGAAACACCAAAATAATAACTTATTACGTTCCTGTTGCCAAAAAAAATTTAACAAACAAAATAAATTTTCATTATGGATGACATGACAGGAAAGTTTACGTACTCGAACCATGCTAAGAACGTCCTCATTTTCATATCAAAGATTTCAGATGGCCTGAAATAAACCTTCTTTCTGAATAAAGAAGGACAACAAAATATTCGCATACCAACCTATTGAACCTGCAAGCAGCCATACAGACCTCCAATATAGACCGCATACACAGAAGCATAGACATCTACGCTCCACTGAACATACCATCAAGACACAGAGAGAGATATATCAAGAAATCAAATAAATGTAGACATGTTATGCAGCGGTCACCCTGATCATAACCGTTAAAATTACCGTTACATTGCCCTGCGGCTACTCAGTAAATTTAAAATCATCGATAGAAATTGCTCCAACCTATCCCACCTGTCGCAACTCCTCACTCTAGTAACGTTTGGGTGAAGAATACGGAGTCGTCTAAATTAGCCGGAGGAATTGCCCGACGGTCAAAATTGGCCGGAATCCGGCTCAAAAAATTTAAAAAATCTTGCAGAAACAGTGTTTGAATCCTGATTTTGACATTGGAAATGGATTCAGCACCATCAAACCTGTAGGACACCCAAAATATTAAAACTTACAGTTATAACATAGATTTAGAAAATTCCCAAGCCACTTTCTGAAAATCTTATCGAATTTTCATGATTTTCAGAGCGCATTCCCGCTAGTTAGATCATACAACAATACACATGGAGAGTATTGTGATTACACATGCCGAGAAACACGGAAGTATTGTGCACAGAAACAAAAAGTAGTTTGGTAATGATGTATTAGGAAAGTATTGTCCACGAAGAAAAAGCAGTTTAGTAAAGATGTAGTGTAGGCCTCAGGGCTTAGTTAACCAACGTGGAAGCAAATACAATTGGAAAATAATTGCAGATAACGGGAAGAAGAGCGGGGATTCGGGACCATGACAACTGTTGGGAGAAGTGCTTTAGACGATGGCAGATTAATATTGCGACCTCATTTTCTTTTTTCTTCCTATTAAGAAAATGGCATACTCTATTTCCTTTTCCTGGATGGATTTTTAATGGCTAGACTCCAAACCAGGGGAAGTGAAATGGTTGTGGATATCTCGTTTCAGATATATTATTTATTCCCATCTTTGACTGAATGTGTTTATTGTATTTTAAAATTGAATGTTTCGCTTATATGCACTTGGTAATTTTAAACGTATTTGTATTTATATTTTTTATTTTTTTGGGTTTCTATTTTAATTTAAAATAAATTAAAATATTATTAGTCAAATTTATTATATATATATATATATATATATATATATATATATATATATATATATATATTGTGGTTATATATAAGTTTATATATGTATGTATGATTGTATTTTGTTTATATATATAAAACTGAAAACAAATTTATTTAAAGAAGTAAAATATAATTTTTTATGGGTAGAAGTAATATATAAACTTGGTTGTAAATATATGTAATATTTTAATTCTTTAATTTAAAAATTTAAAGAATATTTTAATGATTTTGTTTATATAAAAAATAAATTATATTTTATTATTGAAACTATTATAAGATGAAATAGAATATAGAAGGGTGTAGACTTTAAAACCAAAAAAAATCAAATATTTAAATTTGAAAGTGTAAATGAATATATCATTTTATATTTATAATTTCTAATTGAAAATATAAAATAGTATAATTTTTTTATATTATATTTGTATTTTAATTTTGCATGATTTTCAAAACAAAAATCAAAGTGTTTATTCCTAATAATATTATGTGGCTCACATAATATTAAAAATACTTTTGAGATAATAGAACTCAATGTAATGAAGGAACAATTTATTTTGAGATAAACGAGGCACCAAGGGTTTCTGTTAAACCTACTAATATAGGGTTAGCCTGTAATATAGGGTTAGCTATTTCGTGATTTTTTATTATAACTTAAGAAAAATATTAGATTGGATGAACATGTAAATGAATATGTAATAGAAATATAGATTGTTTTTTTGCACACTGAAATTCTCATAAGTTAATGATCAAGTGTTAGACGATTGAAATGTTTTATTCCATTACATCCATGTAACTACCTAACTAACTCACCAAACCCTATTAATGTTTCTTCCACCTAACTATGAAATAAGATATAACCTAAACAAAAATATATAGCAACTATCACACTCGACATTGACACTGACCTCATTGAAGTGGCTACCTCAAACAAATCCAGTTTTGTTAATTCATGCACAAAAGGAATTGTTGTTTCCATAAACCAA
Source organism: Pinus albicaulis (assembly GCA_034641835.2). Lineage (NCBI taxonomy): Eukaryota > Viridiplantae > Streptophyta > Pinopsida > Pinales > Pinaceae > Pinus > Pinus albicaulis. The sequence continues at coordinate 1,267,991,187 of CM076579.1, forward strand.
TTGCTACAACTTCTCCAAATATTGAGTTATATCTGTAATCTAGCGATTTTGACTCGGCGTACCATTTACCTGTTGTTTTGAAGGCCATTGTAGCTCTTGTTCCACTCTACATTTGACATAAGTTACTTTTCTTCTACTGGTTTTGTACAATCTTGTTGCTTTTTGGTTAAATTTGAGCATTGGTGGTGGGCTATGGTGGTAGCGAACACCAAAAGGATTCGACGTTTCTCGAAATAGATATTTGGAAGCTTGCCAAAAATGTCATTCAATTTCAGTGGCGTCCTCTGGTGCTTTTTCAAAGGGAATATCACGGATCGTGCTCTTTTAATGGAGGTCTTGACGTGCCACGTGACTGAACTGTTAGTGTTCTTCCTATGTGTGTTATTTATTTGCCCTAAATTGTTTGAAAGCTTGTCACAATAAAATATATTTTATCCCAAGTTTCCAATAAATAGAGTTTCCACGTGGTATTTTTCACACTAATTTAGGATTGGAAGTTTCCAATAAATACAGAGATTCCATGTGATATTTTTCACACTAATTCTAGTATTGGAAGTTAAACACGGTAAAAGTTTTTGAAAGATTTTCTCAACAAAATAAATTTTAACACTAACTTAATGATTGGAAGTTTCCAATAAATACAGAGCTTCCACGTGATATTTTTCACACTAACTCTAAGATTGGAAGTTAAACACAGTGAAAGTTTTTGAACGTTGTCTGAACAAAATAATTTTTCCTCCGTGAGATTTATCTGTTTCATTTTTTTTTATAGTTGACTTATAATAAATTATATTTTTCATTTTCATTTGGTACAATGTATCAAATAGTATCATTTCTACATAACGTTGGTAGCAAGACAAATGTTACCGAGGATTTGGCAAATGTTACTAGTAATAATAGAGGATTTGGCAAATGTTACTGGTGAAATGTTACCTAGCGCCTCTGGTGAAATGTTACCCGGTGTCTATGGTGAAATTTTCTTTGGGAGAGGACTTGGTAGTTAAAGGATTATCGCAAGATTGCGGTGAAATCTTCTTTGAGAGAGGACTTCGCAGTTAAAGGATTAAAATATTATGGCAAAATTGTGGTGAAATATATTTTGGAAAAGGACTTGGTAGGTAAAGTTAAAATTAGCTCTACTTTATAAATTAAACAATTGAAATTATGGCAATATTGTGGTGAAATATTCTTTGGGAGAGGACATGACAGTTAAAGGATTATGGAAATATTGTGGTGAAATATTATTTGGAGAGGACTTGGTAGTTAAAGTTAAAATTAGCGTAGTTTAAACACTTTATAAATTAAACAATTGAGATTATGGCAAGATTGTGGTGAAATCTTCTTTGGGAGAGGTCTGGGCAGTTAAAGTTAAAATTAGCGTAGTTTAAACACTTTATAACTCAAATAATTGAGATTATGACAAGATTGTGGTGAAATCTTCTTTGGGAGAGGACTTGGCAGTTAAAGTTAAAATTAGCGTAGTTTAAACACTTTATAAATTAAACAATTGAGATTATGACAAGATTGTGGAAAAATATTCTTTGGGAGAGGTCTTGGAAGTTAAAGTTAAAATTAGGGTAGTTTAAACACTTTATAAATTAAATAATTGAGATTATGGCAAGATTGTGGTGAAATCTTCTTTGGGAGAGGACCTGGCAGTTAAAGTTAAAATTAGCTTAATTTAAACACTTTTTAAATTAAATAATTGATATTATGCCAATACTATGATAAATTTCACAAAAACTTAACCTTCTTTTTTATATTTTATATTTTATATTTTTTCCATACTCTTAACCACAACACTCCACAAGCTAAATGGTTTTAACACTCCACATGCTAAATGATTTTAGCATCTCAAAATGAAATTTTATTTCCTTCTAGAAAAAACTAAAGTGAAATAATACTTTTTCCCAAATAAAAAATTTCATTTAAAAAAATTAGAGTGAAATTACAACTAAAAAAAAAAACAATAGAAACATATATTAAAAAAATTGAACAAAAGTATATAACATCCAATAAGATTATGGTTCTTTAAATAATAATATAAAAACACAAAAAATTATATAAAATAACTAATATAAAAAAACATAAATAAAAACTCTCTCTCTCACTCTCACTCTTGCTCTCTCTCATTCTCGTTCTCTCTCCCCCTCCCCCTGACTCTCTCTTGCTCTCCCCCTCTCTCTCAATCTCACTCTCTCTCTCTCTCTCTCTCTCACATACTCTCTCTCACACTCTCTCGCTATGTCACACACACACACTCTCTCTCTCTCTCACTCTCCTCTACCGTTCGCTCCCTTTCCCCCTCCCCCTCACTCTCGTTTAATATTCCTCTCTCATTCTCTCTCCCTTTCTATCTCACTCTCTTAAGCTATCTACAGGTCTCTCTCTCTCTCTCTCTCTCTCTCTCTCTCTACCTTGCTCCCTCCCTCTCTCTCCTTTTATCTACCTTGCTCCCTCTCTCTGTCCCTCTCACTCTCCTTATCACTCAGGCACTCTCCCTCTCCCTCACTTTTTCTCCCTCTCCACCTCTCTCACTATCAATCTCTATATCTCTCTCTCTCTCTCTCTCTCTCTCTCTCTTCATCTCCCTCTCACTCTCTCCCTCTCCCTGTATATCTCTCTCACACACACTCTCTCTCTCTCTCCTCCCCTCCCTCTTTCTCTCCCACCAATATCTATCTCTCTTTCTCCCCCTCGCTCCCTCCCTCACCTTTGTCATTCTCAATCTCTCTCTCTCTCATCCTCTCCCTATACCCCTCGCTCTTTCTCTCTCTTGGTCTCTCTTTCTCTCTCTACCACACCCCTCTCCCTCCTCTCCCTCTCTCTCTCCCTCTCTCTCCCTTTCCCTCCCCCAACCTCTTTGTCCCTCTCCCTCCCCCCTACCTTTCTCTCCCTCTCTCTCATTCCCCCTTCCCACCTAGTTGTCTGAACCCCTCCCTCACTTGTAAATGAATATATAATTTTATATTTTAAAATTTTAATTGAAAATATATAATAATATAAATTTTTATATTATATTTGTATTTTAATTTTGCATAATTTTCAAAACGAAACTCAAATTGTTTATTCCTAATAATATTATGTGGCTCACATAATATTAAAAATACTTGAGATAATAGAACTCAATGCAATGCAAGAACAACTTATTTTGAGATAAACGAGGCACCTGAGGTTGTTGTTAAACCTTAGCATGTAATACATGGCTAGCCTGTAATATAAGGTTAGATATTTCATGATTTGTTATTATAACTTAAGATAACTATTAGATTGGATGAACATGTAAATGAGTATGTAACAAAAATATATATTGTTCTTTTTACACACTGAAATTCCCCAAAGTTGATGATTAATTACACCATAAGGCATATTTATTTCAAAACAAATCTCCTAGCTATCACTCTATCTCTCTCTGCACCATTGGATCAAGTGTTAGATGATTGAAAAGTTTTAGGCCATTAGATCCATGTAACTACCTAACTAACTCACAAAACCCTATTAATGTTTCTTCCACCTAACTATGAAATAAGATATAACCTAAACAAAAATGTGTAACAACTATCACACTCGATAGTGACCTCATTTAGGTGGCTCAGAGCCTTAAACAAGTCCAGTTTTGTTATTTCGTACACAAAAGGGATTGTTTTTCCGTACACCAATTGCTACAATTTCTCCAAATTTTGAGTTGTATTTGCAATCTGACGATTTTGACTCGGTGTACCATTTCCTTGGCGTTTTGAAGGCCACTGTACCTCTTGTTCCACTCTACATTTGACATAAGGTACTTTTCTTCTATTAGTTTTGTACAATCTTATTGCTTTTTTGTTAAATTTGAGCATTAGTGGTAGGCTATGGCAATGGTAGCGAAGTCCAAGAGGATTTGTCAATAGTGGGTTATGGTAATGGTAGCGAACTTTTTTTCCTTTTCCTTTATGGATTTTTAATGGCTAGACTCCAAACCAGGGGAAGTGAAAATGGTTGTGGATATCTCGCTTGTATATATTATTTATCTCATCTTTGTTTGAATGTTTCGATTGTATTTCAAAATGGAATGTTTAGCTTATATGTACTTAATTTCAAACGTATTGATATTATTTTGGGTTTGAATTTTAATTTTAAAATATTATTATCCAAATCTATTTATTTTATATTTATTTTTGTTATATATAAATATTTTATTGTATTTAGTTTATATATATATGATTGCATTTTGTTTATATATATAAGACTGAAAACAAATTTACTTAAAGAAGTAAAATATAATTTTTATATCGGTAAATATATATAAATTTTGTTGCAAATATATGTCAATTTTTTAATGATTTGATTTATATATATAAAAAAAATATTTTATTTATATGTAAAAGTATTTTGGAAATCTATCAATATATTATAAAATTTTACATAAGATGAAATAGAATATAAGATGGTGTACGCTTTAAAATTAAAAAAATCAAATATTTAAATTTGAATGTGTAAATGAATATTTAATTTTATATTTTTAATTTATAATTGAAAATATATAATAATATAATTTTTATATTACATTTGTATTTTAATTTTGCATGATTTAAAAAAAAAATTAAAGTGTTCATTCCTAATAATATTGTGGCTCACATAATACTAAAAATACTTTGAGATAATAGAACTCAATGCAATGCAAGAGCAACCTATTTTGAGATAAACTAGACACTCAAGGTTTTTGTTAAACCTACTGTAGAATAAAGTCTCAATAAGAATGTTGGGTTAGCATGTAATACATGGTTAGCTTGTAATATAGGGTTAGTTATTTCATGATTTGTTATTATAACTTACGATAACTACTAGCAATTGCACCACATGTTGCAAAGGAAACACCGTAAGGTTGTTGTATAGGAAAGAATAACATTAAGAAAGAAGAGGTAGTAGGAACTTTCTCAGCTCCAACTGATCCTTTAGAATAAAGGGTCGAGAATTATGTTTACTGGACCTCAAATCAAAATATCCATATTGGGTAATAAATGTGGAACAAATTCTTTGTTATTAATTGCGTGTAAAATGTGTTTTTTCATAATGGATGAGACATTTTGGCGAAAGTACTCAAGACCTCTATATGACGAAATTTGCATGCTTATTTTTTTTCTTTTCTGCACGAAGTATGTACTTGGTTTTTATGATCAAGTTAGGGAGACTTCACCCTTCCATGAAATTATTTTCTTCTATCATATTCACAATGTTGAATTCCTCTGATACTACTCCAAGAACTCTGAATCTGCTCTATAGCTAGAATTATTTAATGGAATAAAAACTTATCACTATGACATGTTTTACTTCATAAGATACTACTAAGAAGCTTGAGTATGGTAAATCCACCTTCACTTGTCATTTGAACATAGAGTATAGAGTTATCGTAATAGCCAATTTTATGGATACGAGACATTTGATCCCTATTTAACCCTTGGGGATGATTAATTAATCTTAGTTCACATAATTTATATTAATAAACTGTGTACAATCATATTTTCATAATTCTTCTTTGAAGAACCAATATTCCACTTCTTTGGAACTTTCCACCTCAGTCATAACAAAAATCATGAAGACCCAAAAGTATGAAGAAAAAATCAGCTCATAATCAGGGAATCGAGGGACTTCTTTAAGGATCATAATTCAAGACTTTAGTGGCTTTTAAAGATCATTTATTTTCCTAACAAATAAAAAGAAACAATCTAATTTTGTAGTAAAAAGAATGGGAACAAATTTTAAATGTAATAACTACCTTCCCTAGTGATACTACATTTTTGTTTTGAAATGAAATTATTTTGTCAATCTTTTAAATAATAGATTCCTCCCAAGTGACCCTTTAGAGATACCTTTTTTTTTCAGTTGATTTCAATAGGTAAATGTCTTTTGCAGAGTGACTAAATTTCAAATGAAAATAACATTGAGGAATCTCTTCTGATTTTCTCATGTGGGCCTTCTTCAATTGATGAGGTAGTAGGAACTTTCTCCTCCAGAATAAGCAATGGAGAATTATGTTGAGTGAAATACTACTCATGTAACTTTTAATCCTCCTTAAAAATGGAATGTTTCTCTTCCTATAACTCTATCTCAGGTTATAGTTCTATCTTTCTCTTGTTTATGAATAAATTGTCTCTTTATCACTATTGTCTGTCTCTTTTTGAGCGCTTTCTTGAATCACTGAGATAATGTAGCTCATCTGGATTCCAAAATCCCCGAGTAACCCATTTTATGCAGAGTCCTCTTATGTTTTTAATTCTGCTATTTGGTCCTCCATAGCCTTGTCAACGCCATTTCCTTCTAAATAATCATACATTCTTGATAAGTATCCATTGTCCTTCTTTTCTTCTTCCATATACTTTAGATCTAGATGAATGGAACATGAGACAAGATTTGTGACATTTTCCAAATTCCAAGTTTTTTCATTGCACTTATGATGTCTCTCAGGGAAAATAGATTCCATACAATCAACGTTATGCCTTTTTGGGGCTTGTTGTAAGGTTGGAAGCTTCTCTTCACCATGTCTCCTTTCTTCTATATCCTTGATTTTGATACAAACAATTGTTACCTACCCCTTTAAAGGTAAATTTAGTGTTATTTAAGAAATGAGAATTATGAACATTCATCATTATTGCTCAAGATAAATTTGGAAATTTAAAAAAATCAGATATTTTAAAATTTTTCATTATTAATTTAATTTTTACATATTAATAAATAATACTCATGAATTATAAAACAATTGTAACATAAATAATATATAACAAAAAAAACCATGCATTTTTGGAATAATAAAATAATTGTAACAAAAATAATACACAAAAAGAAAAACTATGTATATTTGGATGTCTGAAAATTTAGATATATTTTATTAAGTAAAATTTTAAAAGAATAATGGTTATAAATATTTAAAAATAAATTTATTAAATAATTAGTTTAGATCTAGAGTTAACATTTATTTATGCCATATTAGTCCCCCCATAAAGAAACTACATTCCACATGAATACCATGGGTCAATACCATGGGCTGTATTTATAGTTTATCATTATTTTATTTTACTATTTTTATTTTTTATTGTATTTCGACCTAGTTAAAACGTTCATTACATTATGTCAATATTTTTATTTATTTTACTTTTATTTTTAATTTTGTGTAATTTGACATAGTCAAAATGTTAAGATGGCATTACAACCTTTCTATCATACTTTGTTGGAGAGCAGAGTAGAACAAAAATGTAATATTTAAATATATAAATAGTTATTTCCCTTTTTTTATGTTGTTTTTTATCCATATAATATAAATTAATTGGTTTTTGTGGAGTTTAATTTTATAATATAAATTTTATTATAAATAGAAATTGTATCCTTATGTAACATAAACTTTAATGTTTATGGATTTTACAATTTTTTTTTTATTCATTAAACTAATTTATGTTAGATCTAGTTTTATTAAGTTATTAATTTAAATTTTATTAAAAAATTGAGGTTAAAATCTAGCAAATTTTTAATAACAACATTTTAACTTAAAAGTCACCAAAACCTAAATTCAATCTAACTTATTAAAAATAAAACATTTTAAATTTAACGTCACCAAAACCTAAATTCAATCTAAAGTATTAAAAATAAAAAAGTTAAAATTATAAAAAACATATATAAAAATATTTACTTGATCTAATGGCCTAAACCATTTCAATCGTTTAACATTTGATCCAATGGCTCAAACATGGATATAGTGGCAGCTAGGGGAGTTGTTTTCAAATAGTGACGCATTATGGCATAACTAGCAATTGCACGACATGTTGCAAAAGAAACACTATAACAAAATAACATAGGAAAGATTAACCTAGAAGAAATAAGAAGACAATACCATAGGAAAGAGCAGCCTAGAAAAAATAAGACATTGCAGAGAAGGAGCCATTGTGAAGGAATGAAAGGAAAATTTTGTTGCCATGGAAGCAGGTCGTGGAGGTTTCAAAGATATTGATGATAAGAGTTATCAACCAAAATATTTTGTTATATATTTTGAAATATAAAATTGGGGGTGAAAACATATATGTAAACCAACATAATCTATTCAAATAAAAAAAAAAATTGTGATAGATATTGAAATACGAATTTGGGAGTGAAAATCCTCTGGTGATTAATAATCCTCTGACAAGAATGAAATGAGCATGTAACTCATATAACATATTTTAAATACATTCAAGTATAATCTATCTAGCATAGACGTAAATAAAGTGAATTTTTATTAACAAAAATAGAGTTTACTCCAAGTTCATCTACGTATCCGAGTGCCAATTGCATGCCTATTAGAAATTGTATATGGGGAACAATAGTCTTGGTATACAAGAAAGTGAATGTCATTTTAATATGGAGAGATTTTTGGAAGGAGTTATTGTTCTTTATGTTACAATTTATTTTCTTAACTCGAAACTTGGTTTAGTCTTTCTCTATGTACATAAGAAAAAAAATACAAAGTAAATTCACACATTTAAGTTATAGTTTGTATATTTTATAATTAGAAATATAGTTTCTTATTAAAATATTTTACACATATTAGGTTATTCTAAATTGATAAAGAGTATAGAAATTTTAGGGTGGTGTTCTATGCCTACTGAAATTCCCATGAGGTCCATCAGTATGTATGGGGTTCATTTCAACCTTAGATATTGTTTTGATTTTTTTCTTGTGGCTACAACTTAGTTTTGGTTTTCACCTAGTTATCATGATTCAAATATTTGTTATCATCTTAGATACTTATAGCATTAGATATATTTTGTGAGCTAATGTGATTTTTTGGTTGTCATAATCACTCAAAAATCAGTTATTAAACCACAATATTGAATTTCTTGTTGTTTGTTTTGTTTATGAACCCTTTAAAAGAACCAGAGGAAGATTTGATTTTACAATGTGATCTCCCCGACATGGGTGGGGGTTCAAAAAATTGGAGAGTAAATTGAGTGGTTATTGTAAGAAATTGTTGTATAAGATGAGAAATTTAGATTCTTTGTAGAGAATATGGATGTCATAATAGATATATTTTTAGAAATTTTTAGTGTCTCTAGCCACCATGCATCTAATAGGATCCATTTCAACTAGAAATGTCAATACATCACTGTGGGGCTGATAACTTGTGACATCCCTAGCCATTTTCTTTGATTGTGGATCAAGTTACAAACTAATAACTTGTGAAATCCCTGGCCATTTTCTTTGATCATGGATCAAGTTATAAACTAGAATATACTCTCTCTTCAGAAGACTCTACATTATACATTGTATGGAGAGAAAGGTTATGACAAAACTTGTACAAAAAACCCCTTACAGATGTCTCAACTTACTCTATTGTTAAACACATAGTGTCAATTTTGTAAAACTATAATCTACAGTAAAGACTGAGTGGGTTTTTTCTTTTGTAAGTTTTGTTTGGAATTGAAAAATAAAAAATTATAAAAGCTAAAACTATGTAGTGAAAAACTTTGTTTAAAATTCCAGAATAAAAAAAGTTGAGTAAGTTTGACATCATATAATAAGAAAATTGTTTATGATTATAAAGTAAAATACATGTAAGATTTTTTAGCTACAATTATATATATATATATATATATATATATATTGAACTAAGTAATTAGAGGTAAATTTAGTGTTATTTAAGAAATGAGAATTATGAACATTCATCATTTTTCTCAAGATAAATCACATAATTTGGAAATTTAAAAAAGATCATATATTTTTTTTTAAATCATTAAATTAAATTTTTTATATATTAAGAAATACTACTCATAAATAATAAAACACTTGTAACATAAATAACATATCTAAGAAAAACCATGTATTTTTGAAATAATAGAATATTTGTAACAAAAATAATATAAAACAACCAAAAATATGTATGTTTGGATGTATGAAAATTTACATACATTTTATTAAGTAAAATTTTAAAAGAAACCTAAATTCAATCTAACTTATTAAAAATGAAAAAAAAAAACCAAAAATTATATAAAACTATTTACTTGTGGATCTAATGGCCTAAAACATGTCGATTGTCTAACATTTGATCCAATGGCTCAGACATGGACATAGCTAGGGGAGTTTTTTTCAAATAAGAACCCCTTAGGGGAGTTGTTTTCAAATAAGAACGCCTTACAACGTAATTAGATTGGATGAAGATGTAAATGAGTATGTAAGAGAAATATAGTTTGTTCTTTTTTCACGTTGAAATTCCCCAAATTTGATGAGTAATTATTATTATTTAAAAGAAGTAAATATTTTCTAGCATGGTTAAATTATTATTTTATTTAATTTCTTTCATGCAAATGACTATGTAACATAAATATAGATTGTTCTTTTTGCACAATGAAATTCCCCAAATTTGATGAGTAATTATTATTATTTAAAAAAATAAATATTTTCTAGCATGGTTAAATTATTATTTTATTTAATTTCTTTAATTTATGAGTAATTATTATTTAAAAGATGTAAATATTTTCTAGCATGGTTAAATTATTATTTTATTTTATTTCTTTCATGTAAATCAGTATGTAACAGAAATAGATTGTTCTTTTGCACAACTCCGCAAAGTTGATGAGTAATTATTATTAAATATTTTTGGTTAAATTATTATTTTATTTAATTTCTTTTTGGTTTACTTTGTAATTTAAATTTAAATCATTGATTCAAAGTTTATTTTTAAAATTTGTACGTATATTCAAATATTATTTGGTTTATGGGTTCTAGATATATTATTAATATAAAATATTACTAATTTAATAATATATTAAAATTATGTTTTTAGCATATATATTACTATCATATTTCATTTTTGGGCTTTTCTAGCTTGGTTTGGTAGAAAATTTGAAAAAGATGGTTGGAAAGAGGGATGGCTCCACTAAGTTATTTTTTTCACCCATAAAGAGCCTTAATTTGGAAAAAAGTGTAACCCAAATTAATGCTTTCACCTTGTGTCATATAATTAACATCACTAATGTTACATTAAATTTTTGTAGATTCTCTCTTAGGATAGAAATTCAAGACATTATCTAGCAATAAAAAAATAAAATAATATCACCTTTTAGAAGTGGATATATCCCTTCAAGAATAATATTATTTTGTTGTTCAAAGTAATACCACTATTATCCTCTTTGTAATAAATGCCATAAACAATAACTAAAAAAAATCCCTTAAAATTTTTTGTAATGAGACAAATTCTTCCATGTTGTGTCATACCATTAACATCAAAAAAGTTGCACTAAATTGTTATAGATTTATCTGTTTTAGGATAAAATTCAAGGCATTATCTATATAAAAATATATTAATTTGACATGATTTTGTTTGTTGCACTTATGCTCATATTAAATGCTTTATTTATTGGATATTTTAACTTAAACTTACCTTTCTACTTTCTATTTTTTATCCTACCTTTTGCGTATTCGCTTATATTGGTCCTATTATGATATTGGAAAGTATACATTTTCTTTTTTTTAGCCTATTTTTTCTCATCATTGATGGCATAGTGAAAAAACTCATTACTCACCAATATAAGATCACATATTTAATACTTACTTTAGAAAATTAAACCTAATATTTATGGTATTTATACCTATAATAAACTTTATTATACTAGACCCTTAATTGTAGTTGTTTTGCTCTTAGAGACAACCTTTATTGCAAAAGACCAAGGCTCACACCGCTTCTGCGTTCAAATCGTAGCTGAGATGTAGACAATTTGCAGGGGTCAGATAATATGGATTGGCAGGCTAATGATTGTGGTTCGCGATGAATTTATTCATGTGAATTACCCTATACCGCAAGAGGGGAGAGGGTTGAGGAGGCTATGCTGTCTTAAAAGAAATGGGCCAAGTATGAAATAATGTTTATCAAAAAGCGAGGTGCTGAGAAGGAACAAAGGAGGAACCTGCGAGAGACAGGCTTAAAAGTCTTAAGAATCTGTCTCCCATGAACTCGGAGGAAGCGGATGTAAGAGGAATGTGACCAAAAATAGAGATTTGTGGAGCGCGAATTAAGGGGGCACAACAAGTTTAACACATGAGCGTTGTTCATACACGAATTCATGAATAAAAATGCATACCACCAACAGCTACATTACATGAACCATCAAAGCAGCATAACATTGAAAGATGATTACACATAAATAGGAGATTACTGATAAACAAGAGAATACAGATACATACTACTCATTTCTCCATCTGGAATCCAAATAAACAGCGTTGTATATCATATTATGTTCAAAACAACTCTCCCAAAGCAACCCATAAATTGAAATCGGGAGTCGGGAGTTTGTTATTATGAGAAACAGGGGGAAAAAGTTGCAATTTTTTATTTGCGATATCGCAAATCGCCAAGTCAAACATTATCGCAGGTAAAACTCAAATTTCAAATCGCAACCGGGGCTGGGAGTTCTTTATCACAAATCACAAATCAAAAGTTCCATCACAATCAGGAATCGGGGGAACAGGACATGTGATGTGAACAGTGGGCAGTGACATTTGCAATATGCAATGAGAGGAGAGGTGATGTGGTGGAGAGGGTAGGTCTCATTTTCATGTCTCATCCCTGTGATTTTATTATAGGGGCCACTTCTCCACCTTCTGTGTAGTCACAGGCCAACATTGGCTCCATCGGGGAACAACGTGTTGTTCTAAGTGAGCTAAGAACCTGTAGATTTGAAAGCCTATGCTTTAGTGGGCTTATGGAGTCACAAATTCATACTATAAATCTAAATTGAAACTAAAACTAAGTTGTGCACTGAAAACTATCAAAACATAAACCACTGCTGCACCATTAACATGTTGAATGCTGAAACCAAAATCTGAAACACACATGAATTGAAAACTACAAAGAAATATGAAACTAAAACTAGAAAGATGGTCATAGAAATGAATTTATTTGCACACCTACCTACCCTAATCTATTGGAATTACTACTATTCTAAATGATACAATAAAGTTAGTGTAACTAGGCAAGAAATTGCTCTAATAAGTTTGTTCTTTCAATGTTTTTCACCAAGCTAAGGAACAAACATGTTAATGGTGTTTGATAGAAATTCCCAGCTTGGTCTTCGTTGCAAGGAGCTTCGTAAACTTGGAAAACAACATCAACATTGGAAAGGTATGGTGGCTTTGTGATGAATAATTTCTCAATATAGATAGCCATTGGATCAAGATACACTTGACCTATTTCTAAATATTCTGACCCAATCGATCCAACCTCATGACTTGGTACTGCACATTTTCTCTCCATGCCTTCAAACAACTCGGAACATATTTGCATTTAATCTGAGGAATTTTATGTCGATACTTCTACTGAACTAGAAAATAGGGAAGATTGTTCAACCATATCCATATCATAGCAGCTTCTCAAATTATTACGCATACATGAAAGATGACTTTGAAAACTCCAACCATCCAATGTATCAACTATTTGGTCATGAAGTTCTTTAGATGACTGTAGCGTTGGTTCTACAGACATCTCATGATTTCTCGTGTGATTATCAACCAAAATGTGACAAGGATTCCCTTTCAGAATCTGAGATGAATTAAAGAATAAAGGTAGGTAATCAAACTGGATCAATTCTTCCTCCGTTTTAAACATTGCCTCTCTGTTCAATAGGTTTACTTCCACATCAACTACAATATTTTGCATTTCTTCAAGGGTTGCAATGTCCCTTTATCTTACTTGGAATTCCACCTCTAGATTAAAGGCATCTGGGTAGTGCAAGATAGCTACTCTTAGGGGTGGCCTTATATCAACAGGCATTGAATGATACACCTTATTGAACTTGGCTGAAAAATATTGTACTTTCTCCCCAAGCTGTCTTTTTAAATGTTCATATTCTTCTATGATAAGAAAGGAATTTCCCATGATTACCCATGGACCTAGGAAAATTTTCATGAATTGATGAAAAATTTCTTATGCTAGCAGCTAGAATATTCTCAAACAAATTTTTAACTTTACCTTGCCATGGTAGGACAAACATCCCGATACATACATCATCTTCTTCCTCTACTGATGACTAAAATACACTAACCAAAGGACCATTGTAAATCCAACATAAGATCTTATAGAATATTTGTAACAGGAAAACAAACCTCATTCCAAACTACTGCTTTTCTTGTGTGTTGAAACTCATTCTCTTCAAACAACAAGGGAACAAATTGTTTTTCCTCCTTATGCAGAGTGGTCAAGTGATCTGAGTGTTCTTTATCATTCTCTTTGTCACACAGAAGCTTGCAAGGGAGCTGCAAACTCTCGTTAATTTCGGGTGAAGGAACATGATTTGTAATAATATGTTATACTACTTCATTAACCTCCAAGAAAGAAATTAATGTTTGAGAAATTTTATGTTTTTCTTCAAGGGTTGTAAATTGAGATAAGGTGCAACTTGAAAGAGAATTTGAGAGATGTTCTTCATCATGCAAATCTGAATGGTCTTTAATCTTTGAAGAAAATAATGCTTGTTGAAGATGTTCTTGTGGATCTAGACAATTAAACACTGCAACCTCTATTTCTAGATGACCACACTGTTGTTGATTTTTAGTGTTGTCCTCTGGGAAAAACTCTAGCTCTTCCACTTCTTCATGGAGGGTAATCTCACCTCCCTCTTCTTCGAAATAGGTTAGGAACTAGTTTTCTTTAGAGTCTATGATTTATTCACGCCCCTCTTTGACCTCCCATTTCTAAGTGAAGAGATTCTCCATCTCCTCCCAGGTGTGAATTGTGTTGTTAGAAAAATATTTCAACCATTTTCGGGCCTCCCCATATAATGAATGAATGAAAAGCCTCAGAAGCACATCGAGGTGTTCTACATTTATGTTCTTTGCCAAGGTGCAGAAATTTTCAATGTGTCTCTGAGCAGGCATACTATCTTCCCTTGTAAAACGTAGAAACAACTCTAGAGAGTCTTGCAACATATCATTTAGAGGTTGAGGGAGGGAAAAAGGGGCATACTGGTTCAAAAGGAAACCCAACACAACCATATAATTTAGAGGTAGGGGTAGATGGTGGATCTGAATCCGGTGTAAGGCCTGGTGAAATCCACGATTACTTTTGATTAGGACTAATTTACAGTGGAGTAACCAAGGTGAGGAATACGCAACTCCCAACCCTTCTTGGTGACCTATCTCAGGGGTGGAATTTATGTCATCTCTGAGGAAAAATATTTTTCCATTCGTATCCCCAGAAAGCATGCCAAAAATATTTTGTAGCTCCTAGAGATAGCCTAAAGTTGCAAAATACCAGTGCCTATGACATCTGGAAATAGGAGGTTAGATGTAGAAAATTTTAAGGGTGCCTCTCACAGAAAGTGGATAAAAAGGATAATTATTGTGGTTGTTCAGGAATGATAAATACTTTAGAGTTTAATTCATGTGAATTATCCTATACTGCGAGAGGTCTCAGGAGGCTGTATGGCTCAGTGGATTTTCAAATGGGCTAAGTATAAAAAAATGATCAGAGGCTTTCAAAATATGTAGAGGTGTTGAGAAGGGATGGAGGAGGAACCCATGAGAGACATGCTTAAAATCCTTAAGAATTTGTCTCCTGTGAACTCCAAGGAAGTGGATGTAAGTGGAATGTTACAAAAAATAGAGATTCATGGAGTGCGAATTAAGGGGGCACAATAATTTTAACACATGAGCATTATTCATGTTAGGATATTCCGACACATAGGAAATAGTTAAGAATAACTTAGTCTAGTGTAGATTTAGGTAAAGTGTGTTTCTTTACCATGTACATTTGTAACTTATAATTCGACGGTCACGATTTGTAGTGATCTGACGGTTATCTCTCACCTCAGTATTAATAGCACTTGATCTGTGGCTTAACACCCGATTGGTCCATGATCTCTATTTAAGAACATGGAGGGTCATTTTTCCGGTAACCATTTATGAGAGAAGCATATGTAACTTTTCTTTTTATATTAATAAATTCTCTGAAGTGGTCGCATTGGCTCAGGGCGTGGACTGTTTCCCTCTTTGAGGGTTTTAACCACATGATTATACCAGTGTACTGATTTGTGATCTGTTTGTGAGCGGTGAACTTTGGTTCCTAATCTACAGAACTTACCCTGTAAATTCCTACATGGTATCAGAGTTATTTTGAGGGCTGTGTTCGTTGTTGATCAAAATCGAAAGCCGTTTTGACTGCATGTGAATGCCATTTTGTAGATATAATATTTCTAAACTTTTTTTTGGCTTGTAGAACTACTCTATTGTGTTTAGAGCATCTGTTACAGTTAGGAACGCCTTGTGTTTCATGTGAAAATGTTTCCAGTTGCCCAATTTATGATAGTTTATATCTGGAAGTATAAATCATCTATTTTGCACTTATATTTGTTAATAGTTCTGCTTATTTCGGTTATTTTTCTTTCTGTTTATTTTCGGTATTAAGATTTTATTTATTTTCTGGATCTATACCCTCTTCTCTATGTATGCTCTTTGGTGTGTGCTGCATGTGATCTCGGCAATTCAGAAATAGGAAAAGGGATTTTTTTTGCTATGTATGCTCTTTCCATGCGTCTTTGTGTGATCTTGGGAAATCAGAAATAGTGAAAAAATTGATAGTTGTAGATAAGGCTAACCAAAAATATAACATTCTGCCATAAGGCTTTGCATTTTTTTTTTAATTTTTGCTCGATTTTTGTGTTTTTTTTGTGCAGGAAAAGGCACGCACACCGAAGAGAAAAAAAAAAACCCTTCCTCCTTTCATACAATAACATGATCCTTTTACTATCTCACTTGGTGAGGGGTTAGTTTATGAGAATAGAGATCTTGGGTTCAAGTTTACTTCTCAAGCTTCTTTTGTAAAAAGTTTTTGTTCAAAGGGGAATTTTTTTATTTAATTTTTTTTTTTTAAGCCACACTTCATCCCATTCCAGAGCTATTCGACATCTATAACTCAAATTTTTCAAAAGGCATAACTTCTTCATCCGGAAGTCATTTTTCGAGCCATTTTTTTTTAAACGGATTGATTTTTTGAGATATTTCCATTGGAGTAGTTATTTTCAGCTTTTCTCATCTTCAGTGTCTTTAAAAAAAATGGAAAGTGCATGCTCGGTTATTCTTAACAACACCAATTATTTCCAATGGCTACCTCACATGGTAGATATACTTAGAAGTAAAGGGCTCTATAGAATATCCATGGGATAAGAAAATAAACCTTTCGATGATGATAAATTTTCTAAATGGGAAAATAAACAAGATCAAGCACGAGGGTTGATAGTAATATCCATTGCTCAAGATCTTCGATTTCATATCCTTGACATTGACACCCCTGATGAAGCCCTAGAAAAGCTAAAAACTATTTTTGGCATTCAAAATCAAATCAGGGCCCACCAGCTTGAAAATGAGTTTTTTACTTTGGACCCTAATAACTTCTCCTCCATTGAAGATTTTTTGTCCAAATTCAAGACCATCAAAATTCTTTTATAAGGTTGTAACATAAAAAAGGACGATGGTAGCCTCATCCATTACATTCTTGCTAAGTTTTTCCCTGCATACTCTGTATTCGTTTCTACCTTCCATTCCACCAAAGAAGTCGTCATTTCTTCAGGGACCACCTATAAGAATCCTTCTTTTGATGCCTTTTGTGATTCTTTGATAAGACAACAAGAAAAACTTTTACACCTTGGTCTTATTACTATTGGAAACGCCTCGAAGAAAGCCTTAGCATCCCAACAACAACCATATCAAAAGAATCCCAAGAAGAAGTATCCTAAAAAATATGGTCCTAAACCAAAGAAGGGCCCTAAGAAATTTCAGCCGCAAACTGAAAAATCAAATCTCCAAAATAATAAGGCAAATCAAAACAGAGGGAAGAAGACAGATAGACATTACAACTTTTACAATCAGGATGGCCATATAGATTCCAAATTTTTTAAGAAGATGGAAGCCTTAGAAGTAGAAATGAAGAAGCACAACATTAATTTGGAGCACTCTTCACCTTCATCTTCAGGCATGACACTTTCCGCTTGTGTTTGTCAAGCATCCAGATCTAGTTATGCATTAAATGTATCTTCTTCTTCTCCTTCTCATGAGTGGCTCATTGATTGTGGAGCTTCTTACCACATGGCTAAAAATAAATCCATGTTTTCTTCTTTAAATGATTGTAACACCAAACATATCTATGTTGGTGATGATAGATCTCTTAGTGTTGTAGAATCTAGAACCATTCATCTAGATAATGGTCAGTTTAATGATGTACTATGTGTTCCTACCTTGTCATGCAATATTCTATCTATTTATCAGATAACTCATTCAGGTGAAGTGAAAATAGTAGAATTCTCACCTCATGATGTTGTAATCAAAGACCTCAAAGATCCTAAAAATATTTTAGCTATTGGCATTTCTGATGATTCCACAAGGTTGTATAATTTTGACAACTTTGGGTCATCCTCTCTTCCCTCCATTTTTTTTGCTCATAATTATGATGCGAGCAAACTTTGGCATGAGCAATTTGGTCACTTAAACTATCACTCTCTTCAAACTCTATTTAAGGAAAATATGGTGACGGGCCTTCCTATGGTATCTTGCCAAGATGGTGTTTGCTCCGGATGTGTACTCGGAAAACATCGTCGAGATAGTTTTGACAAACGTGCCTCTTGGCACGTTTTAGCCCCTTTGCAGCTTGTGCATAGTGATTTAGGTGTCCACTTCCTACTGTTTCTTTCTTTGGTTGCAAGTACTTCTTAACTTTCATTGATGATTTTTCCAGATGCACTTGGGTATATTTCTTAAAAATCAAGAGTGAACTTCTTAACATGTTCTTGGCCTTTAAGTCCTTTGTTGAGAAACAATTTGGACATCAAATTCTTAAGTTAAGATTAGACAATGGCAGGGAATATGGTAACAACAAATTTATGAACTTCTGCACTGATCATGGCATTCAATTGCAACACACTGTTCCATGTAATCCACAACAAAATCATGTAGCTGAAAGGAATAATCGTACCTTAAAAGAAATGGCTAATTGTATGCTTCAATCTAAAGGACCTGGTCTCAATTTTTGGGAAGAAGCCATTAACTGTGAAAATTACATATTAAATCGCACTCCTTCTAAGGTTTTAAAGAATATAACTCCAGAAGAAGCTTGGAGTTCAGTCAAAATAGATGTAAGTCACTTTCGTGTTTTTGGAAGTGATGCTTGGGCCCATATTCCAGATGCGAAACATAAATCCTTAGAACCTAAGAGTGAAAAATGTATTTTTGTTGGATATTCTAAAGATGTCAAAGGATATAGACTTCTTCAACCAAAATCCAAAAATATTATCATTAGAAGAGATGTAAATTTTGATGAAAATATATCGGCCTGCGAGCCTAGTTCGGCAAGTGTGCCACCTTTGGATTGTGAGCCTGATTCGACATATGTGCCACTTGTCTCTCTCTCTCTCTCTCTTCTACTTTTAATAGAATTCCTTCTAGTTCAGATGATGACAGCGAGGATCAAAATCCTCCTCCACCTCATTAAATTGTTCCTTATACTCCATCGCTTCCAAGATGGGTTTGCTCTACTCGGGATGTAGTAGGCTCTCTTGTAGGTGACCCTTCTGATTGACAACGTACACGTTCTCAGTTCAAAAGAGCTTCTTCCTTATTGTCTCAAGTTCCATAAAAAATTGATCCAAAAACCTTTGAATAAGCCTCTGGTCATCCAGATTGGGATGAAGCTATGAATGAAGAGTATCGTTCCTCATTGGCAAACGATACTTGGGATCTTGTTCCTCTTCCAAAAGGAATAAAACTTGTCAGATGTAGATGGGTTTACAAAACCAAGTTTGGACCAGATAGAAAAGTGGATAGACATAAAGCTCATTTTGTTTCTAAAGGATTTTCACAAGTTGAAGGTATTGACTATATTGAAACCTTCTCCCTTGTTACCAAAATGAATTCTATCCGCCTTTTTCTTTCCCTTGCTGCCTCCTTTAAATGGGAAGTCCATCAGATGGATGTTAAATCTGCCTTCTTACATGGAGATTTGCATGAAGAAATCTACATGGAACAACCCCTTGGCTTTATCCAAAAATACTTCAGCCTTGTTTGTCGCCTTAGGAAGTCTCTCGATGGTATCAAACAAGCTCCTCAGGCTTGGTATGCCAAAATGGATAGATTTCTCTTAGATAATGGCTTTTCTAGGTGTCATTCTGACAACATTATCTACAACAAGAAAGTGGGTAATTCCCTCACCATGTTTGTTATTTATGTTTATGATCTTATCCTTACTGGTAGTGATCCAAACCATATAAACCATGTGAATTCTAGCCTCAAAAAGAAGTTTGAAATGACAGACTTAGGACACTTGCATTATTTCCTTGGTCTTCAAGTCTTGCAATCCAAGGAAGGCATTACCCTCTCTCAGTCCAAGTATGCATGTGATCCTCTACAACACTTTCACATGGAAGACTGTAAGCTAGCCCATTCTCCCTTTCAGTCTAGAGTCAAGATTTCATTCAACTGTACTACCCCTGAAGTTGATGCTTCCTTATATCATCAACTTGTTGGTAAACTTCTGTATCTAATCCATACCTGTCTTGAACTGTCCTTTATCATTGGTCTTGTCGCTCAGTTTACGCAACAACATCATGAAAGTCACTGGAAAGTAGCTAAAAGAATACTTCGATATATTCAAGGTATAGTTCAGTTCAAGATTCATTACAGTGCAGGAGCATCTCCATTGTTGATTGGTTTCGGTGATTCTGATTGGGCTGGTGACCCTGATGATCAAAATTCTACTGCATGGTATGTATTCACTCTTTGTTCAGGACCTATTAATTGGTCTTCTAAGAAACAAAGTTCCATCTCTATTTCTTCAACAGAAGCAGAGTATCATGGTGCAGTTGAAGCCAGTAAGGAAGCCATGTGGCTTTGTCAGATTTTGTTTAAATTTAGTCTTCATTAGCAGGAACCAACTACACTTTGGTGTGATAATTAGAGTTCCATTAAGCTATGTAGAGATCCAATTCAACATTAGCGTATGAAACAAATTGAAATCCACATACACTTCATCATAAAATCTCATTCATGATCATGTTCTTGAAGTGCAGTACTGTCCAACCAATGATCAAGTAGCCGATATCTTTATAAAGGCCCTCACAGAAGAAAATTTTACCAAACTTTGATCCATGATTGGAGTTCAAGAAATTTTTCATTAAGGCGGGATAGGCTCTAATTCCTCTTTCCTTCTCCTATTGTGTCACTTTTGTAAATCCTTCAATCCTATCCCAATTTGTTCTTAAGGGGGGATGTTAGGATATTTCAACACATAGGAAAATAGGCTCCTTTTGTTTCACCTTTGTAAATCCTTCAATCCTATCCTAAGTTGTCCTTAAGGGGGGATGTTAGGATATTCAAACACATAGGAAATAGTTAAGAATAACTTACTCTAGTGTAGAGTTAGGTAAAGTGTGTTTCTCTACCATGTACATTTGTCACTTATAATCTGACGGTCACAATTTGTAGTGATCCGATGGTTATCTCTCACATCAGTATTAATGGCACTTGATCTGTGGCTTAACACCCGATTAGTCCATGATATCTATTTAAAGAGCATTGAGGGTCATTTTTCGGGTAACTTTTTATGAGAGAAAAATATGTAACTTTTATTTTTATATTAATAAATTCCCTAAAGTGGTCGCGTTGTCTTAGGGTGTGGACTGTTTCCCTCTTTGAGGGTTTTAACCATGTGATTATACTGGTGTACTGATTTCTGATCTTTTTTTGAGCGGTGACCTTTGGTTCTTGATCTACAGAACTTACCCTATAAATTCCTACAATTCATACACAAATTCATGAATAAAAATGCATACCACCAGTAGCTACATTACACGAATCGTCAAAGAAGCTAAGCATTGAAAGATGATTATACATAAATAGGATATTACTGATAAAAAAGATAATACAGATACATACTAATCATTGCTCTAACTCGAATCCAAATAAACAACATTGTATATCATATTATGTTAAAAAAAACTCTCCCAAATATGTGTCTAAGAGCATAAAGAGCACAGTCATACAGAACTACAACAAAAAATCTCCAAAATTGAAAACCATTCTTTCATCTAAGAACTCTCCAAATATAGAGTTTTCCTTGAGGGTTTACGATTGAATAAAATTTCATGGTCGACCCACACATGTGAAAATCAAAATACCATAACCAAATTGCCTAGTATGCATCGAGAAATCACACCCGTAATCAGAAAATCAAAATATAATCAGGTCAAATTGAGACTTGAACAACGAAACATCATAATAAAACAGTAAAATAAACAACGTAATTGGCCATAGAGGCCAAATATTGGAATCCTAAAATG
This sequence comes from Pinus albicaulis, assembly GCA_034641835.2. Lineage (NCBI taxonomy): Eukaryota > Viridiplantae > Streptophyta > Pinopsida > Pinales > Pinaceae > Pinus > Pinus albicaulis. Next base: position 1,268,013,503 of record CM076579.1, read on the forward strand.
GGGAACCAAGGAGTAACTGTGAACAGGTGGAAGTCTGGCTTCCATCACATGATTCCACCTATCGGTGAAAGCCTCCACTCCCTTATTCACATGATTTCCATTAACCGTTAGGAATTGACCATTCTTGTTTTGTGTGCCTAAATTTTTAGTAGAGATTTATTTAACAAAATAAATATACCATAGTTGTGTTTGTCCCACCAAAAACCCATGTTGTGTTTGACTTGCAAAACTGGAGACCGAGTTTCGGAGGGGGGCCTGTTATTATATCACATATTGCAATCGAGAGTCGGGGATCAGGACAGGTAACAAGGATGAAGCAATGTGAAGAGCGATGTGCGATGAGTGGAAGATTACTTAGCATGGGGGAGGTGGGGCCACCGATAAATCTCAATCAGGAATCGGGGGTCAGGACGAGTAACAAAGGTGAAGCAATGCGAAGTGTAATGTGCGATGAGTGGAAGGTGACGTGCCATAGAAGAGGTGGGTCTGCCCGCAAATTGCAATAGGGAGTCAAGAGTTTGTTATTATGAGAATTCAGGGGTAAATGTTGCAATTTGTGATTTGCGATATGTCACACCAAAAATTCAAATATTTTTGTAGTTCAAACTCATATTGCAAATCGCAATTGGGGGCGGGAGTGATTTATCACAAATCGTGAATCAAAAGTTCCATCGTAATTGGGAATTAGGGAATCGGGATAGGTGTTGTGAATGGTGGGCAATGAGATTTGTGATATGCAATGAGAGGAGAGGTGACATGGTGGAGAGGGTAGGTCCCATTTACATCGCAATCGAGGAAATGGTTCAAGAAGAGTTAACAAAAGTGTAAGTATAATGCAGTTCGTGATGCGAAAAGGTAAGTGTGTACCAATAAAGGTTTAGAGTAGAGAGAAATGAACTATGCATGATCAAGGTTCATGCAGAAAAGGTGAAAATGGCTAAGGTTTTATCACATCAAAGGTTTTGCAAAGGAGTGCAATGGTAACATGTATGGATTTTTGCGATATACGACTGGTGATTGAAGAAGGGACCCACACCAGCATTAAAAGTGAAGGTGATATTACATATACCATATGTGAAATATGATATATGTAACAGTTTTCGGGATACAACCAATGGGTTCTAGATCATAACACTTGGACATCAGTTTGTTCCTCTTTTGACTGCGGGGTGACTGCCCAATCGGTGCTTGAACTACTTGGCCTTCAATTTAACCATCCACGCCTCATGCCTATGATTTTCATATAGGGGCCACTTCTCCACCTTGTGTGCAGTCACAGCTCAACATCTACCGACTCATTCAGTGTTTCCGATATGTTCAAGAGAAGTCACTCATTAATTCCTCATCTTTTTCAATACTCATAAACCTTCATTTCATGACTGCCATCCCTGAACATTTCTTCATCAGTTACATTCTGTCTCTAAAATCATTACTTCTATTTCTTGTCATTGATGGTGGATACATCAAGGCCCTCCTGCGATGAGTCGCTTCCTTTCGACAACAACTCATCATCCAGGAAATTGATTTTGAAACACCCTTTCAGTACCTTGGAGCCTGCATACATCAATAGAAAGTTTCTCGCTTCCAGAAATAGGTTGACATCACTATCCTTCAACAGAAACAATGTGTATGGTGTTCGAGAGAAAATAATCTATTCAATCCATGCAGACCGTACACTAGTACCTTGAGAGCCATCATCATCATCGGTGGTTTCTCTCACGTCTGTTAACGACTTACATCATTGGCTAGTAATCATACGGTGTCTTCCCATGTTCTACTTCAGATCACATATTCACATGGTTAGATTTGTACTTGAGTGATTGAATGAATGAGATAGAATACCCTAGATCTAGTTTCATTCATCCGAGATGCGACTTCAAGAGTAGTACCACATCATCCATACAATGGATTTATACAGATGGTCATCCTATCATGGGTCTATATCTATAGATGATTTTTTTATTTACATACATGTTATGATAATTTATGTGCTGAGTATGGGTATGCCTCCCTCAACGATTCATGTCAAAGATGAAAAATATATCATGATGTAATGTATTTTAATTGATGCAGATCAAAGTCCGTTGCATATCCTACTCATCACACCGTAAATCATATTACTCAATATTATCATTTCTGACTTCATGCTTTAGGGTGAAGCTGTTACAGGTCAATTTGGGCATCACTCCCAAAATTTATATCAATACAAATAGGGTCTATCATACTCTAAATGAGTTTCTACTTGCCTTTAAAAATTCATCCCATTATTGTTTTTTATCCATGAAATTCTCCCTACTTGATGTTCGGTTGAAATGCTCTTTTGAGCCACCAACGCACCCCTAGACTACAGTAATTGATTTTCACAGAATTTACTCCTATGAAATGAAGCGTTGTAGAGCATCTATGCCCACTTAACAATGCATTGGTCGACTATAAGGGAATTTTCAAAGGATTCCGGGAACCTTCCCATTTTCTAATGGCTTCTAGAATTTTTTGCAGCTATCATACTATCTGACAACCTTGAATATGAACACCATGGAGCCATTAAATCACTTATCCTCCTATCCCATTGAACAAGGAAACTCACTCATACATTTATGGAAAATCGATTCAATGACCAATTAATTCCAAACTACACTCATTTCTTATAAATAGAGCACTGATCATAGTCCAAAGAGAGCAAGAGTTTGAATTTAGTAATGCTATGATGGTAAGATTATAACTCTTTGAGGTATGGTTTGCAAGTAATGTTATGTTGTTGGAGTAATGTTGCTGATGTGATGAGGATACGACTGAAGATGGAGTGAGTTGACATCGATTTAATCCAACTGGTTGTAACTTCTCCTTCTATATTATAATAAATAGATTTTTTCCTTCCCTAATACATGTGTTCATGCTTTTGTATATGTATTTTCAAATGAAATTGATTAAATTCGATTAAGATGAATAGGTCATATGCCTTTATGTTGTTTTCAATCTTCTATTAGTAATTGCAAATACCAATTAAACGAGTTCAGTTCGATTGGGAGCAACGAAAGTGATAAAAGGAAGACTAAGAATAGTGAAACATCACAAGTAGGTGTTCTTATATTATCTTTTTGTCCTAAGGAAAAGGTCAAGTGTCTTTCATCTGTTGTTCTAAGTGTGTCCACCACACCTAGGGAAACCTATCTATCCATACGTTTTATTTCCGTAAAATAGTTATCATCCCTTTAACCTCAGTCTCAATTGGGTCCTCCTATAATTGATATGCAAAAAATATTTGTAGGAAATTATCAGTTAAGTGATTGGTTACTACTTGTGAAATAAATAATATTTAACTCACTAGACCTCTCGCTAACTCATCACTCAGTTAGAACTAGTTAAACTAATTTTAACTCAATTAATTGAGTTAACTAATTACAGCTCACAAATAACTGTAACTCGACCCCCTTAAATCATGGGAGAACTATTCATGCCAACTCTCTGAACATCAACTCAAATTTCCTAAGCTAACTCAGTAAGTTTGACTTAGTTAACTAACAATAGTTGTCATGAGATGAAATTACAATTTATATTCTAGTTTAATTAAGGGAAAATTAAATTAGAATCCCCCTTGGGGTGCCATATCTTGGTGCCATTTCAACGCTCCCTCTCAAAAAAAAATAGTTTATATACTACCCCAATCCTGTCTATGTGGAATTAGAATTTTCTTATTTTCAGCACCTTTGTTAAGATGTATGCATCCTGCTACTCCATGGGAATGTACTCTAATGACATAATATTCCTTTGAACATAATCTCTGAGATGGTGATACTAGATATCAATATGCTTCAACCTGTCATGGAATATTGGATTAACCTAGAGTTTGATGCAACTGATATGGTTATCACAATGTATCACCATCAGATCCATATGTTGACCAAACCAACCAACAAGTATCTTACTCATCCAGATGGCCTCGCATGCTTTTAGACTGACTACCGTGTACTCTACCTCTGCTGAACTTAGTGGAATTGATATTTTTTTCCTATTGTACCAACAATTTTTTGTTGATCACATGTTGAAGATGCCTCCTCATGTCCTCATCCTTTCGAATGTACTCCCTGCACAATCTGCATCGGTGAAGCCTTGAATATTCACTCCCTCTGTCTATATATACCATAATCCTTACTCTGTAGTGCCTTTGATATATCACAACACATGTTTCGCTTCCTTCCAAAAGATATTTGTCATATTAACCATAGCTTGGCTCAGTTGCTTAATTTCATGGCATATGTTGGATCATGTGTTCACCTAATACATGAGTGAACCCACAAGCTCCCTATAAATAGTAGCATCTTCCTTCCTTTAGTTTCCTACAAGAGGAGTCTCCATGGGTTTGATTCCCTCCATGTGGAACTTCCTCAGAATACCCTTTGCATACTTTCCCTGAGCTACAAATAGCTCCCCATCTCTTTGCTATATTTCCAATCCAAGGAAATGGTGAAAGAGCCCCATGTCCTTCATCTCAAATTATCTTGCAAGATCATATTTGAAATACTTTGAGAGATTCTCATCACCTATCAGTATCATATCATCGAAATCAACTACAATAATAAAAATCTTATCGTCAACCACAATATGATATAGGTTCGCATCTGCTTCACTCTTGGTGAAGCCCAACTCAGTGAAATAGTTGTCAATCCTGGTGTACCAAGCACGGGGTGCTTGCATCATTCCATACAGTGCTCTTTTAAGTATTCACACATGCGCCTCCCTGTATAAGGTCTCAAGACCTTCTAAACGCTCAATGTACACTTCTTCCTCAATAAAACTATTGCGAAAGGTTTTCTTTACATCCATATGATGTATCTTCCATCCCATATGTTTTGAGAGTGCAACGATGGAACTAATAGATGAGTAGCTTGCGACTAGTGAAAAGGTATCATTATAGTCAATCCCCTCCACCCAAAAGAACCTCTCACCACAAATATAACCTTGTCTTCCTCTACACTCCAATATGTTGTTAGCTTCACCTTGTAGACCCATCTAGATCCTACAACTAACTTCCCTGTTGGTCTTGGGATCACTTCCCATGCACTGTTTCTGATGATGGAGTCATACTCCTCAACCATGTCATCAACCCACACTCATTGTTGCACTACTTCCCCAAAATAGGATAGTTCTATCTCAATACCTCCACTCATAAGATTCATGGATCCATTTTACTTCTGTAGGTACCTTCTCTACCTCTGATGAGATGTCGGTGCTTCCACATCATCTCTCACATCCAATAAAAAAATTTTAGCCTCTCTGGTGTGTTTCCTTCCATCTCTAGTTGATGGATCTACATGAGTGGTTTCTACCTCTCTATGTTCTTCTGATTGCGGTTTCTCAACATCCCTAGGTTCATCCTTTGGAGCCAAGATCTCCTCACCTTCATGCAACTCGAGCTCCCTCTCAAGGGACAATCGCATGGGTATTTCTTCATCAAATTTTACATCTATTCTGACTAATGTCATCCTGTGTGCTAGAAAGTACACCCGATTGTTGTGAGGTGTATCAATGTACCCCACAAATATCTCGGACTCTGCTATTGGATCCATGTTCTTCCTAGTATCTTTGGTCACATTGAAATAAACAGATGAACCAAAAATTTAAAATACGACACATCTGGTCTCTTACCCGAAAAATACTCCTCTGGTGTACTCATCCCAAGTATCTGATGAAGGCTTATGTTCTACAAAAATACTGTAGCATTGCATGCTTCGATGCATAGATGCAATGATAGTTCCTAATGATGCAACATAGCTTGTGCTTCTCCAACAATAGTTTTTTTATCTTTTTGCAACCTCATTCAGTTGTGGGTTATGAGGTGCAATCAATTCTCTTCGGATTCCTTTTGAGGCTCATAATTTATTGAATTCGTTGGATATGTATTATCCACCGTTTTCGCTCCTCAGATCCTTCACCTTCTTCCATGTATCTTCTCGAAAAGTGCCTTGAACTCACAGAACATGGAGAATGTTTGATATTTCTTCTATTGAAGAAAATTCATCCCCAAAAATGACATAATACATGTGATTTGTTGTGGAAGATGTAGAGACTGGTCCATAAAATTCTGAGTGGACTCTCTCAAGGATCGCCTTGGCTCGAATTTCCTTATCGTGAAAGGTGGATGGTATACTTCCCCAATGTACACCCTTTACATGTTTCTCTCTACGCAACTACACAGTTTGGAAGTCCTGTATAAATCTGTTGCATGATCCTCAAAAAATTGTGGTGAATATGGCCAAAAATCATGTGTCATAACTCACCAAAGTATCAAATTTACACCTTCTCTGATTGACTGATCAGTACTGCGAAGTACTCTACATATAGTTTATGTATATTCTTTAACAAAACCCAATATTTTTCACTTGTCACATGGCTTTATGAAAAAGTAATTCCTTTCCTTCATTGAAGATCACACCATAGCCACAATACTCCAACATAGAAACATAAAGCAAATTCTTCTCTAAAGCAGGTTAATAGATGACATATTTTAATATGAGTAGATTACCTGACTCCATCTAAAACGTAATTGTACCTACACTGATAGTGCTATACCTCCTGTCATCATCCATCTTAATGTGCATATGGAGATCCTTCTCCTCCGAACTACTACAAAATTATTTGTTGTCGTTCATATGGAATGAAGCTCCACTATCCAAGTACCACACAGAACCGGTCATTGATGACACCAATCTTTTTTCTTTTGTTAACAATTTGTGGCATAGTGTCCATTCTCATGATAGTTGAAACATTTTAACTTTGACAAGTCTCGCTTCTTACCTCCCTTTCCGGTCTCAGATTTGGAATGGGGTGCCTTCCATTTTCTTTTCTTCGCCTTGCCAACTAAGAATTTTTTTTTATCCTTATCAGTCTTTGATGAGGATACATCTCTGGTGTTGCCCTGAATTTCTTCTTATGCTAGATCAGATCATAGTCCCTCCCAATCCAATGGCTTATCCCTCCCATTAACAGATTTTTTGTAGCTATGTCAGCTCCTGGGAGGGCCTAGAAGAGCTAGGCTCACCAAATCATCCGAGGAACCAGTTATCCCAATGCTTTCAAGCTCATTTCGACGTTGAGTGAACTTTTTCAAGTATTTTTTTATCATGTCGCCCTTCTCAATTTTGATCATATGGAGCTTGTCTTTCAACACCATCTCTATGTGGTTTTTTTTATTACGATACATATTTGTTAAGGCTATCCATGTTGCATATGTTGTCACCTTCACATGGACAATCGAGACAATGTGATCTCAAACTCCTTATAACAAGATCCTTTTCCCCTTTGTTGCGTTCTTCTTACATGCATCAAGGAGTTGGCCATCTGCTACTAAGAGCTCTGGGGCATCAGTATCTATGAAAGCCTTCAATATAGTGTCCTCGAGAAATGCCTCCATCTTTTCCTTCCATGCAATATAATTTGAATTTCCCTCGAGTGCACATTCGAGACTCGAGCCATTAAAAGACATCTTGATCTGCTATTAGATCTTGAAGAATAAATCTGCAAATTTGAACCTGATCAAAAAAAAGTATTTTCTTCTCTTCTTACTATGATTCCTAGCACTCTAATACCATGCAAAAAATTTAACAATGGGATTGAATCTGATCTTTTAATGTACTAAAACAAAATACAAAATCATTCTAGAATTTTCAGAAACAAAACACGATCGCACAATCAAATAACAAGACAAAGAGACATTAATCGCACAACACAAGATGTATCTAGGGAGAGAACACTACCTAAAACCATGCTATATTTATATTGTATAATGTCGATATCATGAAATAATACAATATTTTTCTCTCTCATACAAGCTCCTGCACTTTTCCTATTGTCTCATTCTGATCTAGGAAACATAAGTCAATTACTTAACCAATTCTCAGCCTCTTCTCAGCCTACCTTTCTCATGCATTCCTAGAAGAATCGTCACCCTATTAAATAAGAAATTCCTTCTAATTAATTGGAAATTTCTTCCAAGGCATCCACATGACTCTACAACTGACTTGTACAATTTTCTAATTATAAAACTGATAATTATCGTCTCTTTAACCTCAGTCTCAACTTGGCCTTCCTTATAACTCACATGCAACAACTATTTATAGTGAATTATCAGTTAACTTATTGATCACTCGTTTTGAATCAAATCAGATTTCATTTACTAGACCTCTCACTATCTCATCACTCAATTAGAAATAGTTAAACTAATTTTAACTCAATTAATTCAGTTAAATAATTAATCCTCACAAATAATTGTAACTGGACCCCCTCAAATCATGGGAGAGCTCCACATGCCTACTTTCTAACCCTCAACTGGAATTTCGTAAGCTAACTCAGTCATTCTGACTTAGTTAAATACTCCAAGTTGTCATGATATGAAATTACAATTTCTCTTCCAATTTAATTAAGGGGAAATTAAGTTAGCATCCCCCTTGGGGTGCCATTTCTTGGTGCCATTTCAAAAAATTTGAACTTTTGCAATCAATTGTTTTCTTCAGAACTTAGCCAATATTCTGTACCCTCCATTTTTGAAAAATAGATTTTATCCATTTTGCATGAACTTCCCAATGCTTACAAGGTTATGCTTCAAACTAGGGACAAAATAAACATCTGAAATGTACTTCTTTTTCTCCTTTATTAGAATGTGGACTCTTCCTTTGCCCATGACAGAGACTTTGTTATCAGTCTCTAAATTCCATGTCATGTGTTTGTTGCACCCTAAATATAGAAACTATATATCCTTTTGTTTTTCTTCAGCCACATTACATGCTAAAAACATTCTGTATTGGTTCTAATTTTCCTTTGAGAAATTTGCGCTTGGTTTTTTAATTATATCATGTTGCTCCTTTCTACATTAATTTTCATAATGGACATAGTTCTTACAATAATGACATTGAACATAATATTTATAATAAACTTGACTTTCTGCTTGACTCTGACTTGAGCCTTGACTTGGATTTTAGTTGTTGCCCCTTCCACTTGAGCTTGAACTACTGCCTCTTCCACCTCTATGTGAGCTTCTCCCTCTTCCTCTCACATTTGATATTCCTCTCCCTCTACCTTCACCAATTGAAACTTGTGTATTTAAGGCATGCTGCAATGAGGTGTTTTTTGCTATACTCAACCTATGTTCATTTGAAATAAGTGATTCTTGAAGCTCATCCATTTAAAAATTGTGACAGATCCTTTGTATTTTTTTCCTCAATAACTACATTGAGAAAGGTTGTATTTACATCCATCTGATGTATCTTCCATCTCATATATGCTGAGAGTGCAAGGCTAACTCTAATAGATGAGTACCTTGTGATTGTTGCAGAAGTCTCATCATAATCAATCCCCTCCGCCTGAGAGAACCCTCTCGTCACAATTATAGCCTTGTGCTTCTCAACACTCCAATCTGCTACCTGCTTCACCTTGTAGACCCATCTATATTCTACAACTAACTTCCCCATTTCTTTTGGGATAAGTTCCCATCCACTGTTTCTGATGATGGAGACATACTCCTCAACCATGTCATTAACCCAGACTCTTTGCTACACCAATTCCTCAAAATAGGATGTTTCTATCTCAATACCTTCACTCATAAGATCCATGTATCCATTGTTCCGCTCTAGGGACCTTCTCTACCTGCATTGTGATGTGGGTGCTCCCATATTCCCTCTCGCATCTAAAAAAAAATGCCAGCCTCTCTGGTGTGCTTCCTTCCATCTCTAGTACATGGATCTGCATGAGTAGTTTCTACCACTCTATGTTCCTTTTTTTGTGGTTTCTCCACATCGTGAGGCTCATCCTATGGAGCCAAGAGCTCCTTAACTTCATTTAACTTGAGCTCCCTCTCAAGGGATAATTGAATGGCATTGTCTTCATAAAATTCGACATCTATTCTCATTAGTGTCATTCTATGTGTTGCAAAGTACACCCGATAGTTTTGAGGTGTATCAATGTACATGAAAAATATCCCAAACTCTGTTGTTGGCTCTAGCTTCTTCCTAGCATCTTTGGTTACATGGAAATAGACAGATGAACCAAAAATTTTAAAATACGACACATTTGGTCTCTTACCTTAAAAATCCTCCTCTAGTGTACTCATATGGAAGTAAACAAAGTAAATGTGAGAAACATAATAAAACATTTGATTATAATTTCGAATACATGAAATAAATTCATATGGAAGTTTCTACTCCTTTAGCAAATAAAATAAGAGCTCTTAGTCAGATTTACACTTCACACGGAGTTTTAGAGTAACTTAGTGTAGAACGAGTAACTATTTTGTTTTTGGGTGCCCACCAAAAATTGCTCCACGATTTTATCCCTTTTACCTCTCACACTTGCATCCACCACTTAGAAAAATACTTTTACATAAATGTTTGTTCAAAACATATATTTTTAATATTTTAGTACATGACAAAACATAGAAAACATATGATGGGCATTTGCACTAAAACATAATTTTCTAAACTTGACGATGTTGAGAAGTGTAAATAATAGTTGCAGTATAAATGTTTGGACCATAAGTTTTACCAACTTTCTATTAAATGTGCATTCCTTCTTAATTTCATAATTTATTTCAGAATTGAGAATTTGTACAACTAACAGTCAGAATTTGTATTCCTTCAAAGCCCTATATGGCATAAAATGGCACAAACCACTTAACTGGAGTGTGCCGAAAGATGGGCTATTCTTGGGATGAGATGCCCAAAAATTGCACATAACATAAAACTACAAAAGATATATCGAGAGGTTATGTTGATAAAAAGATACTCACAAGGAATTTAAGATTGGAGATCAATTATATTTAAGAGTTTTACCAAGGAAACAAATGTTAAGGATAGGAACATGTAAACAATTTGCACCATGATTCTATGGACCTTTTGAAATTTTGGACAAAGCTGGACCAATAGCATATCAGTTAGCATAGGAAAGCCATATAAGAGTAAACAATGCATTTCATGTATCTTTGTTAGAAGTATATTTCCATAATAATTATCACATAACTGATTGCGATTTGATATAGATGAAACCAAACGGAGACTTTCTAGAAGATCCACTTCACATACTAGATTAGAGAGAAATCTTATGCTGGAATCAAGTCGTCTCTCAAGTGCACTTTACACCTGATGATAGATAATAAAATGCAATATACATTTCCAACACTATTCCAACACTCAAGAAAATGGGCAATAAACACCAAGGACAATATTGAATAGAAAAGGGGGAATATGTAATAATCATCCGTTCTTTATGTTAATGGTTCCTATCTTTAGACATGGACTATTTTTAAATTTGATGGCTAGAGATCCATGTTAAATTTGAAATAGATGTGAACGATAGAGTTATTGCGATGTAATAAATAGCTTTTATTAATAAAGAAAAATGTTAGAAATTACTTGGGAAAGAAACATTAGAGTTAAGAGATTCTTTCCAAGATTGAAAATTGTTATAGGTGGATAAGATTTAGATAAATATTCCCTTAAATAACCTCTACAAATACCTAGGAGTAAATATACAAGATTTAATAGAATGAGAGATAAATATATGTTAAATCACTCAGTTGGAGAAAGACACTAAGTATGGGTGGAATAAAGCATTGCGAGAGAGAAAAATAAGTCTTTAAAAAATAATAAATAAATAAATAATCAAGAAAAAAAAATGAGGAAAGATATTATAGGAAAGTGGGTTAGCAAACCCAAGAAAGCATGACCCTACTAAAATCTGCTAGGAAAGGAGATGTATAAAATGCACTACCTAGGAATAAATAAAAAGGTGTTGTTGATTCCATTGGCAAGCATATATCCTTGGGTAGAGTAGAACTAGTGGATTCAGTTCATGTAAGAGAATAGTGTCATTCCCAAGTGTAGTTCCTGTAGCCAATAAAGTTAGAAAGCTTGTGTACATTTAAATTCTGAATATTTCAGTCGATTATTTGGGTACCTAGAAAATTGAGTCTAGTGCAATTTTGTGAATCTACAATATTAGCAAATCTATATGCATGTGATATATAAGTATGCTTTATTTATTTTGTTTAAGTGATGCATTTTTATACTTGGCTAGTGTATGTTTTATGTGATTTACCTAGTTAAGGTTCATGTCTGTTTTTGTTTTCTATAATTATATGACTGTGGTTGCGTATATTTATAATGAAATATATATAAAGGTTATATTATTACTTGGGTACGACGGAATATATATATATATGACGTTTGAAAGTTGAAAGAAGATCAGAGACATCCAACACTATGTGTTGTTGTAGGACAAGAGGGTAGAGAAGACATGTTTTAGTTTGTATTGTTTTTTACATAAATGTTTGTTCAAAACATATATTTTTAATATTTTAATACATAACAAAACATAAAAAGCGTACCATGGGAATTTGTATTAAAACATAGTTTTCTAAACTTGTAGATGTTGATAAGTGTAAATAACAGTATAAATGTTTGGACCATAAGTTTTTTCAACTTTCTATTAAATGCACATTTCTTTTTAACTTTCTAATGGGTTGCAGAATTGGAAATTTATATTACTATCGATAAGAATTTCTTTTAATTCATAGCCTGTTTTTCCAACTTTCTATTAAATGCACATTTCTTTTTAACTTTCTAATCGGTTGTAGAATTGGAAATTTGTATTACTATCGATCAGAATTTCTTTTAATTCATAACCTTCAACCTGCAAACGAAATCCCTAATTTGCAAACAAAATCCCTAATTTACAATAAAAAATCTGCTTAATTGATTTACTACTGTACCAAAAATATGAGTGCTCTAAGTTTAATAACTACAATGGTTGAAAAATTGGGAATTTGTACTACTATTGGTCAGAACTTCTTTTAATTAATTCATAACCTTATGTGCAAACAAAATTTCTAATTTACAATAAAAATCTACTTAATTGATTTACTAACGTACCACAAGTATGAGTGCTCTAAGTTTAATAACTAGAATGATTAAGATTAATTTTTCCAACATGTCTATCTGGTAGAACAACATAACCATACACAAGATCGCTTTCAAGCGAAACATGATTTCTATCCTCATAAACAACATCGTTTTTCTCTCATAAACATGTGGCAGAGAACTACTAGCACTCTAATGTCAATTAAAGGTAGCTTTATTAAGGAGGAGGTAATTCTAGCAACTCAATGGAGCATAACACCTTTTATTATAAATTATATTTTTTTTGCATGTCTATATACTAGAACTCATGGTATCCTATGTATTTTGTTGTAATAGAAATACTACAGAGTATTGTCAATTAATTTGACAATAATTGATTTTCTAATAACAAGTTATTTTCAACTATTCTTAAAATCTATTTAATTACTGAAAAATATTAATTACAATAATTTTTATAATATTACCAAATATTAGAAAAAAAACCAAAAATTAACCAAACTAAACTTTACTAAAAAAATAAAATCAAATAATTAAACACAAGTCAAATAACAAATTTGAATTTATTAATTTAAGAAAAAAACACTTACAAAATCTCCATAATCATTTTACAAAACCTCCCATTACTGAACTAATTTTATTCTAACTAAACCAAAGAAAATTGTTTTAGTGGATCTTCTTATGTAGCCTAGGTACAAGGGCTATAGTATTGTAAAATTCCCCGTAACTCGAGCTCGGTCCCTGTACGGAGCTTATTGGACAGCTGGGAAGAAAACCCCATGTGTTATTGATTAAATGGTAGGCAACCACGGATACCGCTTCTGTTCTTCCAATCGTGTAGGATGATGGTGTGAAGCACACATGATGTCCCACTCCTGTGCATGCGATCCACGGTAATCCATTTGCTGAAATCTTATTCCTCCACTCGTTGCGAAGCGTAGAAGGCATCCGTGCAATCTCCACCCATTTCCACGACACTGACTTTGAATCCTCCTTCCTAAACTCCCAGATAGTAGTCTCCTGCTCAGTATCCACCTGCCCCTCAGCACGCATCGGATAGGCAGCGATTAACAGTAGACGGGACCCACAGGTGATTATCCATAGCAGAAGGATGTGATTCCGCAGTATTTCAGGGAATGGTACGAAAATCACGGGAATGGGCTTCACTGCCGCCCCTAAACCGTTTTCCTCTGATGGGATGCTGAAACACGCGATGCCATCCACTTCGTCGCCGTTGCTATGACATTGACCGTAGAATGATCCGTTGTAGTGAACAAGCGGAGTGTTTAGGTACATTTGTAAATCATTCGGAAAATATCCAGCGGTATTCCATTCCTGTTGGGAAGAATCGTAAATTTGCACCGACCAGGGGGGATACGTGAGAGCGACAACTTTGTATGCAGTGCCAGATTCCTGATTAGTACTCTCACTAACAACAATGCATTCACCGTAGAGTCTTGTGTGTGGCACAGGAATATCAACGAACGCTCGTGTATAAGGATTGCAGAGCTTTATAGTGAGTTCACTGCTATATATAATGCGTCCACTGCTAGAGATAGTGTAGAACTCATCTGTGGCAGTTACCAACATGAATCCTGCCGCAGACTGTACGCGACCGATATAAGCTTGGGCTCGCCGTCTCCAATGGGGATGCCGCTGCTGACGGGCTTGGCCTCGCGGTCTCGAATCGTGTAGGAATGAAAGCGTGAAGTAGGGATTAATCCATGTACGTGTGTAGAAACAGAAAGCGATACATGGCATTTCGGGATTAGTGTTGCATAAAACCAGCCGTGGCTGCCTTCCGTTGGGAGGGGCTTCAGCCCACTTTGTGAGGAAGTAGTTTGAAGACAGAAACTCATTCCATTCCTTGGAGATGAGGCGATAACGGTATACAAACTCCTCTGGCAGACGAGCTAATATCTCCGTTTGAAGATCGCACGATTCGCCTAACCATGAACCCACAACGCCCGCATCTGCTTGTTGCATTTCCATATTTATCACTGAAAAAGACCAAAACAGAGTTAAATATATAATGACCTTCACATTCCTTTCCAGCTACCTGCACGCGTCCGAGAAGGTTCCGGCTATTTTCTTGCAAGCGATCCTCCTATCCATTGTGTTCATACAGTATTATAAACTAGAAACCGTTCGATTAACCTCCTGTTTTGCGAATCGTTTCGAATTCCATCGAAATGTTCAGTGTACGAATCTAAACCGTTCAATTAACCTCCGGTTTTGCCAATCGTTTCGAATTTCATCGAACTGTGTAGTATTTCCGAAATTTTCACCAATATTCCGGCTAATTTGGTAATTATGATATAGAATATTATTCTCCAATTAAATAAATAAATAGCGATAATATATATACAGTATTCTTCTAATATAGAGTATTATTATTATTAATGAAGTGGTTTTTTTATTTTTTTTTTAAAGAAACAGAAATTCTCCACTTGTTTTGGGGTTTAAAATTATTGATTATAAAATGTTCCTTCAATATTGTTTATTAGTCAAAATAAATTGAAAAGGTTAATTTGGTAGAAAAAAATATTATGATATAGGATATAGAAGAATAGTTATGTTATTATTATATTTAATAATTTCTATAAAAAACTAAGATAGAAATTGTAAAAATTAAATAAGGAACATGATTTTTTGTAACATAAAAATGTATGGATATTTAAATATATATATATATTTTTTTATAAGAGTCGTTTTGTGCTTTTATAATGGATACCTCTAAAATTCTATGAATGATTTACTTTCACTATAAGTCATGAATTATTGAGGGTTAAAAAAGAATTTGTTATCAAAGCATTATGTTAGAAGGTAACGATAAAATCCATGATCTCACTATAAGTCATGAATTATTGAGGGTTAAAAAAGAATTTGTTATCAAAGCATTATGTTAGAAGGTAACGATAAAAGGAATCCATTATAATTATAGTAATTATAATTTACTTATTCATCCTTGATCTTTGTAGTGATTGAGATTCCTTTTAAGATTAATAAGTTGGTGGTGTGCAATACTAACCTTTATGTTGTGTTTGATGTTTGTAAACCTTTTCCCAAAGTTTTCTATTTTGTGAGAGGGTTTGTTGATTACTAGGATGTGTTTTCCATGTACATATTGAATCCATTGATGTTGGTAGGTTTCTACAATGCCTTAAGGTTAATTTTTTCTAGATCTATATCCCCACTTTCCTTATCTTCATAGATATTTTTGTCCATTTGAACTTTTCCTCTTAATACGTTTCTTTTGATTCCATTATTTTCTTACATTTGGGCTCATGATGCCAACAAGTATTATTGGTGGGGCATTCTCCTATTGTTCCTATAGTTTAAACTCTATAGCAACATATTTTTTCTTAGTAGAGACTTGCTTTCTAGACCCTACTAGAGATTTATTCTTTCAAAGTCACCACTACTTTCCACTTTAATGAAGCCCTGTACATCCTTTTCCCCCTTTGTTTTGGGTGGCTTTAGAATGTTATTTTTGACAATATCTAAAAAGATGTCCTTGCTCATAGATTTTTTTCACCTAAAAGGAATGTGTTCATAGTTGAGCATTTGGATCATCTATGAATCTTGGTATATTATATGCATTTATCTATGCTTGTGGTTCATCATCGTAAATAGTTATTTGTTCAACAGTGAATTCTTTTGTATGGGCCAACCTTTTTTGTTCTATTCTCATTTAGGCTTGAAGAATTTTTTTTTCAAGGATGTTGGATTTAAGTCTTTCCTCTTCATCTATGGCCTTTCAAAGGGCCTCTATTTTTCAAGGGAATTTCTCTCACATTTTTTCCCTTTCCCCTAATTTGCGGTGGTGGATAGGAAGAAATTCTTCCTATTCCCTCTCCCGCATTTTGTTCCTTGACACTTCATATGTAATCATGTCTTGGATCAATACTTGTTTGGGAGAGAGTCATGTTCATATGAATGTGAGAGTTTCATAGAACATCAATGTTGTTTCGTAGAGTTTCATATGAATGTTGTTTGATTCAAGAATTGTTCACAAATTTGCTAGAATAATTCGGTGTAATGGTCCACCGACAATTCTTGGTAGTAAACTGTCTAGTAAATGTGTATAGGAGGAATATCTAATTTCCATTTCCTTTTTTAAGGAATTCATTTGCATCAAAAAATGGTTTTTTTTTTTTTTTTAAGTAGTTTGACATATAGTAGGAATAACTCTAATTTACCAGGGATTCCCTTACTTCCAAAAGGAATTTCAACATTTTTTAACAAAATATTTTTACCATATAAATATACTATCACTTGAAACTATTTGTAACACCATGAGAAACCATTCAATTTTTAAGGTTAATAATTGTAGTGACATTCCCATATGGATCTCGTAAATGTTATGTGAGGTATTGATATGTTGCTTATTCCTTGAACAAATAAATATATACCTAGAATAATCTTGATGAATTCGGGGTGGGTTTCCAACAAATTATCTAAAATTTTATTGTTTGGTTTAATTTCATATCGCTTTATATGATACATCTTGTTGAAATCATTAGCATTCAGAGAGACTACAAGTTCACTTTTGTTGTTGACAATGGCATCCTACTACAGGTTGACCTACAGAATGACCCACCTCATGATGTCATCATATGGCATCATTGACAAGATTGTGGTGATCACATACATCTAGAACTTCATAACATTACAAATCGCAATGTAGTCCTCATCTTTTGGGTTGAACTAAGAGTTGGTGTGTATGTGAACATGAATCTAATCATCAAGCCTGTATTATTTTCCAACTCATTCAGCCTTCTATATGCAAACTAGTACTTCAGGATATTAATATTTCACTTATCCTCCAAATCTGAGTTATAACTAGCACTCTTGAGCTTTCTTTCTAATGCCTCACAAAAAGTTGGATCATTAGGTAGGTTCAGGTGTGGATCGAAAGAACTAGAATATTTCCTTTAAAACTAAAATATAGATAGGGGCTCGACAAAGTATATGTATCTCGCATCAAAATCTTGAGTATCCTCATGGAAGAATTCACTCATAGTAGGGTCCAACACAATGAACAAAGCAATATTAAGCTTTTGTCCCTTTCCCTTGGGATTCTTCTATTCTAGTTTCTTTTTATATATTAAATACTCACATGCATTGAGCAACATAGGATTCACAATATGTGTCCTTTTCATAGTTAAAATTGAATTCAAAAATAATTTCTTACATTCAATGGAATCAAACCAGATATTGGTGAGTATTTGAGCTATGGGCATAAACCCTATTGCTGAGAGAGAATAAGAAGCATACGGATAATAAGATCACACAACCCAAAGTGAATTATGGTTAGGGCTACAAAGTTAACTTGCATGATGTAATGACATATAAGTGGACGCTTTAATGGCAGCCATAGGAGAATTAATGCAAACAAGAAGTTGGAAAAATTCAGGTATGTTGTTAAAATGACACGAACCAGTCATTAATGTCACAAGTAAAACATCCCATAGAAATATGTTTGAATGTCAGGTACTTTATGCATGGATCACTTAATGTAGTCAAGGGATATTAATATTAATGCAATCAGGCCATGCTAAAATCAATTATAGGTAATGATGGTATGTTTAGTAAAAACAATTAGAAATTTCTCATAGGAAAGACAATATTTTCCTTTTAGGAAAGAGTTTAACGAAAAATTCCTTGAATAACATCATCAATTCTATAAAAATATTGAGATTAATGTCAAATAATCATAGGCATTGATAATGGAAACCTTTTTGTCTAAATCCTCCCTCTATAGTGTCAAATTGAAAAATCAGAAAAGTAAACACATACAAAAACATTCACAACACTTCCTTTTGACTTCCAAACTTTGATATACAACAGTATGAGGAAGGTAAGGGGAAAACAACAACATTTTAAGTGGTGAGGTTGATTTTTTTAGTGGATGTGAAATCTCCCGATAGGTGTTAAATTCAATAGGATTTAATCAAGGGTAAGACATCCCCAATAAAGTCATTTTAAAGCCCGAGGTCTTATTCAAAATGCATCCTTAAAAGTGTTTCCTTTGCTAGAGGTCCTAGATGGATGGGAAGGTGGCTATGGAGGGGCCCTACAAAGAGTTTCAATTTCGGTATAGGTATTGGGAACAATAACATGTTATATATGTTGTGTTCTTTAAGGTGAGTTATTATAGTTGATTTGAGAATATCAAAACTCCAATATTTTAGAGAATTTTGGTGTAAGGAAGACAATGAAAAGCTTGTTAGTTGTACATTGGCCCAAGATGGAAGAATAGGTAGCCATGTTGATAAGATGATTCAATATTTCTTGTACCTATAAGTCTTGCATTAAGAAATTGGGTATATATTATCCCTTTTCTATATCCGTTCATTCTTTTCAAATCATTTACATGGACGTTGTGGTCGGTTTATAAAAAATAAGGAAGGTACATGAATACCTATTTCGTATAGATGATAGGTTTGGAGAGATGTGTATCCCATGCCATGTAAAAAGACCATCAATGAGAAATAAGTAGAAAACTTGTTCTTTAGAAAATTTCTAGTACAATTTGGGATATCAAGGATCATACTTGTTAGTGCATTTTAGACTACATTGTGGGAGAGGATGGAAATTATGTTGAAGACGTCTACTAGATTCCATCCATAAATATCTTGGAAACAATATTTAATAGGGATTTGGTGCAATTTTTGAGTGGTTATGAATAGAACCATCTAAATGTTAAAATATGCAACTGCGGTCAAATTCCACATCGGATAGCTCACATGATGGAGAGAATTATTACATTGATTTCCTCCTTTCGTGAGGACCAGAATCAACCTAAATATCACCTCATTTGGATAAAAAGAATTTGGTATTTAAATTTATGATCCCAATCATGTACATTGGATTAGGTCATTTCTATACACATGTGCATATTAAATCAGGTCGCCCGTAAAGAAAAGTGGATGCATTGGAAGGCTATAAATACAAGTTCCCTCTACCTGTTTTGGACACAATGACGAGACCCTCTTCTCTCTTGGTTTCTTGCTTGAACAAGTATCAAGCTTGTCTACAAAGGAATAGGTTTTCTATTTGGTGTTATTGTAGGGTTCGAGGCTCACTTCTCTCATTTATGGTTTTGGGCTCGAGTCACAGCCACACAGGCTCATGAGTGCGACTGGATCTTTCCATTCGCATGAATAACTCACTGCACATGCCACCATGATATTAATTATATTTTTCGTTTATCTCCTTATAGTTCACACAAATTTTAAGTGTATACACTTGTTCGATGCAAAATTAAATTCCACATCCAATGAGTACCCATTATGCATAATTTTGAGAAGACCCACATTGATAAAATTTGAATATACATTAAAAAAATGTGTTGAACACATGTTTTTAATGTATCTTCACTTTTTTATCAATGTGGGTCTTCTCCAAAGTATCCATAATGGGTGCTTGTTGGATATGGAATTTAATTCCACATCCAACGACTATCTACACTTGAAATTTGAGTAATCCTATAAGGATATAAGCCAAAAATAGAATTATAAAAAAGTATCTTTCTTATTTTCCCTTCAAAATTCATAACTCTTATTTTTTTATTTTTCCCTAGGAGGCCACTTTTAGGCTGAAATTTCCTTTAATTTCATGACATGGCTTTTGTGAGGTGTGGCATTTTTTTCACCCTAGCCTTGCAATTTCTAGATAGCCATGGTGTGATGGGGTTCTCATGTTTTGGGAGCTAGATTGCTAGATGAATTCGAAGCTCAGTGAGTTGGATATGTAAATGATAGAACACATGGCCAAGTAACCCCTAAATCGAACTTTAGGTTGTAGTAAATGTGGATTTCTTGTTGCCTCAGTGGGCCTAGGAATCCCTGACCAGTGAATGGAGGGATATACGGTAAATCCTAAAGAATGGAGTCTCGATTAAGGACTAATGATATGTTGTGGATTGTGATAAATACTAGAGACTAGGAGGTAAGAAAAATTCATCACGGTGTAGTTGGAGAAATCTAGTTGCATCCATGCCTATTTTTTCCTAGTGATCCAGGGTGGATTGCTGTAAGTATTGCTTTCCATTGATGAGGGTGAGGTGGTTTAGCCTCAGGATTCCGTTGTTGGTTCTTTTGTTTTGAGTCCCACATTTATGGTTGGAATATGGCAAGGGGGTGATTCACTGAAGAGATATTTGGCTTAGCCAATCTATGGTCAGGTGGAATGTGGTAGTCCCATCACAGGTTCGATTTTGCATTCATAATAGGTTCTCTCATTCACAAATTATGTTTAAATGTATTGATTTATATGTAGATTCTATGGCTGATGTATCCTTGATATTTTTTTTGTTATTATGTTGGTTATAAGCTTGTATTATGATAATGATGATGTATGGTTATCCTCATGTTTTGATATTAAAATGAATGAACAATGTAACTATGACCTAATAGATGATAATGCAACTAATGATATAAGGGAAGAATATTTCTTAGAAATTCTCAAATATTTATGAGACCCATATGCTCAGGTCTATTGTTTAAACTTATATATTACATATTTGTGACATGTTTGATGAAATTCTTGTCATGGCTAGTAGTGGTCTAGTATAGACTTGTCAATGTTTTTGCAAAGGTATGATTTTTTTGTTGTGTAAATTCATTTATTAAACTATAATTGAGTTCCAGGAAGTGACGTGGCTCTGGGCTTGAAAACGTGGATCAAATCCTGGGGACATTGGCAGAGGTTTGAGGAAAAAATTACCTGTACACATGCCAACCCATGGTATGGAAGTGTCTAGAGTCTCTCAGACGCATCGTTGTCCATATCAAGGGATTGTTCAGGGGATTAATGGTCTAAAAACCTACTGGGACCCAGGGTATGGTTACCCAAGTGGTTGGGATGGCTCTCGGGAATTTTGTTACTAATGTGGAAGGTTTGTGTGATATGTTTTTGTCCATTCCACTTCTTTAAGGTCACCTAGGAATTTGACTCAGATTATGGTAGCATTTCATTTCATGTTTACCCCAGTTGGTTAGTTACTTGGGTAGATGTGGGATGAGGGTGTTACATAATCAAATACATGTGTACCTTTGCATAGGAAGCTTGTAGTGATTATCGCATTCTTCATGAGGTGTCTCTTTTATAATACTAGATATTCTCTTCCTGTACTAGCCATGATCCCCAAGGATTATCCATTTACCATATGTCATAAAAAATTTAGGAGCATCCAAATAATCATATATATATATATATATATATATATATATATATATATATATATATATATATATATATATATATATATATATATATATATATCTAGGAACCATGAGTAATAGTAAAAAACATAATCATATTTATAGGTCTAAACAAAAGTAAAGACATAGGGAAGCATTATAGGCCTATAAATACTTATCTTCAATGAGAGGTGTTCCTATCCCTCTTGAACCAACCTTTAAGAGCCATCATTCTCCATTGTCCACATAACAATGTTGCCTTCCATAAACTTTATCAACAACCAACCCTATTAGAGACTATCCCATATAGGGTCACATTAAATATGTCACAAGTGTTTGAAGATTTCGTATCCCAATCTTGTCATAAACAAGGTTTTCTATCAAACTCTAACTTCATAATATCCATCAAACCCTAATACATACATAGCCTAAGTTTTTCTCAAACCCTAGAATTATTTTAGGTATGCTCCATCCTCTTGTTTCTTCCATAAAAAATGCCTCCATGGGGGTGATATCCATGATGTTTCTTCAACCCATCTTTGATACCATGTTAATTTTTCATTGGAATATATTGTTCTTTGCTTTCATAATCTCATTTCTTCATTAACACATTAAGTTCACGCCATAGAATCATAACATTATTCAGATTTGCATCATTATTCATCAACATATGAAACTATGTAAAAAGAAAAATATCATCATCATTAATGCAGTATGATATAAAGGAAAAATAGAATAAATGCATGCACACATAGAGACACTAGGATTGGTCGAACACGAGCAAAAAACCCACTATGGGGAAAACCCTTGCAAATTCTTCTTCTTAGATTTGCATCAAAATATTTAGCAAAATAAAGTACAATGATCCATACCTTCATCTATATAACTAACAAATAAAATAAATACAACATCCATTAAATGAACCCAACAATGTATACACTCTAAAGTTTGATTCTAAAATCTAAACTAAAGTGTCACTGACTGAAGTCAAATGTTGAACCCTACGGTCACTCAACGAAATATTCAAAATAATGAAACTTCATATTTTAGTCCCTAGTCACATGTAGGGAGAGTCATCAATATGACCATAGGGTCTGAGTCCTTCCCTTAAGCCTGGAAAGTGTGTGACTGGGGGTTGAAATAGGACTACAAAAAGTAGTTTTTCTTTTTCTCCCTCCTAAATATTTACATGTACCTCTTTTCAAATTTAAAATATTTTTAATTATTTACATATTATGACATGGAAATTATGTGAAAATTTCATGGGAAATTTTAGGCTGAAATTTCCCCTAATGAAACAAACAAACACATGCAATAACATGCATGAAAAATCTAGTAAGAAACTCACACATGAAATTCGATACCTACGAAGAATCATGTTCTAGCTAACCGATCCCGCTCTTATTTTATTTCTCCTTCCTTATTCTTGCTTTATTTTCATTTCTTAATATAATGTCAAAGTGATCCAACAAAAATATAAGTTTCCAAGTGAGAGAGAGAGATAATAATGAGAAAGATCTAAAACTCAACTGGCAAAATGTACCAAATAATCCTCAGAAGCCTATTTACCAATTAGGCCTTTATTTTCTTCATTTTCCATTATTTTCCTTGAATCTGGAATCATATAGTAGGGCCCAATCACCTTCCTAAATTTATTCTCCCTAATTATTTTGTCATTCCAAATCATCATCTACAGTTGTATTACCTTAGTGTGAAATAGATCTTGCCACATGAATTTATCTAAACCATTGAGTTTGTGTAGCCTTTGTTGTTGTGTTGAAATGAGGTCGAAGTCTAATTGAGCTTCCATCCTTAAGGTATTGTATTCAAATGCAATGGACAACAGGACCTTCTTTGAATGGAGTAAATATAGTGGTGGTATTCCAAGTTGTGTTTTATGCCCACGTGGCTTCTACAATACCATTCTCTCAATATTTTCTGCTATTGCTAAAAACTTGGTTATAATGTTCTCCAATTCTCTATTTTTGACCTCCACTTGCCCACTTTCCTAATGGTGATAGGAAGTGGATGTTCTGTGCTTAATGTGGTGTCATCTCATGAGATATTAGTTCGGATTTAATGTGAATTGTGCTCCTTGATCAATGCCTAAGTCTCTCAGAAAACAAAATTTTTTGAAGATGTTCAATCTCAAAAACTCATATACCTTTTTCTAAGATGCTTCCTTTACTTCCTTTGTTTTAGCTCATTTATTCAACTAATCATGGCACACAATTATATACTTCTACTATTTTGATGGTGTTAAATGGTCCAATTGAAATAAATTCCCCACTTCTCATATGTCTCTAGATTCACTTGATGTTCTAAGAGAATTTTATCCTTAGGTGTGGGCTTACCCATCCTTTGGATTTGATCACAACTAAGAGTGTACCTCTTTGCATCTTGATGTAATTTAGGCTAGTAGCTACATGCTTGTAGAACTTTTAAGGTTGTCCTCTTAGCAACAAAGTGTCCTCCACAACGGCCATCATAGCATGCTGAAAATATGTCAAAGACCTCCTCTTCCCCTAAAAATATCATTAGGATCTGATATGGTACCAATCTGAAAATATTCACCCCAATATAAGTTAAAGGGTAACTCTTCCTAACAATCTTTCGTTTCTCCTTTGAGGATAAATTTGGAGGGAACTTAACAATAACCAAGTAGTTTTATATATCAACAAACGAAGGAGAAAACATCGATATGGAAAATATATATTCATCTAGAAGTTGATAATCTACCATTTCTTTCATTTATGTAGGTAATATTAGTCTTGATAATAAATATGCAACCACATTCACTTTCCCTGGTTTTTCAATAATGGACAAATCAAATTGTTGGAATAATAACAACCATATAATTATCCTATCGTTAACAAGAGATTTTTTCATTAAATACTTAATGTTTGCAGGATTAGTGTGAACAAAAGTTTGATAAACAGTGTTGTAATGCATAAATTTTTCAAGGAAAGTACCATAGTTAGGAATTCCTTTTCAGTGGTTGTATAGTTTAACTTAGCTTTATAAAGTTTCTTACTGATCAAATATATATCATAAGGAAATTTGTCTTCCACTTGTCCTAAGGGAGCTCCTAAAGTTTTATCTGATGCATATGTGTGTATATGGAAAGGTGATGCCAATTTGGGACCCTTAAGGATGGGTGTAGTGGTAATATTTTCTTTTAGAACTTCAAAAGCTTCCTTACAATTTCCTTTTTAACAAAATTTTGAATCTTTAGCCATTATTCCAAACAAAGGTGAAGCCAGTTTACTAAAGTCTTTACTGAAAATTCTATAATACCCAACTAATCGAAGGAAGCTCTGAAAAGATTTTGTTTTTGAGGGATAGAAACCATTTTAATGATGGAAATTTTATTTGGGTCATATTGTATCCCCTCCTTGGATATGGAATGGCCAAGGATAGTCCCTCCATTCATAAAAAATTCACATTTATTAGAACTAAATGAAAGATTCATTTCAATGAATTTCTTTAGGAATTCGCACAAATTAGAAACGAATTACTTGAAGTCACATCCATAAGGAGTGAAGTCATCCATGTATATCTCAATAGTGTCATGAAAAAGTTCAGCAAAGATACTTAGGACTACCCTATGGAAGGTAGCATGGGCATTGCATAGACCGAATGGAAGGACACTATTGGTAAAGGCACCCCAAGGGCATTCGAATTTTGTCTTATCTTGGTCTTTAGGGTTGATATGTATTTGGTTGTACCCACTAAATCCATCCAGGAAGGAGAAGAATTTCTTCTCTACAAGGCCATCTAGGACTTTGTAAATGAATGTAAAAGGGGAGTGCTCCTTTTTGTAGCCTTTTTAAGTTCTCGGTAGTCAACACAAATCCTCCACTTCCCATTTTTCTTGGGGACTAAAAAAATATGGTGCACCCAATCACTACCTTAAATGGGATATATGCTCCCATCATCGATTATATTCTATAATTTCTCTTTCAAACTATCCTTAAGGGTTGGGTTAATCCTTCTCTAGGGTTTGCGCATAGACTTACATCCCTATTTGATATAGATATGATTAAAACAGACTGAGGGATGAACACCCTTAATCCCTTTATAATACCAAGAAAAAGCATCCAAGTGTTGCCTGAGTACACTATATAATGGTTATTCTTGGTTATTTGAAGGAGAGGGGTTTATCATGAGAGTTATTGGATGGGACAAACTCAACAATATTTACATGTTCTAGGTTGGAGTCCATAGAGCACAAATAAGTCCAATGATTACTCTCATATTCTCTTATATGTTCATCAACTCACATGGAAATGGGGGTATGATTCTGTAAGACATGGTCAATAAGATCATATTCATAAAGCTAGCTCCACTAAAATAGTATCTAGAGTGTAGAGTAGGTAGATGGATGTTTGATGAAATTATCCCTCTTCATCATACTCTAATCACAATGGAAACTAATTCTCAATAGAACGTTGAGCAGTAGGATACAAAAAAATTTGTTTTGTTAGATTCTCATTTTATCTTCATGTTCCTAGTCCTACAACTAATTTAGGCATCAACAGTGGCCAAGAAAGGTCTTCGTAGGATCAGAGGATGTCCATTAAACTTGGTTTTGGGTTGGAGGACAAGGAAATCAGTGGGATGTTAAAATTATGCATCTACGACCAAATTCCACTTTGGAAAAATCATTTGATGGAGATGACGATTACATTGAATTAATATTTTAAAGAGAACAGAAATAAACCTAAATATCACTCAAATCAGATAAGATAAATTGTACTTATGAATGAAATCCCACATATGCACATTTGAACAAGGTTGAGCTTAAGGAAAACTGGACACCTATGGAATCCTATAAGTCACCCCAAGATCATTTAGACATCATGAATCATCTTCTTCTTTTCTTCTCATTGATTGGTTTACATATTTGTGAGTTAAGGATGACAGTAAAAGCTTGCAAAGTTATGAAATTATAGGTTTCGAGGCTCCCATATGATCTATGGTTTTGAGATATAGTCGCAGACTAGTCACAAAAATTTTTTGTCCATATTTGTTGTCACACAAGCATCAAGGGAGTAATTGGACTCATTTAGTTGCATGTAAAACTCCTCATACATGCAACTCAGGAATTTGATTGAAATTGACCATTGAATGAAGTTGTCTGCAGTTGATCACAGATTGGAAAGTTGTATCTGATATATTCTAAAATTGAAAACATTTATCTAAATTTCATTGGGTCGTATTTCTTGATGATATTGTATTAGCCTCATTGTACTCTATTCTAGACATTTTATGACAATGTAATAGAAGAGGACTTTCAAAGGGTTTTCCCCTAGCTAGGTTTTTCCCCAATCTCTGACCAAATCTCGTGTCTCTTGTTGATGTGTTGATTGTATCCTTTGTCATTGTATTTATTGGCAGATGTTCAATTGTTGTCGATGAATAGAAAGGCTAATTTTAATTGATAATATTTCTAATTGATGTATTGAACTGGGGTAAAGTGATTGATTCAACATATAAAAATATAAAAATTTAACATGGTATCAGAGCCAAGGTGAAATAAAAGCCCAAATGGAGTGTAATGTTCCAAAATTTTCATTAAGTTAATTGGAACATTAATTTTGTGTTATTTTTAATAAAAATAATAAAATGGGTAAGGGGGCCCATGAAGAAGCTTAATAAACACTCCAAATGTGCAAAGGGGTCACTTAAGTGGCTTATTTGTCATCTCCTAGTGTGAAAAGGGGAAAATACAAGAAGACTAGGTCCATTTTGACCAAGTCAAACAGCGCTGCATGGAGGGAGTGAGTCACCAAGTGGGACAATGCAGTTTTCATACAAGGAATATTGTTGGATGAGAGAAACCCTATTCCATGGCAAGGACGCCTCCTCTTGGCAAAAAAGAGAGAAAAAGAGCCATTTCTCATTATGTTTAAGATTTCGATTTTGCTCTGCTCTCTCCAGTTATTAAACTGAGATAGTTGTGTTGCTTAGCACAAGGGAGAATTCTATTTAGAAATTTCCTCTCCTTCATTGGGAAGCTTTGGAGGACCTATTCTTCATTCTCCTCACATACAGGCTTGAGGCCAAGTTAACCATCTTTAGCTATAGTGTTTTCCAGCTTGGCAGAAACGTTGAGTTACTGGGGATTGCAGTAAGGATTCATTATCACCCACTTCCGAGGCTAGTTTTGCAGAGCACGAGCTCATTATTTCTATGGAAGATCAGTGAGGAAGATCCTAGAGCTTCATTGCAGATTTTTGCATTGGCCATATGTTGGATCTCATTCACAGCGCAGTCTCTTCCCCATATTGCGTTATTTTCAGTGGACACTTGCTGGAGGGATTCACACTGTGGATTGGAGGGTGTAATATTCAGTGAAGGGATCAACTTTTCACTTTGAAGATCATTGGAGGATGTTTCTACATCATTTGTAGAATTTCCATCCTTCTCCATTTTTGTATTGTTATTGAGTTGCTGTTGCTACCCAGCAACTCCGACATTTTTCCATTTAGTGTATTTTGGCCAATCCCTTGGAGGATTGTTGCTGTATTGTTTTTTGGGGTTGAGATCCTGCTCCCCCACTTTATTTGAGCTTTCTATTGCTATATAATTGTATACATATAAATTTTCAATCATTTTCCCTTACGGATTGCGTAGTCATAGCTTGTTGCTGGGTTGTGTACCTATGTACTTTCTCTTTTGCATGTACAATTGTCTTGAGGCTGATATAGCTTAGCTTGACAAGACTTTCCTTAAGTTATTGTATATATATATACTTTTAGCTTCACATAATATAATGGCTATGCTCTCTTCTTGCACCATATGTATTGATATTTCACTGTTGCTGCTTGTTGAATTCATGTATTGTTGTAGCTCTCCATTCTGAGCATTGTTTGAGATACATAGGATTGGACGATCTGAATAACCCTCCTAGGGTTATTTATTTGAGCTAATGTTCTGGAAGGGTAATGTATGAAGAGAAAAAAAACGGATTTGAGTCTCGGTTCAACTTATTTTTGCATTGGCTTCCTTATACAGTGTCCTAGAGGACCATTGTCCAGAAATTCCTAAAATGGGATATTACAGTGGTATCAGAGCTTCGAACTTGGCCCAGCCTGTGGAATTTTGAATTGAACACACAGAAGAGATCAAGATGATGCAGAGGATGAGATTACTCTCATCAGTTTTTAGATCCAGCAAATGCCTCTCCATGAGGTTGAGAAGACTGAAGAAAGAGAAGAGGAAGGACCATGCACTTCCTACTCTCACCAAGGAGGATAAATAGAGCATGAGAAACACTTGGAATTCAAAATTATAAGTGAGTATCTTGCTAAGTACAGTGAAAACCCTAAAGCCTTCCAAGAGAATCTATCCTTTCCACAATGTATCCAGCAGAAAGAAGAGAGAAGACCCCACAACTATGGGATGATGTGAGGCAATAGATTCCTACTGTTCACTTTCGATGGATCACTCACATGTGTAGCAGACGTATGGGTAAAGAAGCTAGAGGCTTTCTTCCTACTACATCTTGTAGTATAAAAAGAGGTCGTAGAAGTTGCAGCACTACACCTTGAGGGTGAAGCAAAGACATGGTGGTTCAGCCATTGGGGTCATGCAAGGGTTTCTACTCTTGCTGATTTTTCTCAAAGATTGATCAGGAGATTGTGTCAAAGGAGGGAGGAGCCCTCACCACTAGTTGAAGAGGCACATACCAATGTTATCATAGTGATAGAGAAGCAACCTTCATCTACAACAATTGAGGCATCTTGTATTATTGAGGAAGAGACTCTTATAGCAAAACAAGATTCTTCTGATACTCTCCAAGGTATGCCTAAGTTTTTATTTCTCATGGAGGGTTGTACATCATTGCATGTTGATTGTTTAGAACAAGAAATTGTCACTAAATTGTACTATCATCCTCAAACATCATTAATATGTTGTGTACCACCATTGAGGTTGGCGTTTAAAAGCTTTGTCATGAGAGAGATTTCATTTCAATGTCCCATGAAATGCAAAGGCCAAAATTTGTTTTGGGAAGATGGTAGCCCTTGTTGTGGGGATACCAAGATGCAGGATGAAGGGGGACATCCACAAGGAGTCACTACAAGAAAAAAGGACATTGGTGAGGGGCGAAAAATGTCACCATAAGATCATTGGTGAGGGTCAAAAGAGCCTTCGTCACGGCGACGTCACTTAAGGTAGCATCGGCGAAAGTATAGGTGTTGTGAGTGACATTCAAGGTCCGTCACCAATAATGATTTATAATGACGGATTATGAAGCATCACCCATTTCATATGAGTAATGGTGATGGACAATAGCCTTCGTCACCAAAAAATTGAAACGTCACCAAAGGTGGCGTCGCCGTGTGTTGGTGACATTCAACATCGTCCGAATATTGATTATAATGATGATGATGACCGTCACCACTTTCATATGAACAACAACGATTTTTGTGATGGACCTTTCATGGCCGGAAATCCTTATTGGTGCACATATATGGCGAAGTTCATTGACCATCACCATTTCATATTTGGTGAGGGTCAAAAAATGTCATGATAAGTTCATTGGTGACATCAAGGTCCATCACAAATAATGACTATAATGAAAAACATTGACCCTCACCATTTCATATCAACAACAATGATTTATGGTGACGGACCTTTCATGGTTGTCACTATTGATGCGTATATATGGTGGCGTTCGTTAACCGTCACCATTTTCCTTATTTTTGGTGAGGGTCGAAAAATGTCACCATAAGCTCATTGGTGATGGTCAAAAGAGAATTTGTCACCAAAAACTGATCGTTGTCATTGTCTATTAATATCGGGGCACGATGGAATCGAACCACCAACCTCCTGCTTGTAAGCGCGGGTTATCTCAAACTGAGCTAGCACCCTTTAAAGAATTAAACTTTAAACTAGCAATTGTTGGTTGCCTAATAAGACTCAATTTCAGCATCTAGAACAAATCATGCAATCATACCTGTGGTCAAAGTATGGTGGAAAGTAAAATATTCCAAAAGGATGGGGGAGGGATCATCCCTTGCCCAACATGTTGAAAAATAACATTGCGACATGGAGGCTATTTTACAGGGATGTGGGGTGGATCTTTGGTCAATCGTTACAGTAGTGTCAACCACAAGGCTTTAACCTTTGTTGCTTTATGAGATCTATTAACTCAACTCTCAATGCAAGATGGGGTGTGTTTGTTGATCTAGAAGACAAGTGAGCACACAAGTACACCATTTCTAATATGTTTGGAAATATAATGAGGACCACTATTTAGTTCTCCTTGATATCGGGATCACTAGTGTACGACCTTGTTTGGAAATTGTAGGCATTTATCTGGTCAACTCTTCCTTCATTGGGATTTGGCGGTGATTGAGCGTCTGTATGATTTCCCTAGGAAGATTAAGTGTAAGTTTGTTTTTAAGGAAAAAATTAGTAATGTTTGTCTACTTTTTTGTTCCTTTGTTGTGTAATGAGGTACACGACTAGCTATTAAGCGAGTGTGAATTATTGATAAGAGATGCTCAATATTTATATTCGGTAACTATACGGACTTTATTTATGCTTTTCTAGTCTTACGGAGATGCGATATAAGATCCATTGTATATACAATTCCACCTTTTGATTCTTGTTTGTAAATACTTTTTCTAAATATAAGAGATGTTTTGACAAAAATAATGGATGACCTACCTTAAAAACTGCTTTAATTTTCTTGCATTCTTCAAGCGTGTTGGAGCATAAAATGGCAGCCCTTAGATAAATATGCATGCCATGTGAGGCAGAGAATTATATAACTACGCGAGAGTGCTTTAACCATGCGAGATGTCATACGGTCCAAAACTAAAGCAATCGATGTCTGCGAACATCGGCCACGGTTGAGGCATACAAAAACAATGAACTAATTATGGGACATGTTGGCATATTCAATATATTGCATTAGAGACAAGTGTCTTCAAAAGTATTGGGGATCGATTAACAAAGTGAGAAAACCTGTCAGATACTCCAGAAAGAAGGGTAACTTCATCAGGGTAACCAATTCTAGGACATGTTGGCATATTCAATATATTGCATTAGAGAAGAGTGCCTTCAAAAGGCTTGGGGATTGGTTCATGGAATGAGAAAACCTGTCAGATACTCCATAAAGATGGAGAACTTGGTCAGGGTCACTAAGTTCACCTGTTTTAAACCAATAGTGCATAAATGAATTCTAGTAAAAAACGCTAGTGGACTTTGGACCCAAGTGACCACTCCAGCCTAAGAAAACTAAGGAGCTATATTAAGGTTAATAAAAGAATTTTTTTGGTAAAATACATGCATTTTGGAGTTCTGGGATTTTGTAACTACTACTTCACTTTAGTATCGTAACAAATCACATAATCATGTTGTGAATTTTTGTGTCTAATGCAGATGGTGCAGAATACCAAAATGCATGTAGTAAAAGCTCATAATACCTCATTTCCCTTCTTAAAATATCTTTGTTCATTGTTTTTTAATATCACCCTCATGATGGTTGGAAACTTTGCACCACCATTGTTGATTCTTTTCCATTTCTTGTGTCTTAAATAGAATCTGGTAGAAATAGGTGGTCTATTCCATTACTATGGCAGCCACTAGAAGTTCATAGCTTTGAGGTATCTTGTGCTATATTCCTAGTTTTGAGTACTGCAGCAAACTGTGGAAGATGTTTGATTTGCTGAGTTGATGTATTGAAGGAGAATTTTGTGAAACTTAAATTGTTGTTGCCAAAATAGGCACCACAGCTAAAGGCATACAAAGTAATTAACTGCTAGCACAAGTTGGGCATGTTCATTATATTGCAGTAGATAAGAATACCTTCTAAAGGCTTTGTAGAAATTATTGGCATAGTTACACACCTATCTAGATAATATATCAGGTGATTAGGCTCAATAATTCAATGGCTTGCAGAAACAATGCATGTAGATATGAAAATGAATTATCAAAAACTAGGGATTGTGGATCTCAAGTACGCATTAGCTGTAGTAGCTTACGCCAGGAACTAAAACTCCAGCCAAATGAGACCACTATTCAAGGAAATGACAACAAAATGTTATAGCATTAATGCATTTTGCTAAATCACCAAACTGCCAGTAATAAATAATTGACATTTTGGAGTTCTAGGATTCTGGAGTCTATGGTTACTACAGCTTCTTGGTTACTATGGTAGATGGAAAAGAAACCAAATATTCATGTGTTCATTAAGGCTCATATGAGCTGGTAAGTGGGCCTTTGTTTATGTGAATTAAAGTATCATTATTGTGAAGGTCTGCAAATTTTCCAAAAAATGAAACTGGTGCTACTTATTGCCTATTTCCAGTGCAGCTTAGATAAAAAAACTGATGTTAAGAGGTGGTTCACTCCATTAGTATGATGACTAATAGTTGGCAGTTTTAAATACTGTAGAATATTTTGGAAAATGTACAATCTACTAAATTAATATGTTTGTTGCAATTTTTTCTTAATCACAAATTGTTGTACATTCAAGATATTTGCCACCTGACCAGGATGACTAAGACCATTGTAATTATTACTCACTGAGCTAGTAGTCGCAACTTGTCTCCTTACCTTAGTAGAGTTGTGAAAATTGGTGGTTGTACTTCAGTTACTAGGGCAACTGCAAGACTATGCACCTAAGTCTTAATTGATTGTTGGCATCAAGATGATTGAGCTCATGTTCTCTTGATCCATCCACACATACTGATTAGTTTATTTGAGACATACTGATAAGTTTCTTTGAGCCATGGTGTGGGTTTTTTTGTATTCATTTTACTTGAATCCAGGATCTCATATGTCATACATACCCCTTGTGGGCTGTAATTGTAATTATCTCCAGAAAACTACGGTCCATGATCAAGTATCTTACCCGCTATCAGATTAACGAAGGACTCCTCGTTGGTTTCTATTTATGGAAACTAGACAACTTGACAGAACCTTTTAAAGGAATTATTGGTTTCCACGTTAACATTTCACTTTTACACTACTGAAAAACCAAGTTTGGGACATAGATTTAGAAAATTAAAACCTGCTACCTCAATTTAAAGGAAATCAGAATGTATGGTGTGTGTTCTCTGGTGCATAGTTCTATAGAAGTAGTCATCTAGGAATTTTAGTGTTCAGAATATTTCACTTAAATTCCCAGCATAGATTTATAATCAACCATAGCCCTTTGAAAACATCCTAAAAACTAAATGTTTATAATGTAATCCTTGATAAATTTAGGTTCTTTGAGAAATCAAGAAGCCAAAATATTGAAAGGTTCTTCATAGTTGCATCAGTTAATGGCTCTTCGAAGTGGGTTGTATAATAATATTTCTGTGTATGCCAATGCACAGGAAAGGGAAAATCTCTCTTATATGCGAGATGAATAGCAAAACATGTGAGTATTCATCTATGAAATTGGTGTCCTGGTACAAAAAAAATAATGGGTGTTGTAAGCAAGAATAAATGTGGGTTTTCATCCCCATCAACCCACAACAAAAATCAATTGGTGGGAGCTTGGGTATTGAATGTAAGTGTTTGATGAAATGTCAGTACATGGTTTTCTGACCTTGAACACTATTGTTTCATGTTGCGTGCTTAATGGGGATGGTGAAGCAGCTTTGGAATTTTTTTGCTAAGGACAATATCGAGGAAGAGCAATTTCAATAGAAATATAGTGAAATGGAGATCAGATAAATTTGTGGCATATAGGGAATGATGCACAAGATAAATACCAATCAGAGAGATTCTGAAAACAATGCTATGATATGGTGACATGTGGAAGTCGAGAGACTCTAAAGACTCTAGCATGCTGCACAAGTATAGGGATATGAGGCAAAAAATCTGCATTTATTTCTTTAACTCTCTTCTGAAACCCTGACCCTTGGTAATGGTTTAATATCATGAATTTTTTTTCATATAGCTATGCCATCATTTCATTTTGCACAGACAGTTGTGTGGCTAGAATGACGGCTTGCATTGTACATTTTTTTAGATGCAAGAGTGCTACTGCTTATTAATTGTTGGGAATGACTGTCTCCAGGGTGTAGTCAATTAGCTAATGATTCCATTGATAACAGGTTTGATTCAGACATCAATAGTGCACTGAATCCACTATTAAAAGAAGACAAAAATTTTCACATGGACTATTTATTTTTGTCTCCTTCCATTCAAACAGATACAATTTCGTTTTTATTGTTGAAGACAGATCTAGAGGCTTTTTTGGTCCATATCATAATTATATGGAAAAAAAGATATGGGTGTATCTGTCTGAAGTTCTATTAGGGACTACCTGTAAGGAAAAATTTGGTAACAATCAATTGAGTCTGAGTCAATGCCAGAAAAAGCCCCTGCAATGATTCATGTAACAAGGGGCATTTTTGTAACATTAAGTCAGCAATGGTGTAAACTTAATATAGATATTCTTTCACTTCAAAGCAGTGATGCAAAGTTTGGTCAAGAGCTTTAGGGATGGTGAAGGTTTCTTATTGGTTTAACTTTATGAAGCTCAAGTGTAGGGAAATTAATAATATTAATACAAGTTAATTGTTTCAAACTAGTTGATTGTGAGGACAGGTTGTCTATCATTGAACAGATTGGTTGTATTGGCTACATTATGTGATGAGAAAGGTGGTGTATATCAAGCATGGTTAAATATAACAGAACCTTGAAATGTTGTCAACATGTTCAATAGACTAATAATTAGAGGTTGGGGGCTGATTAATGTTAAAATGAAGCTATTCACTAAAGCTCTTTTCATGTGGTTGCAACCTGCATGTGGAATTTGATGTTGGCCATCAAAAAGTTACTAGTATGCTTAGAAGAATCCCTTTTCCTAGTTGTATGCTTGGGAAAGTAAAGTATAGGATTGCAAAGTGCTAGAGCTTGGGGTGTTGTTTGAAGTATTCATGCAATTTGATTAGTGAGCTACAACAGTTATGCCCCTCATTAATTATAACTTGGTGTATTGGACCACCAAAGCATCACATGGAATAGAGTGGAGGATGAATGGAGCCAAGCTGTCTTTAAAAGCACCTTGATCTATAATTTTTCCCTCGGGGAAGGCACCATCATAGTATTCTCCAATCATAATATGGATGTAGGTTTTTCTTTATAAAGGCATGCCACCTGAAGAATGAAAATTCCTAATGGGTGCAATGGCAACATGCTTACCTGAGGGTTGCATGACAATGCCAACAACTGAAGAGTTCATCTCAGACACCAATTTTATTGGTTTCTAAAGAATATAATCCCCAGTAGCAGGAGATCTTTTAGGCATTGTCCAACCACTATATTATATTGACAAGAGATTCCCATTTGCAGTACAATTACACCAAAGAAATCAATGCCAAAAAAATATGCCAATGACTGCTCTTCACAACTAAAGGACACATTGTATTGAAGTCATTCATTTCTTGCTATTTTGTGATCTATTGTTGCTATTTCACATTAATGGCATTCCTATACTACAATATGCATGCATTATGGTACCCATTTTCAATGATTATGCAACCATAGAAATTGGAGTTCAAATTCTCAATAGAATTTAATTGGTAAAGGGCAAACAGATGTAAACAATAATAATTAGCCTTGATAGTTAAATAAAGAAAAATTTATAATATTCAACATAGTAGAACAAGGTAGACTAGTATAAAAAACTTTTAGAATGATTTATATACATCCTTTAATATATACTCTATCTATATTACTCTTGGCCTCTAGGAAGCAATATAGGGTTCATGCCAAGCTTGTAACTAATGCATTCTAGTTCACCTCCTTTTGCAAGCACCGTGACTTCCACATATGCATAGGAGACCTTGCCAATTTGACACTAAAAATATCTTGGAGGCATGACATCCTTTGAAGAAAACATTGGAATGGTTGTTTGTCTCTACATCTATAAAGGATAAAAATGGTGACACTATAGACCTAGAGGTTGGGTTTAATATAAAACCACTACAAGTGATACTAGCATATGTTTCTGAGCATTTCTCTGAATCTAAGGGATCAACATTTGATTCTTGAAATTTCACTAATCATTAAGTCTTTTCTCAACCTTAATCCTAAGAATCTGTGTATGGAAAAGATCATGAGATTCGATTCCATCTTGAATTTATGTCTTGATGATCGCAAGAGGCAGGTGCTACCAATTCTGTTGCATTCAAGGAATTTTAGTTTTATACAATCTAAAACAATGTCAGTATCCTAGTGAAACAATAGTTTGGAAGTTTTGAATATCCACCATTGACATATTGGATGCCATTTTCATGATCTTGGCTAGTGAAATATGTGTGCTTATAATAGACTTAGATTTGAGTAATGTCTTCAATGTGAAGGAAATTGGTTCTAAATTCTTGAAGACAAGGACAGAATTATCTACGAGAAGCAATAGCCTTGGTGTGTAGGTGTTACTTGGGAAAATTACTATTCATGACAAATTCTTTCAAAACGCTTCCAGCTCTGTAAAAACAGTGAATAAAGAGTCTCAACAACCATTGGGTTGACAATTTTCTACTGGATGTTATATAATTAATGCAATAGATAATGGCAAAGAAGACCTTTCCAATTTGACACTAAAAATATCTTGGAAGCATGACATCCTTTGAAGAAAACATTGGAATTGTTGTTTGTCTCTGCATCTATAAAGGATAAAAATGGTGATCTCACTATAGAACTAGAGGTTGGGTTTAATATAAAACCACTACAAGTGATACTAGCATATGTTTCTGAGCATTTCTCTGAATCTAAGGGATCAACATTTGATTCTTGAAAGTTTGCTAATCATTAAGTCTTTTCTCAACCTTAATCGTAAGAATCGGTGTATGGAAAAGATCATGAGATTCAATTCAATCTTGAATTTCTGTCTTGATGATTGCAAGAGGCAGGTGCTACCAATTCTGTTGCATTCAAGGAATTTCAGTTTCATACAATCTAAAACAATGTCAGTATCCTAGTGAAACAATAGTTTGGAAGTTTTGAATATCCACCATTGACATATTGGATGCCATTTTCATGATCTTGGCTAGTGAAATATGTGTGCTTATAATAGACTTAGATTTGAGTAATGTCTTCAACGTGAAGGAATTTGGTTCTAAATTCTTGAAAACAAGGACAGAATTATCTACTAGAAGCAATAGCCTTGGTGTGTAGGTGTTACTTAGGAAAATTACTATTCATGACAAATTCTTTAAAAACGCTTCCAGCTCTGTAAAAACAGTGAATACAGAGTCTCAACAACCATGTGTGCTTATAATAGACTTAGATTTGAGTAATGTCTTCAACGTGAAGGAAATTGGTTCTAAATTCTTGAAGACAAGGACAGAATTATCTACTAGAAGCAATAGCCTTGGTATGTAGGTGTTACTTGGGAAAATTACTATTCATGACAAATTCTTTCAAAACGCTTCCAGGTCTATAAAAACAGTGAATACAGAGTCTCAACAACCATTGGGTTGGCAATTTTCTACTGGATGTTATATAATTAATGCAATAGATAATGGCAAAGCAGACCTTTCCAATTTGACACTAAAAATATCTTGGAGGCATGACATCCTTCGAAGAAAACATTGGAATGGTTGTTTGTCTCTGCATCTATAAAGGATAAAAATGGTGACACTATAGACCTAGAGGTTGGGTTTAATATAAAACCACTACAAGTCGTACTAGCATATGTTTCTGAGCATTTCTATGAATCTAAGGGATCAACATTTGATTCTTGAAAGTTCACTAATCATTAAGTCTTTTCTCAACCTTAATCCTAAGAATCTATGTATGGAAAAGATCATGAGATTCCTTTCCATCTTGAATTTCTGTCCTGATGATTGCAAGAGGCAGGTGCTACCAATTCTATTGCATTCAAGGAATTTCAGTTTCATACAATCTAAAACAATGTCAGTATCCTAGTGAAATAATAGTTTGGAAGTTTTGAATATCCACCATTGACATATTGGATGCCATTTTCATGATCTTGGCTAGTGAAATATGTGTGCTTATAATAGACTTAGATTTGATTAATGTCTTCAACGTGAAGGAAATTGGTTCTAAATTCTTGAAGACAAGGACAAAATTATCTACTAGAAGAAATAGCCTTGGTGTGTAGGTGTTACTTGGGAAAATTACTATTCATGACAAATTCTTTCAAAATGCTTCCATCTCTGTAAAAATAGTGAATACAGAGTCTCAACAACCATTGGGTTGGCAATTTTCTACTAGATGTTATATAATTAATGCAATAGATAATGGAAAAGCATGGATTGATAGAGGCATGGATGCAAATTTTCAAAAGAAATTATGTGCCCAAGACAGCAGGATCTAATCCCACAATGGTTGATATGTGTCTATCACTCACGTTCCCTGATATAGAGTTACCAAAACAACATGCTATATTATCCCATGGAGACAATATTTCATGAGGGACAGAACATAACAACATTATGTACTCCCAAGTGGTAGCAAAGGATAATTTTCAAAGTTAATGAGCAATAATTATTACAGCCCTATGCAATCTTGGATGGACAGATCCTTTGAAGCTTTCAATCTTGAAGAACTGCTTGGAGAAAAAGTGCATAGCACTTTGGAACAGTTCTAACCCTGTCAGCAGAGGTGCCTCAATAAATGTGCACTACAGATCCTTGACATCCTTGGTTGCTCTAAGCAAGGATCTTATAATGAATGGTCTCAATAAAAAATGACCCCTCCTCTTCATGAATTCGGTAATTTGATATATTGGTAGATATCTCTTCTCTCTGATTGAAGAAGGTCTTCCGCATTATCTTCTTTGACCTAAAGCTTCTTAGAAGTTTGATGTTGCAATTACCTCATGTAAGTCTCATCTTTAATCTGGGTAGCTCATGATGATTACCAATGCAAGGCTTCAGAGGGATCTATGATGATTAGGCTCAGCTATCGATAACATTTGTCCAAATAAGAGGGATTTAATGGAAGACCTAGATTTGTCCTTAAGCACAAAACAGAGTAGCTGTTGAACCTAGTCATAGTCAACTCTGATGTATGCCTTGATACAAAGGCTTTAAGACAATTTAAGGATAAGCCTCATACATATATATTGGATAGCTGATGTATGCCTTGATACAAAGGCTTTAAGACAATTTAAGGATGAGCCTCATACATATATATTGTCTAGCTGCTCATTAAAGATCAAGTATGATCTGAAGTTCACTATTGGTCTAATAAAAGGAAAAGTACTATATCTCCTGGTGACCATATTCATTTCTTTGTATCACAAATCAAAGGCTGATGTCTATTCTCTGGAAGCACCATTGCAGCTGAATGTATAAAACAACAAGCATGAATTTCTATGAAGCCACTCTATTGTCTCATGCAATTACCTCATGTAAGTCTCATCTCTAATCTGGGTAGCTCATGATGATTACCAATGCAAGGCTTCAGAGGGAGCTATGATGATTGGGCTTAGCTATCAATAACCTTTGTCCAAATAAGAGGGATTTAATGGAAGACCTACATTTTTCCTTAAGCACAAAACAGAGTAGCTATTGAACCTAGTCATAGTCAACTCTGATATATGCCTTGATACAAAGGCTTTAAGACAATTTAAGGATAAGCCTCATACATATATATTGGATAGCTGATGTATGCCTTGATACAAAGGCTTTAAGACAATTTAAGGATAAGCCTCATACATATATATTGGATAGCTACTCATTAAAGATAAAGTATGATCTGAAGTTCACAATTGGTCTAATAAAAGGAAAAGTACTATATCTCCTGGTGACCATCTTCATTTCTTTGTATCACAAATCAAAGACTGATGTCTGTTCTCTGGAAGCACCATTGCAGCTGAATGTATAAAATAGCAAGCATGAATTTCTATGAAGCCACTCTATTGTCCCATGCAATTACCTCATGTAAGTCTCATCTCTAATCTGGGTACCTCATGATGATTACCAATGCAAGGCTTTAGAGGGAGCTATGATGATTGGGCTTAGCTATCGATAACATTTTTCCAAATAAGAGGGATTTAATGGAAGACCTAGATTTGTCCTTAAGCACAAAACATAGTAGCTGTTGAACCCAGTCATAGTCAACTCTGATGTATGCCTTGATATAAAGGCTTTAAGATGACATAATAGATCTTAACGACCGGAGATGGCGAAAACCCTAGCGGCCGAAGCTCGGGGTTTACAGGTTCTATGGCGGTCTCGGCGCACTGCGGGGGGTTGGTAAACTGTTTAGGGGACCCCTAATCGATGTTGGTCGCGGCGACAGGTCTATTTGTGTTACCGACACTATTTTTACCCCAAGTCACGAGTTTCTCCTGCCGCCATTATCGGGTAATGTGTTTTTGTTTCGATTTATGTTCTGATCAGTGTGCCTGCTCTGACCGGTCTTGAGGCTGTTGGCCGGGCTCCCTTGAGATTTTATTTGATACTATCGTTTTGTGGTGGTTAGTTTCCTTGGTCCGGGGACTATCACCTTTGTCTTTTTGTGGGGTTTGCAGATGTTTCTATCTGCCTTGGTATTTGATGCTTTTCGGCCGACCGACTGCTTCCTGGGTGGGCCTTTCGGGTCTGTGGACCCTGATCTTGAGGCAGCTTGGCGTTTTATCATCGGGCCCTCACCACCACAGGGTCTGCACATGAACTGACATCCCCTGGCTCATGCTTTGTGGTTTTGACCTGACCCTTCACCATTTATCGCGAGGTTGGCCCTAACTTGTAGGCAGGTTCACGGTTTACCGGGGTCTCTACCCAGTATGGATCATTATGATGATGCGGTGGATTACTCGGAGGACCCCCTGGAGGGGGTCGACATCTGGGGTCTTGATGCACATGACGGGGAGGATTACATGTCTGACTTGGACCTGATTCCTGAGGTGGAGGCACTTGCTCCATCTGAGTTGGCTAATGTGGGAGGCTACTCCTCCCCTCAGGATGACCTGGCCCATTTTTCTCTCAACTCGCCCTCAGGTGCTGATTTGGGATGTTTGGAGATTCCCCAGGCTGGACAGAATATCATCTCGAGTGCCGCCATTGGTTGCTCGGCGTAGTTCTTAGAGGCGTTTTTCCATGATATTGGGGTTGCTACAGGATCACTGGCGCATCTGAGTACTGGTGGTGTATACTCGCAGGGACCTATGGACCCGGGGGTCGAGACGCCCTTTGACTTGGCACCCAGTGCACCAGAGGTGGCCTCGGGGTCGTTTACTAATATACCGGAGGATTTCAACTTGCAGGGGGGGACTGGCACACCCCCAGTGACTGAAGACTCTGTGGAGCCGCGGCTGGGATGCTCAAAGGCAAAAAATCTGCACAAGGTCACAAGAAGTAGATTAATCTACACCACAAACTTTGGCTGTGAGAGCGGAATGGTGGACTGGGGTTTTATGGCGTCCAAGACTCTTGTGGGGAAGGTCCGTGGCTGTAAAT
This sequence comes from Pinus albicaulis, assembly GCA_034641835.2. NCBI lineage: Eukaryota > Viridiplantae > Streptophyta > Pinopsida > Pinales > Pinaceae > Pinus > Pinus albicaulis. The sequence continues at coordinate 1,268,056,007 of CM076579.1, forward strand.
ACTCTGCCACTCGGCTTCGGAGGTGGATCCGTGAAATCTGGAGTAACACTCTCCCTATTCTCCCGGAGGTCCAGGTCCTCACCAAAGGCTGGTTTTCACTCATCTTTGACTGCCCTGAACAATCGGACTGGGCTCTCAAGCACTACTGGCATCTTGAGAAGCACCCGGTTTACCTCAAAAGATGGGTTCCCCTGTTCGACCCTAAGAAAGAAAACGCTGGTGCAGGCCCTATCTGGATGAGGCTGCCGGGGTTTCCACTGCAGTTTTGGAGTGAACCCGCGCTGAAGAACATCGGAGGACATTTTGGCCACTATCTAGATCACGATAGATCCTACTTGACATCGGGTAGTCGCGCCGTCGCCCGGATCTTGATCTTCTTGGATACTAGGGATGGCCTCTATGAAAGTTTCAACATGGTTTTTGATGGGATGACCTGGCAGCAACCACTGGACTACGAAGGCGTGCCCTTTCGATGACGGAAGTGTCATGTGGTCGGCCACTTGTATAAGGAATGTCCGATGATTGGCATTGGCAAGCAGACTCCGCAAAAATCCTGTTCAATGGGTACTCAGACTGGGCAGATGAATAGCAAGGTGTTGGGGGATGCTGCCGTGTGTCGGCCGCCTCCGGACGCCCCGGGAGAAGCTGATCTGATGCCTACTGCTATTCCTTCTTGGACCACCTCACAGCCCAAATCTCGCTCGCTGGCTTCGAATGACATTACTCAGCGGAACCCTCCTATTCCGGGTAACTCCATTTCCTGTGCTCTTTCGATTATTAATGGTATTCCTGTCCCACCTGTATGCACTTCTATTCATTTCACATCTGGTATAGGCGATATCTCTCAGACCCTACCTATTCCGACTTCTGGAACTCTTTCGACTCGGCCTGGCAATCCTTTGAAACTCCCTGCGGTTTGTTGCTCTATGGCTTTGACGCACCCGTCATCCACTCCTATTATCCACCACTCCTCTGATGGACTCCGATGCCACTCTCACTCATCTTCCGAGACACCATCATCGCGTCATAACTATTTCCTTAGATCACTCTCCCTACCACTGTCGGGTGAGACTTATGGGATCGGGCCTAGTCTGGACTGTATTCCCATCAAATCTCGAGGTCGACCATCTGCTTTGGCGAAGGCAATCAAAAGAGCCAATCTTGAAGTTGAAGCCGGCACTCAATCCTCCCTTATGCGGGTCCTTAGAGCCAGGAGACCCTCGTTGGCAGTTACATCATGATCTGCCTCTCTTTCAACTGTAGGGGTCTGGCCAACCCCGATAAGAGACTGGCCCTTAAGGACTTGATATCTCATCGACCTATTGATATTCTATTTCTTCAGGAAACGCTTGGTGCTGGGCCAGATGTGCAGACTCTCTTGACCTCTATCCTACCTCGTTGGAAATTCATCACCCTAGATGCATCAGGGCGTTCTGGGGGCTGTGCTTTGGGCATTAATGACAGGACTACCCGGATGATGAATTGCTGGGGTCGATCTGGAGTTCTGGCTATGAATGTCCTCTTTGGCAACTCAAAGGTGGAATTTACACTGATCAATATTTATGGGCCCTGCACCAACAGAGAGAATTTCTGGACTTCTCTGTTGTCTTGTTCTTTACTCAAGGCACCCCATCTTATTTTGGGTGGTGATCTCAATTTCTCTTTAGGGATCTCTGAATCTTAGGGCCCCAATGCTTCCCCGGATCCATTGGCCGAGTTTTTCATTTCCCTGCTGAATGCCTCGAACCTGATTGATATCCATTCTACCAAGATTCAACCCACCTGGAGGAACAGAAGGACTGGCTTTGCTGCCCTGGCGTGCAGGTTAGACAGATTTCTTATTTATCAGACCCTCCTTCCTATTATATCTCGGGCCCGTCAATGGGTGGGGATGGGTGGTAAATCTGACCACTCTCCTATTTACCTGGATTTCGAGTGTGGTCCTAATAGGGCTCACTCCCCTTTCAAATTTAATGCTCGATGGCTGAGAGACCCGGAATACACCCTGTTGGTTACTCGGGCCTGGCAACACTGCAGCCCTTTGAATGACCGGGACCCGGGCAGAATTATCAATGACAATCTTAATCGAATCAAAAAAATTACTATTCGATGGATTAGGAACAAGAAGAGATCGGAGAGGGAGGCTCTGATCAATATCAAAAACAAGATTGCCAGCCTCAACAATGCTGATTTATTGGGCTACAGATCTGATGATACCAAGGCACAGCTTATTGCTCTTGAATCAGACAGAGCTAAATATCTGAGACAAAAGGAGGAAGACTGGAGACTAAAAAGCCGGGCAATATGGTTACAAGCGGGAGATGAAAATACTAAATTCTTTCAGCAACATGCTAATGGCAGGAGGGCTGAAAATGGCATTTGGGAACTGTCTGATAACAATGGTTTTATTGCTAGAACTCAGTCTCAATTAGCTGACCTGGGCACTAGACACTTCACAAACCTATACAGGGCGACTAACAGCATTGACCTCCCGGACATCATGCGTATTGCCCAGCATACAAAAGGATTTGTTGAACAGGATCAGATGGATGACTTAAATGCACCAGTCACTTTAGGTGAGCTGGAAGGGGTATTGAAATGGTTCAAGCGGGACAAAAGCCCTGGGCCTGATGGCTGGCCCATTGAATTCTTTATTCATTTTTTTGATCTCATTTCAACTGACCTGTTGACTATGATTGAAGACAGTAGGGTGAGGGGTCGAATTTATGATGGTTTCAACACCACTTTCATTGCACTTATACCAAAATCTGACAACCCAACTAGCTTCAATGAATATAGACCTATTTCTCTGTGTAATTGCATATACAAAATCATATCCAAACTCATTGCTAACCGCATCAAGCCTTTCCTGTCAACACACATTGAAAAAGAACAATTTGCATTTCTGAATCATAGGCAGATCCACGAAGCTATTGGCACGGCCCAGGAAGTTCTTCATACTATTAAGACCCAGCGCCAGAAATCCACCATTCTCAAAATCGATCTCACAAAGGCATTTGATCGGGTCAACTGGAGCTATCTTCATCTCAATTTGATCCACTCTGGTTTCCCTCATATGTTTATAGACTGGATCATGGGATGCATTTTCCACGCGACTTTCAGTATTCTGATCAATGGTACCGCATCTGATTTCTTTCATGCGGGGAGAGGACTGAGACAGGGATGTCCTCTCTCGCCATTATTATTTGTCTTGGTTATGGAAGGGCTCTCGGGGCTTATCAGGAATGCAAAAGACAGAGGAGAATTTCAAGGACTCCGGATCAATGACACTCTTCATCTCACTCACCTACTATTTGTAGATGATGTTCTCATCTTCCTCAATGGTACTAGACAAGACTCTATTCATTTTGATATGATTCTACACTGTTTCTGCAGGGCCACTGGCATGGAACCTAATAGTACTAAATCAACCATTATTATGACTGGCTGCTCAGATATGGAACAAGGTATCTCTCTGCACCTGTTCGACTACGTTAGCATTGACATCAATGAAGGACTCCAATATCTGGGTTTCCATATTAAACCTAACGACTACAGGATCAAAGACTGGAACTAGTTGATTGCAAAGATTGAACGCAGAATCAACATTTGGTATAACAGGTGGTTATCCAGGGCTAGACGCCTGATCCTCATCAAATCTGTGCTGGAAGCTATTCCAGTCTATTGGGCGACCCTGGCTTGGATTCCAATTGGCATCACTAACAGAATTAAAAATATCTGCAGGTAATTTCTCTGGCGCAATCAGGGTCAAGGCTCCACTTTTTCCTGGGTTGCCTGGGACCACATAAGCATCCCTAAACATTGGGGAGGCTGGGGATTAAAAGATTTACATCTCTTCTCGAAGGCCCTGGCTGCAAAGATGTGCTGGCATTTAATCTTGGGTCAGAGTCTCTGGAAAGAGGTCATTGTGGCTAAATACATTTTGCCTCGGAACCCACTCGATTGGATTCGAGACAGAATCGGTCTGACCACTGGCTCATTTATTATATGGAAGGCGATCAATAAGGCGGCACATATTATACAACTAGGTTTATCTTGGCAGATTGGCATGGGAACTATGGTCCGCATAGGCTCTGATTCGTGGTCTGGCAGTGGATATCATTACAAACTTCCAGCTTTTATCACTGAGCACCTTGCAAACAGAAATATATTTTACCTTGCACAGATTGCAGACCTGGTGCATACCTCATGGCGGGGCCAAGCCTGGCTTACCGCAGCAGACCTTGACATACCACAGGCGGGTGCTCGGATCTGGCAGCGGTATATTTGGGCCCTTAAAGCCACTAACATTCGGTTACAGAGCAAGCTGATAGGTTAATTTGGGTTGTATCTCCAAACGGTTGATATGCTCCTAGACTTGGATACCATGCCTTAATTAGGTCAAAAGAACCTCCCATTAAAGATTGGTGGTGGCGCTGTCTTTGGAAACTAACTGCCCCACACAAGCATAGAACGTTGTTCTGGTGCATTCTCAATAATTGTATACCCACAATGGATTACCTCCACAAAAGAGCGTTCCAAGGGGCTTCACAATGTAGTTACTGTCGGGCCTGCTGTGAGGACGTGAACCACCTATTTCTCCTTTGCAATAGCGTCAAAGATATCTGGGCTTAGATCTGCACAGACCTGCGCTGTAATTTCATTTGGCAGGGAGACAACATTCTGGCAGCCTGGCAAAACTGGTGGAGACATTATGATCATGAACCACGCATGAGGAACCTCCCTTTAATTGTGGCATGGGAGATCTGGATTGGCCGGAATAGACAGATTTTCAGAGATTTTCCCATTGACTGCGATCATATTGGTGCGGCCTCCATTGCTACCTTCAGCCTTCTGCCGGTAGACAAGCTTCTCAGAAAGCCTCCTCTCGACATCCCTGAAATAATTGACCACAGGCATGCTTGGGCATACTTTGATGGTGCATCCAACGCTGCAGGATGTGGAGGAGGTGCTATCCTCTACTTAAATGACCACCACTTCTTCCATATCAGAATGGGATTGGGACCCGGTACAAATAATTATGCAGAACTGAATTGTCTTTGCCTACTGCTGACCTTTGCACAGGACATCCATTGCAACGCCATCCAGATATTTGGTGACTCTCTGCTTGTTATTAATTGGTTCAATAATCTTGCATTATGTCACTCACACACACTGTCTGCACTGCTGCGGGAAGTTCATTACCTCAAAGGCCTATTTGATTCTATCTCTGTCACTCATATTTACAGGTCTCGGAACAACATGGCCGACATATTATCCAAAGAGGCAGCGGAGCTAGATTGGGGCACCTGGCATTTTACTGAGCACTTGGGCGAACAGGTTTACAGATCCTTTCATCGGCCATTCATAGAGGAGGCACATCTATAGGTGACTTCCTTGCTGTACAGGATTTTTGAGGGGGCATTTTGTGTATATACCTCGGGATCCACTACCGACATGTATATTTATTATAGTTTATTTTGCTGTTTTTTTGTTAGTAAGCTAAGCACCGAGCTTACTAAGTAACTTTATAATTATCCCTGAAAATATGTTTATTTCTGGGACTGGATCATACCTGCTGGATGGCATGTATTTTTTAGACTGTTTTTTGATCTTAGTATTTGGACTGTTTCAGTTCTTGCAATACACAGCTATATGCAACATGTAATCTCTCTATAAATGAAAGTTTACGAATTTTTTCGCTCTGAAAAAAAATAAAGGCTTTAAGACAATTGAAGGATAAGCCTCATACATATATATTGGATAGCTGATGTATGCCTTCATACAAAGGCTTTAATACAATTTAAGGATAAACCTCATACATATATATTGGATAGTTGCTCATTAAAGATCAAGTATGATCAAAAGTTCACTATTGGTCTAATCAAAGGAAAAGTACTATATCTCCTGGTGACCATCTTCATTTCTTTGTATCAAAAATTAAAGATTGATGTATGTTCTCTGGAAGCACCATTGCAGCTGAATGTATAAAACAACAAGCATGAATTTCTATGAAGCCACTCTATTGCAGTAAGCCATTTGTTCTCACTATCATTATATAGTGCAGAAGAAATATTTCACATACCACTGTATATGGTTAAGCAGAGGACACTTTTGTTTTATCGCATGTTTGAGTGGTCAGATCTCATAGATTGTCTGATGGACACTGCACCCTGGAAAGACAAATATAGGCTATGATATCCCTGTGTAAGAGGGATTAAGATCAGTCAAATATCTTCTCTATCTATATGTACAAGAAGCTGAGGATTGCTAAATGTTGACTAGATCTCTGCTGTAAGTCAATATGTTTGCAGGCTGCTGTATGGAGCTATGAGGCTCCCATTGATTTATTTTTATTTTTCAGAGAGCAGCTTGGCACCATTCCCTATATGAAGGGATTCTTGGCTGAAGATTGAGCTCCAGGAGTTCCTAGGGGCTTGGGGTACTTATTGATCTATGAGCGACCATAGGGTGAGTGGTTCACTTTCCCCTAGTGGTGCGTTGTGTATAGGGTGAGTGGTTCACCTTCCCCTGTGATACCCCATGATGGTTGACATGTGTGTAGGGTGAGTGGTTCACCTTCCCCTGCTGCTGGTGACATATGCATAAAATGAGTGGTTCAACTTCTCCTATGGCATATGAGCAGGATGAGTGGTTCACCTTCTCCTGTGGATAACCCAGTGAGAGATGCATATAGGCATCTATTGACATGTTGGTGGGACGTGGTTCATCCTTTCCCCACATGTAGGATGCTCATTCCCTACAATTGATAGTTGACATGTCGGTGGGATGTGGTTCGTCCTTTCCCCACGTGTATATTTCTTCCTAATAGTGTTGTTTTGCATGCACTCAGTGTTTTTGCATGCATGTAGGAGGTGGTTCGTCCTTTCCCTACACTTGGTGTTTTGCATCCGTGTAGGAGGTGGTTCATCCTTTCCCTAGATATGGTTGTGATATGTGTTTGTAGGATGCAGTTCATCATTTCCCTACATATGATTGTGATGTGTGTTTGTAGGATGTGGATTCTCCTATCCCTATGTGTGATTGTGTGTAGGATGTGATATATTCTTTCCCTGCTGGTGTTCCTGCAACATCCTACCCATGTAGTCCGGGACACATGGGAAGTACCTCTCATATGGTCAGTGATTTGGGAAAAGTGGTTAGGGACCATAGCACTACCGACGGATGCATCGTGTCCTGTCGTAATCCCTATGCTAGGATGCATGGTGTTTATCTACTTGATTTGGGATCAATTCAGGTTCTACCTTCGGACTGACTTATGTCAATGGAGAGTGGCAAGGTCTTGTGACTCACTCTCGATCAATTCTTATTTATTATTCACATATTTTTTCAGCAGAGCAGAGTAGAGCAGAGCAGAGATGGTTCAAGATGGCATGATGACCAATGGCAGCAGATGGATTGGCAGGTGGAATTCTCCCTAGTTGAGAGGGAGTGTTAAAATTGGCAACTAGAGCCAAATTCCACTTTGGTCTGCTCAATTGATGGAAATTATAATCCCATTGAATTCCTCTTTTCAATCTAAAGATTGTCAAATTTGGATCAGGAAAATAGTTGTTTATTCAAAAATAAATTCTATAAATCATGATTTTATTTAGGCAGGAAATTTGAAAATTCAAATTTTGAATTTGCCTCCAAAATATCAAAGTCTGCTTCTCTTCTAAATTGTATATAAGGATTCTCTCCCAACCCATTTGAGGATTGAAAATATCTCTTGCATCTCTGAGGCAGCCGAGTGGGGATAATGGCTAAACGCAGAGGTTGGGTCTGTTTTGAGTGAGTCTACTTGCTTGTTGTAGTGCCGAGGAAGCTATGGGTAGACTGCTGCTGGTTTCAGGACAATCTCAGTAGAGATGTATTGGGGTTTCGTTACATGATTTCCCTCCTCACAATAGACCAAGCTCCTTATACAAGATGCCGAGCAGATCTGGGTTAGAAGATGCTTAATCTGGGCATTATTAACCCTCTCCCACAGACCAAGATCCATCATCAAGTCAGTCGTAGACCTGTGGATAGCTTAGAGCTGCCTATTGTGTGAATCCTCTAGAGAAGGATTGTTGCAACTCCAACGAAGTTGTTTCAATCAGGTCGCAACCCTATATAGGCTAGATATGGGGTCACAGTTATGTCGCTGCCATCAGGAAGCTGTGGAGGGCTGCATCTAGCCCTAACCAGTTGTGGAAAGTTATAACTATAGCTCTAACCAGCCTTAGATTGTGGACAATGACTTGAAAGGGGAAGCCGCAACCTTGTAATAATGTTTAGAGGAGTGCAAAGGGTTTGTTTTCATAGGACAAAAAACCCTAACCAGAACTTAATTCATATCTAAAGCAGGTCAGCAATGAGGAAAAGATTTGACTACATTTGACCACTAATCTAGACAAAATATGATTGTTGGTGTTTAAAGGCAGAATTTTGGATCATGTCTTTGGCATTTGGATAGTGATACTAGTCGTCACCTTGGCAAGTCAATAATGTTTCTATCAGCTCTCTCTCTCTCTCTCTCTGTTGTACATTTGATTTGAATAATAAGAAGAATTGTTCAAGGGTTTTCCCCATATTGGGGTTTTTCCATGGCTTGTGCCATATTCTCTTGTTCTTTTGTCTTGGCTTGTCTTCAACATTTCTCATTTATGTTCTTTCGTTAGTTATTGTCATATATTGTTTAATGTAATTGATAATTGATTAATGGGCTCATGATTGAATGAAGTAACTATCCTAAGCAAAGAACATGTTTCCAGAATTAACATATTCTTTGTTTATTTTAATTTCTCCCGAACACCTATGTTGAATCCAACAAGGGTGAGCTTTAAAAGCAGAGCCATATTGCAACAATTCAAGAGAGATTTAGTCACTGTGTTTTTCAAAATTCTTGTTTTTCTGGAGAATTCCAAATCAAACCTAGAGACATGAAAATAAAACCTTGAAAACAACAAAACGACCAGAAATAAATGAAATGCATGCCAAGAAAACATAATCGTTAATGAAATGTATGTGTTTTTATCATGGAAACAGGGGCATTTCGAACATGTTCTAAGTTTCAAAGCATATAGAGGTGTGGACAACAGAATTATTCAAACTTTTAATAAAATATTTAATCGTAGATGTATAAATCTTATTAATAGACAGGGAATTGAATACCTAAATTTCAGAATGATAACTCTCGAGAAACAATTATCTATCCATCTCTACACAATGATGTTTCTCATATTGAGAAAATTGGCTAACATGCAAATTTCCTTCAAATTGAAACTCTAGGAATGCATATGATTCATCAAATAGTTGATCATGCAAAGAAGGGAGTAACAAATCCTATGACATCATGCAAAGTTAATGAGCAATAATTATTACAGTCCTATGCAATCTTGGATGGATAGATCCTGTAGAAGCTTATGTCAACACTTACATGTGTTTGAACTTTGAAGGTACCGCTGATTTGTAGGTACCCAAATTCTTGTTCAACCCATCAGTGATAGAAAACCCAGCCTATGAATGTTGGAATTTTAATGTTTCATTATTTTGCATGATAACTAAGCATAGCGAAAGAAAACATTCTATTGGTGAAGTTTTAAGGTCATTGCACTGGATCAATGATTTCAAGTAGCACCCTCATTTTTCACATGCCACAGTAGGGTAGGAAAGGAATAAACTCCTTTTAGCAACAATGTGGCATGAATAAGCTCCCTTGATCACTAAATTTGATTTCATGTTGTCATAAATAGAGGAATTGTCTTTTGCTTTGTAAAATACAAAATTGTGTGGTGCTTTTACTAGAAGGGGAGGCCATTCCCATATATACATGACAAAATTCTAAGATTCATGCACTCCCAAGAAGAGAACATCTCTGAGTTGGAGCCTGTGTTACCCCCTATTTTGTCATAGGGTTAACACTAGGGAATTATCAAGAGTTAACCAATTTGATGTTGGGAGGTTGGATATAGAAATGTCAGCTTAGAGCTATGTTGCTCGAAGGTTGGATATATAAATGTTAGCTATGGTGAAGGATCAACTTGTTAAGGTCTTCTCCGTGACGAAGAATATGCTCACAGTGGTATTTGTGAGGAGTCGCTGAAATTGTTGCTCAGAATGGTCTTTGTGAGGAGTCGCTCGAATTGTTCAATCAGATGCAACTGAATGGGATGAAAGTGGATAATTTCACCTTTTCCACTGCTTTTGCAGCATGCACTAGTTTAGGATGTAATTCCATATAATCATCATTAAAGTTAGGCTGGACTCAAATATCTTTGTGGAGAATGCTCTTGTTGACCTGTATGCCAAATTATATTATTGACCCATATGCCAAATGTGACAACATAGAAGAGGCATGCTTAGTCTTTGATAATATGTTTGAACAGAGGGAATTTTCCTTAAATACAATTATTACTAGATATGTTGAACATGCTTATGGTGAGGAAGCACTACATGATCTCAGTGGGTTATGAACCTACCCTTTTGATGTTGAAGGATGAATGAGATGGAGTGGAAACAAATAGGGAAGGTGCATCAGCAAGCTGCAAATAATCTGGAATTTCCTTTGGATGAGAATTTGAAACTATAGAAAGGCTCATAATTTGGACATGCATTCAGGATTGCAAAAAAAGAGCAACAAAAAGTGCAGAAGGATTTGAATACACAGTTTATTGTTTTATAAACAAGAAAAAATAGTATCAATTTCCCAAATGCAAAACAAAAATGGCTTAGGGAGCAGTGGTATCAACTCCAGAAGTGGAAAAAGAGAGTAAACATCAAATAGTTGAGAAAGAGCATTTGATGAAAGAATATGTAGATTCCTTTGGGTCTATGGAAAGTTTACTTCTTGCATTCACGTGAGATAAATGGTTTCGACAATATTCGTTTAATAATATTGAAGTTTCTTTGAAGAATCTCATAAGTGTTATACAAGCAACTCATAAGTCTCAAAAAAAATTATTGATCGAGGCCCTGAGGGCAAGTATGTTGTTTTGGGCGAATATGACAAAGATTTGACCGAGATGGCTAGGCAAGAACCTAAGTGTGGCATCATTTTATGTCTATGGAGCATCAAAGAGTGCCTCATGGAAGGAACATCATCCTAGAATTCTCTATGGTGTGAGTACAAGCATGTTAAGAGAATTTCAAGAATGGATTCCTAAGAACTCTCCTGTGGTGATTCTATCTCAAGCATGATCCTATGTTGGGAGAAAAAACCTTGGTGAATTCACTACTAACACAGTTTTGCATAGCTTTAATTGAATCTTGGTCAAAATGTTAAAATTGGACAACTAGGTCCAAACTCCATGTTGTAATGCTCAGATGAAGATATCGATATTTTTATTGGGTTCCTCTTTCGAAGAGGTGTAAGATCGATATAAAATTGATCTTAATCCGATGAGCAGAACATTTATTTTGAATTTATTATTCATAATAAATTATATGTGCAGGTTGGCCTTAAGGTTTTACACCCCCAGCAAATGTGTCACACACCTCAATGATGGATATAAATACATTCAACATTGGAGAGCATTTCACTCACTCATCACATCTCTTCTCCACTTCTGATTTAGGACGAGCTCCTTGGAAACAATTTCGATACACACGTGGGAAGAAGGACGAATTACTGCAGCCAGGAAGAAGTACGAATTTTACTGCAGCTAGGGTTTCCACGCAAGTTTGACCAGCGTTGACTTTGGTCAACGCATGGTCCAAAGAGGCTGAAAATTGGTGGAGAATTCGATTTTGGGAGGCCGTACACATTGGCACAAGAATCGAGGTCAAAATATTGACCAAAGTTGGAGCTGCGTTGACTTTATTGCCGATGTTCTCGCGTTGACTTTTCTCGACTGCGTTGACTTTTTCCGGGGGGTTGACTGAACGTGGACTGGTGATCGTTTTGAGGTTGACCGTTGTGACACATTCTAGGTTGGCTGACCAAGAAGACTTTGCTGGTTGAAGCATCCTGCTGATTGCCGTAATGCACCAACACATTCTCCTGTTTCTGGTTTGTCTTCCATAGATCTACTGGTATGTTCTATCAGAATTTTACTTAACTGTTTGTGTGATTGATGTAATAAAAGTAAAGTTGCATCAAGCATAGAACATCTACAAAAATTTACATGGTATCAGAGCTGAGTTGAAGACAAGCCCTAACTTATAGCAATCACCAACTAAGAAAAATGGGTTCCACAAGTTATGGTTTCAAGGAGGATGACAAGCTGACTGGAAGGGATGACTTCCATGCTTGGAAGATGATATTAGATCTCAAATTGGAAGACCATGATCTCATGGACTATGTACTGGGTAAGATACAAGAACCTCCATCCACTGCTACTGCTGCTGCTAAAACCAAGTATAAGAAGGGGGAGATCAAAGCAAAGCTAATGATCAGGGAATCCATACACAAAAGTCTGGTTGCCTACATATCTGAGCTAGGCACATCCAAGGAGATGTATGACAAGCTGATACAAATGTTCAAGGTAAAAAATGCAAACCAAGTGCTATTCTTCAAGAATCAATTGAAGAATCGGAAGAAAGGCAGGGATGAGTCTGTCCAAACATACTTTCTGAAATTGACCGAGATCAGGAACAATCTGCTGGCTATTGGGGAGACAATAGCCGATCGTGAGATGGTACTCACCGCACTTGGAGGGCTCTCATATGAATGGCAAGTATTCAACACTACCATTCTCAATAATAGTACAATTCCTAACTTTGACGAGCTACTGTCAAGATGCATGCAAGAAGAGACAAGAATGAAGGAATACGAAAATGACAGAAATGTTGCCTACGCTGCTCATTCTAGAAAGAAGAACTATGGTGGTCCTAAGAATAAAGGAAGAGCAAGGGCCCAAGGAAAGAAGGGCAAGTGTTTCACTTGTCATAGGCCTGGTCACTGCTGTATACATTCAAAACCGATGTCCGCATTCCTCTCTAGACTCCAAAACACCCGAAGAGGTTTTCTCTGGTAAGAAACCTGACGTCTCACATTTTAGAGTTTTTGGATGTCCTATTTACTTTCATGTGCCGAAAGAAAAGAGAAGCAAGTTGGATGCTTCTGGGAAGAAAGGAATGTTTGTGGGCTATAGTGAAACTTCGAAGGCCTATAGAGTCTATGTGCTTGGTCAAAGGGAAGTGGAGATATGCCACAATGTCACCTCTGACGAAGATGCTTCCCTGAGGAAAGTAGTAGACCTTCCAAGATCTGAGGAAAATCATGAAGCAAGGCCTGGAAATGAAGAAGAACCGTAGGATGAGACAATGCCTGATGTTGAAGGACCAATGGACCCAATAGATCCATCCCCTTCACTGAGAAAGAGACCATCATGGCTCAGGGACACCCTCGAAGATGCTGAGGGACATGCGGCCCCAAGGGGGAAATTCCGAGAAAGCAAGAAGCCGTGTAGATACCAAGGGTATCTAGCTGCCATGAGTACTATTGTACAATCTGAACCTGGATCTTTTGAGGAAGCCGTAAAGCATCAAGTCTGGAAGGATGCTATGCACGAAGAATATGAGTCCATAATGAAGAATGATGTCTGGGATGTGGTTCCAAGACCGAAGGACAAATCAGTTGTCACCACAAAATGGCTCTACAAGATCAAGCATGGATCTGATGGAAGTACTGAAAAGTTCAAGGCAAGATTTGTTGCCCATGGCTTCTCTCAAAAGGAAGGAATAGATTATGATGACATATTTTCACCTGTGGCATGATACACCACCATTCGATCAATCATAGCCCTTGCTGCTACGCAAGGATGGAGTCTCCATCAGATGGATGTCAAGACTGCTTTTCTGCATGGTGCAATAAAAGAAGAGGTGTATGTAGAACAACCTCTGGGGTTTGAAGTTCAGGATCGGGACACTCATGTCTGCAGGTTGAAGAAATCCCTCTATGGGTTGAAGCAAGCACCCAGAGCTTGGTACAACAGGATAGATAGATATTTGATGAAGTTGGGCTTCACTCGAATTAATGCTGATCCGAACCTTTACTTCAAGGTTGTCCAGGGGAAGCCTCTCATTCTGGTGCTGTATGTGGATGTGCTCTTCCTGACAGGTGTTGACCCTCTCATTCATCAATGCAAGAGGGAGCTTGCTGCTGATTTCGAGATGAAGGACCTAGGACTGATGCACTACTTCCTAGGCCTGGAGGTCTGGCAGAGACCTAGAGAGATTTTCCTTTCTCAAGGAAAATATATTGTGAAACTTCTGGAAAGATTTGGTATGGTGGATTGCAAGTCTATGTCAACACCAATGGAACTCAACTTCAAGAAGTTGAGTGGGAGCGCTGTTGGGCCCGTATTGGAAAATCCTACTGAGTATCGTCAACTCGTAGGGGCTCTGATGTTCTTAGTGAACACCTGTCCAGATATATGTTTTGCAGTGAACACTTTGAGTCAACAGATGGTTGAGCCTCATCACTTTCACTGGGTTGGTGCCAGGAATCTTCTGAGATACCTTCGGGGCACGATACACCATGGGTTGAGATACATTGCCGGGAGCGTGACACTCCTTGGATATACTAATGCCGATTGGGCTGGCAGTGTGGTGGACCGTAAGAGCACATCGGGATGCTGCTTCAATCTTGGTTCTGCTTCGATCTCATGGATGAGCAGGAAGTAGAATTCGGTGGCTTTGAGCACCGCAGAGGCTGAATACATTGCAGAAAATATGGCCTGTTGTGAAGCAGTTTGGTTGTGAAAGCTCTTTAGTGAGTTGTTTGGATATGTGCTAGATACTCTGTGATAACCAGAGTGGGATTCGCTTGACCGAGAATCCTGTGTTCCACAACCAATCCAAGCATATTGATATCAGGTACCATTTCATCCGGGATATGGTACAGCGAGGCGCTGTAAGGCTCGATCATATAGGAACTGATGAGCAGGTCGCGGATATTCTCACTAAGCCCCTGGGGAAGGTCAAGTTCTTAACCTTCTGTGAGAGACTTGGTATCATGGAATGATCCTATGATGTGGGTCCCATTGGACAATGAGCTCTGGGAGCTCTGGGGGGCTTTGGGGATAGCTTCTCGGAGCTATAAGCACTCACGGGGCTAGGCTTGCCGAACCTTGTGGTGCTTCTGCCCCACCGTTGTGATTATTGAGTTGGTTCAACTCTCATTATCTGTGCCTCGTATGCATCCTACCCATTGAGTTCAGGGCTCATGGGAAGTACCTCTCATTTGGCCAATGAGATGGGAAAAGCTAGAGACTAGTAGCAAAGACTGATGGACACATCAGAGATTGTCGTACTCTCTATCTAGGATGGCACGGTCCAACCACTTGATCTGGGATCAAGTCTAGTGAGGTCTCGGACCTCCGCCTGACTTCGAGTCAGATGAACCAACTTCGGGTTGGTTGGAGACTCTTTGTGAGTCTGATAGAGGTTTCGGACCTCTAGGCTGAATTTGTCAGCTGGGGGATGATGTCTTTGTGACTGACCCACTTCTGTTCTGAAATAAAGAGGCCAACAAAGCAAGTTACGGCAGGATGACGCACGATGTTTGTTTGCACAGGTGGATAGAGTTCTCCCTAGTTGAGAGGGAGTGTTAAAATTGGACAACTAGGTCCAAACTCCATGTTGTAATGCTCAGATGAAGATACTGATATTTTTATTGGGTTCCTCTTTCGAAGAGGTGTAAGATCGATATAAAATTGATCTTAATCCGATGAGCAGAACATTTATTTTGAATTTATTATTTATAATAAATTATATGTGCAGGTCGGCCTTAAGGTTTTACACCCCCAGCAGATGTGTCACACACCTCAATGATGGATATAAATACAGTCAACATTGGAGAGCATTTCACTCACTCATCACATCTCTTCTCCACTTCTGATTTAGGACGAGCTCCTTGGAGACAATTTCGATAGACACGTGGGAAGAAGGACGAATTACTACAGCCAGGAAGAAGGACGAATTTTAATGCAGCTAGGGTTTCCACGCAAGTTTTACCAGCGTTGACTTTGGTCAACGCATGGTCCAAAGAGGCTGAAAATTGGTGGAGACTTCGATTTTGGGAGGTCGTACACATTGTCACAAGAATCGAGGTCAAAAGGTTGACCGAAGTTGGATCTGCGTTGACTTTATTGCTGCTGCCTTGCGTTGACTTTTCTGGACTGCGTTGACTTTTCTGGGGTTGACTTTGAGTTGACAAGGTGACTGTTTTGAGGACTGTTGTGACACATTCTAGGTTGGCTGACCAAGAATACTTTGCTGGTTGAAGCATCATGCTGACTGCCGTAACGCACCAACACATTCTCCTGTTTTTGGTTTGTCTTCCATAGATCTACTGGTATGTTCTATCAGCATTTTACTTAACTGTTTGTGTGATTGTTGTAATAAAAGTAAAGTTGCATCAAGCATAGAACATCTACAAAAATTTACACAAAATCTTACACTCTTGCCTGATTGCTCCACTTTCTAGGTTGAGTCTATCAAATTTTCTTTTAGCTTTTGAGATTCTATTTTCATTTGATCTATGATGCCATCTTTCAATCTATACATTTCATTCAACTTGAGATCATCAATCACAAAAACAACATCAACTATAGTCAATATAATCCTTTATCTACTTTTCCCATGCCTGAAAGGTCAAGCCACATAGGGCAAAATCCATTTTAATGTTTATTTTCCACTTGTTTCATGCTAAATAAAATTCACATATGAAAAGAAAGATGTGTTTACAACATCCTAGATTAATGACACCAAAAGAAAAAATACACTCCACTAGTAACTATAAAATTTTAATAGGGCAGCAAGGAATTACAATTATGAGAAAAGGAAAAGAAAGAAGGATCGAAAACAAAGAAACATTTAAAATAGTGAGCAAATGAGAATGCTATTAAGCCTAATTGATCAACCTAGGACACCCCAAGGTAAGATTGGTTCACTAGTGAGGTCAGAAGAGTTTATCCCAACCACTAGGTTTCATTGTCACTATGGTCCGTGCCACCCAAATGGCATAACACGAAAGCCCTAGGCCATTTTGGCAGAACATTTACCATTCAGACCCATCACATAATCCAATAGAAGTCCCTCATGGGAATGTTTCTTGCAAAGATTCCTATAATTAAACAATAAAAATAAAATGTTGTTAGCTACCTCTTGAGTGGATTTAGTAGCCTCTAGAAGCATCTCCTCTAAAACAGAGCCTTAATCCTACTCGTCTGAGTGCACCGTCATCTCTTGAGGATCCAATTTCTTTGCTTTGAGACTCTTGGGAATATGGGTCCAGGAAAATCCCAGGCCCTTTTTGAGGCAAATCCCAAGCCCGTTTTGGGTCTCTGGAATTTTTAGGGATGACCGGATCATCACAATCCATCTGCACTAGAGCATCTGGCTGGTGACCACCTATGATCTTAGGAGATTTGATTTCCTTGTTGTAATCAATGTATTCTTGCTCTCTTATCTACTTCTTTGCTAATTTTTGAATTGTAAAGGCACATGTCATCGTCTTCTTTGGTGAAGCCATTGTTGCCCATGCCTTTAGCTTAATCTTCCTCCATGGAATCTTGAACATATAGCCTATTGAACACCTAATTTTTATTTTCTAGAAGTATTTTGAAGCGGAAAAGGGAGATGGAGGCTTGGGGATGGGCCATCACCCAGGAATGTGGTGAACCTTGTGCAAATTCCCTCTGTAGAATGAAATCACCACGATTGGAGGAACCGAGAATCCAATCTCTTGATTCAACCAAATGTATCATATCATACCTGCGACGACATGGCTGCGCTTTTCCTTCCCAGGACACACACCTTGCAACATGAGGGAAATAAACAAGGGAAATGAAAAACTTTGATATTTGAAAGACAGATATCCATGAAATCTTGAACTTAAATGAAATGCATAAACGAGAGAAATGAACAATTTTGATATTTGAAAGACAGATATCCATGAAATCTTGAACTTAAATGAAATGCATGAACAAGTGTTTTTGTGCTCTCATTGATGCTCCCCTAAGCTTTCCAACCATCTTTGTGCTCAAGTTGTTACCAAACTTCGTTGGGTTTATGTGTTCCCTTCAGAGTTGTTCACAGCTAGAAGATGGAAAAGTGCCCATGATTTGGGCCTGTGTGGTTCTTTTGTTGTGGAGTGAGGCAGTTTCACCAAATCCCTGATTGTCAATGGTCTTACACTATCTGAGGAGGATGATTCTTTTGAATGGGCATGGAACTCCTCGTCCAAGCATGTCACGGCTCACCATGCCTATTGTGTTATATCATAAAGCTACCCTTTGCAAAGGGTTAGTTGGTGGCATTCAAAACTATGGGATTATCCTATTGCCCCTAAACTAAAATGTTTTATCTCACTTGCCTTAGAGAATTGTATTCAAACTTGGGACTGCCTATTGCGGAAAAGTTTTCATGGGCCAAATGTATGTGTTCTCTACACAAAAGATTCAAAAAATGTCAATTGTTTATTTTTTAATTGTGCCTTTTCCAGGTCCCTGTGGTCATATATCTTAGGGGTATTACAATTATAGGTTAATGGCTAGATGTTGCCACTGGACCGTTGCCTTCTTTGGTGTGATCAAAATGGGGGAAATTATAAATCACTATACATTTTCATTGCACGGGGTATTTGGAAAGCCCGAAATAATATCATCTTTGAAAGCAGACCCAAAGATATCACTGTAATCATGGGCCAAATTTTGGGATTCTTTTTGGATTATGTCAAGCCTTGGAAGTCTCCCAGAATTCAATCCTTCTGCCTTCCACCTAGTTCTCTATTTGAAAATTTTGGCTTCTTTGATAAAGCGTATCAAGACGAGGTTTACGAAGGGGAAGCCACCATTTTCCTTCCTGAAAATGTTTCCTTTTACATCTGGTTGACTGCAAGTACAGGGACAAATACTAAAGCAAAAGTGGTGGATGCTTGGGCACTATTATTTTTTGTAGCCTCGTTGAATATATCCATTATGCATGTTTTTTTCGATTCAAAGTGTGTGGTGTATTGGTTGTCTAGAAAGGGCCATCTGAGGATCCTCTCACTGAAGCACTGGATGGAATGCATTCAAAATCTCAAAGGTTTCTTTCAAAATTTGTTCTTCCATCACATCTTGAGAGAATGGAATCAACAGGCAGACCTCTTGTCCAAAAAAGCTTTGCAAGTGGAGGATCATTGCATTTTTTTTTAAGAAAGAAGAGGTAGAAGCAATTTAACAGTTTTTCTTGATTATTTTAAGTTGTTGCTCATTCTGTTCTGTTAAAATTGGCAACTAGGGCCAAATTCCACTTTGGTCTGCTCAGTTGATGGAGATTATAATCCCATTGAATTCCTCTTTTAGAGAGGACCAAAATCGATCTAAATATCGTCAAATTTGGATAAGGAAAATATTTGTTTATTCAAAAAGAAATTCTATAAATCGTGATTTTATTTAGGCGGGAAAATTGAAAATACGAATTTTGAATTTGCCTCCAAAATATCAAAGTCGGCTTCTCTTCTAAATTGTATATAAGAATTCTCTCCCAACCCATTTGAGGCATCGAAAATCTCTCTTGCATCTCTGAGGCAGCCAAGTGGGGATAATGGCTAAACACAGAGGTTGGGTCTGTTTTGAGTGAGTCTATTTGCTTGTTGCAGTGATGAGGAAGCTATGGGTAGACTGTTGCTAGTTTCAGGACAATCTCAGTAGATGTATTGGGGGTTCGTTACATGATTTCCCTCCTCCATATAGACCGAGATCCTTAGATAGGATGTCGAGAAGATATGGGTTAGATGGTGCTTAATCTGGGCATTGTTAACCCTCTCCCACAAACCAAGATCCATCATCAAGTCAGTCGTAGACCTGTGGATAGTTTAGAGTTGCCTAGCGTGCGAATCCTTTAGAGAAGTATTGCTGCAACTCCAAGGAATTTGTTTCAATCAGGCCGTAGCCCTATACAGGCGAGATCTGGGGTCACAGTTATGCCACTGCCATCAGGAAGCTGCGGAGGGCTGCATCTAGCCCTAACCAGTTGTGGAATGTTGTAACTATAGCACTAACCAGCCTTAGATTGTGGACAGTGACTTAAAAGGGGGAGCCACAACCTTGTAATAATGTTTAGAGGAGTGCAAAGGGTTTGTTGTCATATGACAACAAACCCTAACCAGAACTCAGTTCATATCTAAAGCAGGTCAGCACTGAGGAAAAGCTTTGACTACATTTGACCACTAATCTGGATAGGATAAGATTGCTAATGTTTAAAGGCATAATTCTGAATCATGTCTTTGGCATTTGGACAGTGATACTAATCATCACCTTGGCAAGTCAATAATGTTTCTATCAGCTCTCTCTCTCTCTCTCTCTATCTCTCTCTCTCTCTCTCTCTCTATTGTACATTTGATTTGAATAATAAGAAGAATTGTTCAAGGGTTTTCCCCATTTTGGGGTTTTTCCCTGGCTTGTGCCATATTCTCTTGTTCTTCTGTCTTGGCTTGTCTTCAGCATTTCTCATTAATGTTCATTCCGTTGAAAAATGTAACTAGGTCGGTCTTCATGTTGGCTATGTAATTATGTATTTATGAAAAGAAAAAGACAAAGATAATAAAGTGTATTTTTGGTGTACTTGCTTCATGGGTTTCATGAGAAAGATTTTATTAAGTAGATGGACTTCTTCTTGATGTTCACTAGGTTTGAGTTAAGTGTCAAATCTACTCTAGCTATATGCTCCAGGATCTTGTGAAAGAAGCTCACAACAGTCCTCAATGCAATGATGAAAGACAAGCCTCAAAATGCAAGAAATGAAGTACCTCATCAACACTGAGATAAACATTATCTAGTCGGCCTCACTCACAGCTATATGGCCGGATTTCTCAAGGGGATGTGCCCTATATATATATGGTATGCGGTCACAACTGAAGAAATCAATGCGGATACCTCTGAGTATACAGTTCGGATATCTTCTGAAGCTTTTGAATAGGTTCCACAGTTCGGATACTTATCATATGGAGAAAAAGGTGCATATGGAGAAAAAGGCGCGGTTAAGGTCTGTGATATGATGCGAAGAAGGAAGACTATTTAGTGAACATAAAAGAGCTTTATTATATCTCTATCTTGGGTCTTAACATATTGGTTAAGTTCTACAACGTGATAAAGGTCTCTGCAAGGAGTGCAGAGAGAAGACATTGTTACAGTGCAAGATATACACAGCGTAAAATAAGGCCAGCTCAACCATGATACAGTCATGGTGATGATTAGTACAAATATGATGTTCAGTAGAAGGTCTCAGTGATGGAATATGCTACATGGTGCTACATGGTGCTACAAAGGAGGATGATTGTGTCTTGGTCTAGGTGAGGCAGTTTAGGTCAAGGTTTGTCATGGTCACTGTAGTAATCAGGTGAAGAATCTATAAGAAGAGATTTGCAGGTTTTCCCCTCAAGAGGAGGGGTTTTAGCCCTGGCTTAGAGCCTAACTATTGTGTCACTGATGTTATTTTTTTTTATGGTTGTTTGATGTTTTAAACGTAATCATAATAATGAACGAAGATGATAAGTAAGAAGTAACTCAAACAACTATCATGTATGAGAATTTTCATTAACTCTTGCCCTACCTAATTCTCAACACTTTCATTAGTTACTGTCATATATTGTTTAATGTAATTGATAATGGATTAATGGGCTCATGATTGAATGAAGTAACTATCCTAAGAAAAGAACATGTTTCCAAAATTAACATGGAATCAGAGCACAGGAGTGAACAATCCCAAGCTCAAAGAGATTGCAATCACTCAGAAGCATCTGAAGAATTTCATTGGTACCTCTATCCCTTTGTGTTAGGGATCAAGAATGTCAAATCTGTGGTATTTTCTTAAGGCCTTCTACTATCCCTAATCAGTGGACATGGGCTCCAATCCAAGAGCAACTCAAATATCATGAGCAAAAGTTGAAAGTCATCAAGGTATGTTCCAGTAATATATTTTCCAAGAATTATTTATCAGTCCCATTCAGACTGTATCTTCATTATATTTGAAGCGGAGTTTCTCGACCATAAAATCACAGTCCTGGGCATAACACATGGATACCAAATCCTAGGTCTTCTGAGCATGATCACTATGATCACTGTTTGTATCAGCAGTTCAGTAGTCTCTTTAGTTTGACTCTTTTAGTGTGCCTTTAAGAATAATTCGTTTTGAAGATAGAAATCCTCTGTGATAAGGTCTTGCAGCTATGGTTCCCTGCTTGAAGGGCTAAAGTAATTGTTCGGAAAAATCATATCATCAACAGGCCGTGTTTCTCTGTGATCCTTGAATGGATTTCATCCTCTAAGAATTATCACTATGAAAGGGAAATCTCTATCCTAGTGCAGTATCATATATGGTATCACTCAGTTAGCTCGGTTCCTCTGAAGAAGGCATTGCTAAATCTCTTATATCCCGGTTCCTACTAGTTTACTCTCAATTGAAACAACCCCACAGTCTATGTGAACATCTTGTATGGTTCTCCCTTTGCAATCTCAAGTTCTCAACACGTGAAAAGTATGGCTGCACCATATATATATATACAAGTTATGGCAATCAGGGTATAGGTTCAGGATATTATAAACATCATCTCAAGCATGTAAGCTGATCTATATTTACTCCTGTTATGACTCTGAGTAATCATATATTCTGCAGTAAGTGTGTCCTCGTATCCCTCTTCAATATAATTTTCAATTGGCATGACATCATATTTTCAGGCAGACCATTATTAATATACATACGTTCAGTCAGCCTTGAAAGAAGAATTGAGATATGCATTGCTGTTCAAATCAGTCATGGCATTCTGTCAAAATTTTTGGAAGTTCTGATGATAAGGCTTGCTCCCAATCTAAGTGGTGGAAAAGTCATGGCCATAGATTGTATGTTGACAATCTTCTCCATACAAAAGGAGGCTAGCAAAGGAGTCATAGGACAATGAATCATCAAGGCTCATCATTATTGTGGATAATAGCATAAAAATGCATCTATACAGAATATATGCCTCTATATGAGACCCTTGATTTGCTCAATCCACATCAGCTCATACACTTCTTAGCCAACCTGTTAAAGTTTCTTTTAGTTACAGTGGGTACACACTGAGTATAGACTTTTTTGGGTTACATTCGTAAGCAAGATAGCTTCTGGCATCAAGCTGTGGAGATTTTTTCATTTTGTTTAACAGAATTAATCTTCGTTCAGAGCAGAGGTTCAACTAGATTCATGTCAGTCACAGAAGTCCCGCGTCTCTCAAAGGTAACGAACTTGGAAGTTTGAAAGATCTGAAATATAAGTCTGCACAGCAGAGATGCTTGGTTATATCAGCTCCTCTATGGTACTTCTATGGTCTCCTTTCCATCGTGCAATATGCACGATACCATGTCAGTCTAAGAAGAAGCGATAGGGATTCTACGGCAAAAGAAACTACAACACATTTGAAGCTTTCAATATTGAAGAACTGCTTGGAGAAAAAGTGCATGGCACTTTGGAACAGTTCTACCGCTATCAGCAGAGGTGCCTCAATAAATAGTAAATATCGAAATCTTGAGTTTATACGACATTCATTAAGATTCATTTTCGAAGAGTAGCAAACAGAAATCATTGCAATTTCATATACCCTAAAAAATCGAATTACATTTTCATTCAGGAGGATTTAGAGAAAGTGTGTACATACGTGGTCGAACTTTAAGGTAACAAGAGTGATGTCTGAGGAGAGGCCAAAAGTAAAAGCAATTGAGGAACCAGATCCATGGAAGAATAAAAAATCCCCCA
The DNA here is from genome assembly GCA_034641835.2 of Pinus albicaulis. Classification (NCBI taxonomy): domain Eukaryota; kingdom Viridiplantae; phylum Streptophyta; class Pinopsida; order Pinales; family Pinaceae; genus Pinus; species Pinus albicaulis. The sequence continues at coordinate 1,268,079,710 of CM076579.1, forward strand.
TAGAAGGAATTGCGAGCCCCCTTCAAAAATCATCCAGATGGGTGATTCTGAGAGCGTCATCAACAGTGGGCCACCATATCATGACCATGTAATCTGCTTTCCAAGTGATTCATCATACATTTCTTTTTCTTGTCATTTGAGGTCAGGGTCGAGTTGGGTTAAGCTTGTGCAGAAAGAGAGCTTGAAGCTCGTTCAATGAACTTGCACAACTGATAGATCAAAAACCCGACATGAAAGCACGGTGATAAAATTGAAACAGAGTAGTTTACATAGTTGGTTTTATGAATGAAATAATTGATTTGCTACTGGCGGGAATCATAGGGCGGGACATCGTGATTAAAATGAATGAATATGCTTTGAAATTATGCAGTTAAAATTTGACCAAGGGAAATAAGGGTATAATAAAATAGGATGTGTAGTAATTACTCAAATCACCATTATATATTTAAACTATTAAAGTGACATATTTTTATGAGTAAAATTATAAAATACTATGAAATAATTTAGCATAGGAATTATGGCTAAAACATTTAGGAGTTAGAATAGAGTTTTTAAGTGATCACAATAAAAATAATACATATTAGAGATATATATATGGATCATATATATCAAGTTAAAGTGATTGTTAAAGCACCATCTTCTTACACCTGGTGTCTTAGATGGCCAAGGTAAGGTGTCGTCAAACCAATTATACAGTCATTTGTATATCTTAATTGGAAAATTATTAATGTCACAAGAATCACAAGGGTTGATATGTCAATCAAAATTTAAAATTATCCTCTAAAAACTCATATAGAAAGTGGGGTAACGGGTCCTATGACATCCAGCCTGTGATTTTCAATGGGAAATCCTCAACAGTCTCTTTGCAGAAATAATGTCTCATTAAGGGGTTCAATAAGAGGTATGAGGCCCCACCAATTTGATAGTTGAAGAAGTTTTAATATTGGCTTGTCAATTTTGGCCCTAAGTAGGCAAGGCAACATGGAAGGAGGTGACCCCCTTAGAAAAGTTCAAAAGGGGAAGGCCACATAAGGTCTTATATAAAGATCTAAATCCAAGGACCTCCCTCATAAAAACAGTTAGACATATATTGAAAGAAAGTAGATAACAACCATCTAAATCTTGATAAAAGAAAATAGAACATCCCTTGAATCCCATAATAAATGGAGCATCTACATATGAGGTGATCCTCTAACTCAATGTTGTGTATATGGAAAAGCTAGAATATGTTATTGAGAAGAGGAATATCATGATGTCATTAGTTTCAACTAGACACTAATGTAAACCCACTTTGAAACCACCAAGGGGGGTCTGAAGGGCAACATCTAGTGCTCTAGTGTGTATGAGGGTTAAAAAATAAGGCCCCTTCTTATTTGCATGAAGAGTTCCTAGTACAAATCCATCTTAGTGTCAAGGCCATGAAAAGATGAAGTTCAAGTACTAAATGTATTGTTTATAAATAACCTCTTTAACAACTTGACACAGACATATAATGATGTCATTTACATTGGAGGTGTATTTCACTTGAATCATGTTACAACTTTAATCGCTCCCCCACAAAAAGGTGTTATGCTCCCTTGTGATGATGCATCAACCCTAATGGAGAACAATCTCGTGATGTAAAAGAAATTTAAACATGATGTAACTTTAATAGTGCCCTACATTCACCCCTTGGCTCACCACTCATGGAAAATGTGAGGCTATTTCAAGCATTGATGTGGATAATATCATTTTATTTTCTCTTGTGTATAGTATTCTACATTGACACAATTATGTTTTTTTAGCAAACAAAATATTTGTATCAAGGGTTAGCTCCTTGTGCATTAGGGTTGAAGAGGTTGTGTCATTGTGAGTGATCTATTCATTGCCAACTTCTTATGTGGGAGAGCACTACAAGCTCCATGTCAACATGAAGTGTAGATATTGTGAGCAATTATTATTGAGGTTTTGAAAATTATCCAGTTGTTCTACATTTGGTATACATGTTAATAAGGGCATTACCCACAAACACACACCCTCAAGACCAACACCTAGTTCTCTAAAAATCAAATGGTACCAATATTCTTAGTTAGAAGTGAAGGATTCTCCTAAGAGGTTATTTTGTTGGTTTGATGTGTTGTTTTTTGCCTTGGATACTAAGTGGTGAAGGGCTTCAAGGGTTAAGAGTTAAGGGCCAAGGCTTGGGGGGAAATGGATTTAGGGGTTAAGGGCTTAATAATTAAGGGATTTAGGTGTTAGGGGTTAAGGGATTGGGTTTTAAGGTTTTTAGGGGTTATGGATTAAGGGTTAAGGGTCACGAGTTAAGAGAATAAGGGGTTAGTGCGTAGGGGGTTCATGGATTCTACGTTAGGAGTTAATGGATTAATGTTTAATGCATCAAGGGATTGATGGCTTATGAGTTATGAGTGTAGGGTTAAGAGATTATGGCTTCGGGGTTAAGGGATAGGGAATTTAGTGGTTATGGGTTAATGGCTTATTGGTTGTGATAATGGGGCCCCTAATCCCCTTATCACCACTATCGGGGGTTCCTCTTTCAATTCCTCTTGTTACCTTCCCTCCAGGCCCCCTAGCCCCTATGAAATTAGGTCTTAATCCCCCTTCTCATTCTCTAATGTTTGGATTGTAGATCTTATTAAATCATGCTTGGACATCCCACTTCTACCCATCCATGCTACATGTGTGTCCCCTAGTCCTATTCAATACACCACAAAATACTCCTCCCACCTTTTCGGTCATATCATTCAACTTATCTTAACAATGTGGGTGAAATTGGTGTTTCTGTTGTAAAGTGAACAGAGAAAAAATTTACTTGTTTTCTCTTTTGATAAGATGTAGAAATTGATTGTCATGATTGGAATGTGCATGCATCAATCTACATTGGGTTTTTTTTTCGAGCTTAGACATGAATAATCATTTGGTCATACTCCATACTATCGATGGAATCTAATATCACAAATGTATCGATGGGTAGTTTGAGAGATTCTTTTGAAAGCTTGTGTGTTGTGGTGTTTAGCTCCCGGAGAATGTGTGTGAAAGATAGCTAGTCCAAATAGTTGGGGGGATCTATGATATCCTATAGGATGGGATGTAGGTAGATGTTTTCTATCATGAATTATTGACCCAATTGATCATGATTTTTTAATCCCCCATGTTCTATAGGGATTTGACTCTTTTGATGGATGTAATTTCCAGAAGTGTACAAAGAGCAATGGAATCAACTCAGTTTTTGGAGCCTTAACTTTGGGTATAACTTACTTTCTCGCTATAAGACTGGAAGAGGAAGAGTACCACACCCACTTTGCAACTAGGTGGGATAACTTGTGCAACACCATCAAAGAAGTCACAAGGGCATCCAAGAGGGAGTGGAGAAATTACCATAATCCATTATTTTTGTGGTTTAGGATGAATCTTGTATTCTAAACACTATTTTTTATCAATTCAATTGTGATCTTTGTTAGAATTTCTTGTGAACAAAATGTGTTGTTGTTCCAATCCCACTAGACATTGCTGATTAGAATGCATGGGAAACCTTTATAATAATCTTCCATGATATTGAGTAACTAAGTTTTGAAATTTTATTCCAAGTTTTAGATAGGACCACGAGCCTATCATGTTCAATTTTTCAAGGGTGGTGGTGATCATGACCTGCACTATGTTGGAAGAGGAGATAAATAAGTGTGAAGAAATATCAGCATATGACTTGCTTAAAGGATAGATGTTGGGCTGATTCGTAAACTATCATGGATATTTTTCATGAAAAAAATGTGTTGTTGTTCCAATCCTACTAGATATTGTTGATTAGAATGCATGGGAAACCTTTTTAATAATCTTCCATGATGTTGTGTAACTAAGTTTTGAAATTTTCTTCCAGGCTTAGATAGGACCATGAGCCTATCATGTTCAATTTTGCAAGGGTGGTGGTGATGACCTGCAGTGTGTTGGGACAAGAGATAAATAAGTGTGAAGAAATATCATCATATGACTTGCATAAAGGATAGATGTTGGGGTGATTTGTAAACTATCATGGATATTTCTCATGAACAAATGTGTTGCTATTCCAATCCCACTAGATATTGCTGATTAGAATATATGGGAAACCCTTTTAATAATCTTCCATGATGTTGTGTAACTAAGTTTTGAAATTTTCTTCCAAGCTTAGATAGGACCACAAGCCTATCATGTTCAATTTTGCAAGGGTGGTGGTGATGACCTGCACTATGTCGGGACAAGATATAAATAAGTGTGAAGAAATATCATCATATGACTTGCATAAAGGATATATGCTGGGGTGATTCGTAAACTATCATGGATATTTATCATGAACAAAATGTGTTGTTGTTCCAATCCCACTAGATATTGTTTATTATAAAGCATGGGAAACCTTAATAATAATAATCTTCCATCATGTTGTGTAACTAAGTTTTGAATTTTTCTTCCAAGCTTAGATAGGACCACGAGCCTATCATGTTCAATTTTGCAAGGGTGGTGGTGATGACCTACACTGTGTTGGGACAACTAGAGATAAATAAGTGTGAAGAAATATCATCATATGACTTGCATAAAGGATATATGTTGGGGTGATTCGTAAACTATCATGGATATTCCACTAGACAGTTCATCATAATAGAACAGATAAAACTATATTTAAAAATGAATGAATAAGAGTTTGTGACAGGAAGTGTCAGTGAGTTTCAGGTGTGCTAAGAAGGGAGTGATGTCAAGGTATGCTAGGCAGTGTTAAGGCATGCTAGAGGCCAGGGAAACGTGCCAAGATGTGCCAGGTGCCAGGGTGTGCCAATGCATGCCAGGGCGGAGTGTTTGGGAGTGCCAAGGAAAAACAAGGGAGCACTAGTGTCAAATGCATGGAAATGAATGAATAAGAGTGTGTGACAGGGAGTATCAACGAGTTCTAGGTGTGTTGAGGAGGGAGTTTAAAGGTATGCAAGTTAGTGCCAAGGAATGCTAGAGTGCCAGGGCGACATGCTAGGATGTGCCAAATGCTAGGGTGTGTCAATGCGTGCTAGGGAGTGCCATGGAAACACAAGGGAGAACTAGTTCAAAATGCATGGTAATGAATGAATAAGAGTCTCTGATAGGGACTGTCAGTGAGTTTCAGGTGTGATAAGGAGGGAGTAGCAAGGTTACATGTTAGGAAATTCCAAGGTATGCTAAAGTGCCAGGGCATGTCAGGAAGTGTTAGTGTGCAAACCCTTCTTCATTATATTACAAACTACAATAAAACAGGCTAGAGCTCTTGTACCATGGATCGTGACCCTTTATAATCACACTGATACAAGGAATAAAACTAGGGATTGGTGTTAATCCTTTGAGAACCAATCTATCATGAACAAGACAACACTTGACCTACTTGTTGATGGTGGCCACACACAACCCTTTCAGTCCACAAGTTTAATGAGAGCGCCACAAGTTTAATGTTTGGAGAACAAGGGGCCACCCCCTTGTCCAACACTTTTGATGGGTCCCATGCATCATTATGGCACTCATGGACCCCAATATACCTCCTAGAAGGCCCTAAGACATCAGTTGACCTCTTATGAGGCTTATTATTCCATGTATGAGATAGTTTGGTGGGATTGTCACCAAAATTTAGGGTTACTTGCATATTATTTTATGTTTAGGGGCTAATGTAGGCCCATAAGCTAATTCAATCAACTCCTAATCAATGTATAAATAGGAGTTAGTTGGAATCATTTGTATCATCACTTGATTTGGGATCTCTCTATATTTAGAGAACTTCACATTTTTCCTTGGAGGACTATTTTGGATGATGGATGCATTTTGATGTATGGATTTGGGCTATTTTTATCTTGGAGATTTTTTTTTGAAAATGTGAAGCTGGTTGGATATACTCTTTAGCATTGTGAGTGAAAATTTAATGCTATTCTTGTTGTTGTTGCTTACTATTGAATTTCGCTATAACTAGGGTTAATTGCTGCATGATGGAAATTTGGAATTATGTGTCTATTTATCTTATTTAATGTATGGGCCATTGTTGGACGAATGAAATACTGTAGAGATCATTTTATCTCAAAAAAATTTCACCACTTGTATGAAGTATAAATGCTTGAAGGTCACTTTTCGTTTTCCTCTAACATTGGATGAAGTTGACTTTCTGGGCCTCCATGGTCAAGAAACTGAATTATTGTTCATTATCACCCCTGACTCCATATCCCCAAGTGAATTATTCACTAGTACCTCAAAAAGGGTGATGATAGCCCCCCCCTTTTTCACAATTTTCCATTTTTCCCTAGGTCTAGCCCCATTAAGTAACCTAGGGCATCAATTTCCCAAGAATATAGCTAGAGGAAAACTTTGATCTCCTAGAAGCAACTACATTGGTGGGTGCCTTCACTCTCCTCATAATTTGGGCCAATTCCGACGATGGAATCTTCAGATACTTCAAGCCCTAGCTCTAGGATCAAGTTTTGCATAGGTGTTCCCAAGGCTAGAACCTAGTAGGATCAATTTGACCCATCGAAGTAAAAAATATTGCCTAATCCTTTCCCCTCACATTTTCCAAGATAGGAACATCATTGGTTGCTAAATTCCATCCCCGAACCTGGGTTGGGACCACTTGGCCCCATGTGGTCCCGTTTGGTGTCAAAGGCCTTTCATCAAGGACCATTTGGGAATCCAATTTCCCAAAGGATTTTAGGGATTGGTAACTTCCTTTATAAGTCTTATTTTTCTCCCTCAACTCTTCAATCCCCCTCCTCTCTCCCTAGAAGATCAAGTCCCTTGCTTAAAAGGTAAGCATGTCCCACTCTATATCCTATCTTAGGGAAAGGGATTCTAGGGTCACTTCCCACCTATTCATTGACCTATAATATACGAGTGAATTCCTAAACTACCAAGACTTCTCCCATCGGCGAAATTTTGTGAAGAGCAAGGAGCCTTAGTTGTGGTGACAATGGGCTAAGCCTCCACCATTTCCCTTGTCCTAGCTGTTTCCCTCTTAGGAACCCATTTTAGGTCCACTACTAGTTTGAGTGGTAACAAGTTGTTCACAACTCCATTTGTGAACAACTCTTTGGTATGCCCACTTTTTCCATACTACGGCTCCAAGATGAGAAGTCTAGGGCTATGGAGGTTTCCCTTCTTCTCACTGAATTGATCCTCTACAATATAGTGAAATAGGGCTAGTTGGTTGGCCCACTTGACTGCTACTTTAGTCCTTCAAATTATGCACATCCTTAGGCTCTATACACCTGCCCTTCTACCAATCTTGTTTTCCTTCACAAGTACAAGATTTAGGGCTCTTCTTTGATAGTCACCTAACAACCCTCCAACTATACTTGGACTACCATCAATCTTCCCAACCATAATCAATTATTTTTATTGATCTAGGGCTCACAATATTGTCTTCATCTAGGGCTCTTCAAATCTTCCACATAACAATGGTTTGAGTCCTCTCAAAATCATTGTTCTTGTGTATCAACAATTTGATCTTTTTTTTCCAATCTATGAATAAATCTGAACTACTCCTCTTATCATCCTTCTAACAATTTGTAGATGACTGAACTAGGGTCACAAATCAACCACTAATAGTCCATTGACTAATTTTTTATAGGTTGCTTCAGATATTTGTCTAAAAATCCATGGATAGTCCACCAAATCAACTCCTCTACATGTCAATCCATTCTTCACATGGCACATTTCTTCTGCATGCTCAATATTCTGCTCAGGTTCCACCCTCCTTTGGATCTGCTATCTCCACACATACTGAATCTGAAAACCATCTTCCAGATCTGCGGTCTATATTTCAGAAATAAACCTCGCTTTAAGGGTCACAACTGCTCTTCTTCTATGCAATTTTTTCACAGTCTTAAGGGCATACCTTATGAACTAAACATGCTAGGAAACTATCCTAACTAGGGCACTATACTTATGTACTTCTAATTGTTGTAGAACAAACCCTATCCACCCATAGAAAAAACCACGACTCTTGCCTCCATAAGAGACTCAACCTAGCTCATATGGATCCATAGATTTTGGGCATTTCTTTGACTGAATCTTGTATTGAACTTTAGATCTCAATTTCAACCCTCAAACTAGGGTTAGCTCAGTCAATATTACGCCTGCGTGTACTTCTGTTCTGGCTCTAAATTACAGTGCAAGCCCTCCTCCATTTATGTTTGTCTTTATAACCACCGCAAGACAAGATCGTATCAATCCTCTCTTCTATTTCATGTATAAAATCTAACCAACGGGATTCAATTTGATCTTGTAATGTACTAAAACAAGATATTGAATCCTTCCTACAAACACGATCGCACAATCACATATAAGTAACAAGAAAGAAATTATCAATCGCACAACAAAAGATGTATCTAGGGAAAGAAACTGCTCAAAAACCCTCTATCTCTATTGTGTATTAAGTCAAGGAATCATGAAACAATACAATGCTTAATCTCTCTTGAGATTCTCCAGCACTCTGCCAATTGTCTCTTGCTGATCTAGGCAAAATCGGTCTAATACTTAGCCAATTCTCAGCCTTCCTTCAGCCTGCCTTGCTCACGCAATTCCTATGGAATTATCTCCATATTAATTAGGAAAATCAACCTTCCTTGATTGCGCAATCCATCATGGCATCCCAATGACTTTATAATTGCACATGGGAAATTTTCTATAAATACAACTAATAGTTATGTTCCTCTGAACTGTGTTACAATAAGGATGAAGGGTATTTTTATTATTTAAAAATAAGATAAAACCCTAAACAACCAAAACCCTAACCCGAGGAGATGTAACACCAAGAGTTTTTGGGCCCCGTTGGGGTTAGTTGTGCAGCCAACTTCCCGGGGTCGTAACTTGGTCATACGATCTTCGTTTGACGGACATGATACCTCGTTAGAAAGATCTCTCCAAGGAATACAACTGCTAATGCTAATGCAATTGATATGAAATCGTCAAACCTTTCATGCCCAAAAAACGTTGTTTGGGGCCTCAAAACGGCTCTGGAAGTTCAGGACCCGAAAATTTGACAAAAATAGTAAATTGTGCTATAATTAAGAAAACTGAAAAACTGAAAGAGACAATGGCGAGGGCCCAAGTGGAATAGGCGGATGGCCACCAATATCCACCTCGATCACCTTCAATCAAATTTCTTGAGCTAACTCAATCATCATGACTTAGTTAACTGACACAAGTTGTTATGAGACGAAATTACAATTTATTGTCCAATTTATTTAAGGGGAAAATAAATTAGACGCCTCACATTCCTCACTCCTAGTACATCAAACTTCCTCACCAGTGTGGGTGCATTTTTTTTGTCCTTTCTAGTTGCCAATTTCACTGTTTCTTGTTGCAGATTTCAACACTCCCTCTCAACAAGAAAGGAATTCAATCAATTCCCATTTGGTACCTTTGGAATGTTATGCATGCTACACTTCTCTAGTGTTGTTTGCACCTGAAAATCCTGAAACTGAATAGCCTCCGAACAACTAATTCAGTATAATGCATCTGTCAACAGAGTCTTTTGACTACTGCTAGCTACTGCACCTGTCTAGTACTGGATTCTCTGCGTTGCTGTTGACATCTACATCCGTGCCCTTTGAACTGTTGCTAACTCTGATTTTTGCTCCAGTATTTGAAATCTGTCACTCTGATTTCTGTCTTGTTGACATCTGACTACATCATTCTAACTGATCGTTCCTACTACTGTTGTACTGTGGGCTCCTCGTAGCCAGGTTTGATCCATGAGACACACCATCTCAATGGACCTTGCCCAAATTTCTTATTTTGGGATTATGTCTACACATCACCCCACCTTACACCTCGAGGTATGGATGCTCCCTCTTCCTATCTGGCTCAAAATTTCCCCCTCATGGAGGTCTCTGCTTGAGTGGATGCTTCCACTCGGTCTCCTCTCTACTTCTCCAATTGTGGCAGCTACTGCACAACCTTCTGAGACTGCTTCTCATGAGAATGCATGTTGAGAGGTAATTTATGCTCCATCTAAACCACCAAGTCTCTAACTTCCGCCTTTCTCCTCAAAGCTTTGCATGCATCTGGTACCTCAAGTACACATAGGTTCTTGACTCGCGCACAATGTAATTGTCCTGACGTTACAAAAAGTTTCTAAAAAAGAGTTGATTTTAAATCGATGATATCTCCCTCATCCGAGCTCTGATTCGACCAATTTTTTTTATTTTTTATTTTCCATTTCGGTAGATTTTCGCAAGGAATCCAAATATTCTATTTTTTTTTTTGAAAATTTTACACCAAAATCTTCAAATATTCTCTGCAAACTCACCGTCCAAAAAATTCCTGCTCTAATACCATGTAGAAAATCTAACCAGTGTGGGTGCATTAAACCATGCCAAATCATACCAAGGCATCTCAACGTATTCCATACATGCTAATACTTTCCAAGCGCCAACACGTGCCAAGCACCAATATGTGTCAAGGACTAGTGTTATGCATGTTATGAAGTGGAAGGGAATGTTGAAGAGTGCTAAGGTGTGGTAAAGAGTGATAATGCATGATGATGAGTGTTAAGGATTACTAGGAAAAAACATTAAGGGAGCACTAGGTAAAAATTCATGGAAGCTAATGAATATGAGGAACGTGTGCCAGAGACTAATGTTAATGAGTGTTAGTTTTCATGCCAAGGAGGGAGTGACAAGGTATGATAAGAATTGGTAAGGCATGCTAGGGAATATCAAGGCATGTAAAGAATTCCCAAAGTGTTCTTGGGAGTTCCATGGTGTGTTAATTATATCATGTGCCAATTAATAGTGCCAAGATATGCCAATACATGCTAGGTGCTAAGGATATTGTGGCGCAGGGTGCCAGGGTATGTCAATATGTGTCAAGGCAACAAAAGGAAGAACCAATATTAAGAGGGTTAATAAGTCAGGACTTTATCTATTTGAAAAGGGGCATGCTAGGCACACTAATAATAGGTCCCAATACATGCCAAGTGGCATTGTGTACCAAGTGTTAATGTATGTTAATGCATTCAACCAAGGTGTTCCAGGGCATGCTAGGGACTATATGCAGTATGCCAACACATGCTAGGAGAGTTCCATGTTGTGCTAGCACATGCCACCATATGCTTGGGCGTCAGTGTCATCACAATATGTTCTAGGTACAAAGATGTTCCAAGACATGTGGGGTGCTAAGAAATGTTAGTGTGTGCCAAAGCATTAATTTAAGGTGTGCCCATATTGTTGAGGATTGTTAGGTCTTCCTCATTAATAGAATTGTCAAAGCTTTATTATGTATTAAATAATATATTTCCTACACACAATAGTGGAACTTTATCTAAAGGGAATTTTCTAGATAATAAACTTAATAGATATGAATCATGTGTTGACTCATAGGAAATCTCTATTCGACTAGTCATTACTTGAGGGAAATGATACACACTAATTACTTCTAAAAAAATTGATTGACCCTAACCACTATGGCCTTGGACATATTATAAAAAATAATCCACAATAATTGTATTAAATGGTTATCTTTTGACAAAAAATATATTAACATGCACATAGCGTCATCAAAAACTCATTGGAATGATCAATGATGACGGGCATATTTTGACCGTCACCAAAAGTAACAAAAAGAGCATTGGTGAGGGTCATTAAAAGCTCATCACTAGAAGTGTCACCAAAGAGAGAATTAGTGATGGGCCTTTAATGACCCTCACCAAAAGTTTCATTGAAAATGTATTTGGTGACGAACCATAAAGGACCATCACTATATACACTTACAGTGACGGTTTTTTAATGATCAATGATGACGAAAATTTTTTGACCGTCACCAAAAGTAACAAAAAGAGCATTGGTGAGGGTCATTAAAATTTCGTCACTAGAAGTGTCACCAAAGAGAGAATTAGTGATGGGCCTTTAACGACCCTCACCAAAAGTTTCATTGAAAATGACTTTGGTGACGGACCATAAAGGACCATCACTATATACACTTACGGTGACGGTTTTTTAAGGACCGTCACCATATGTGACATTGGTGACGGACCTTAAAGGTCTGTCACAAGCATGATCCTCACCAATGTGCTTTTCTCTTGTAGTGACATTAGCTAGTTTCACTTTAATAAAGTAGGAGGAATGAACAAGAAGTAATACTAATCAGAAAACCTATTTGATGGTGGCATGAATAGGATCCATCTGTTGTGGATATAGCACTGTCACCTTTAAGTTTGTAAAAACCATGGGTTGATAAGTAAAGTTGAGTATCCCCTGGGAGTTATAGAAATCTTGGTGCAATACCATGGATCACCACTTTTTGGCATTGTTGATGGGGATGTGTCTAAGTATATGCTTATTTCCGCCTAATATTTTTTTTCTGTTTTTTTTTTGCATACAGTTTGAAAAGTGAAAAGAAACAAAAAATTTATCTTTCATGCCTCATAAGAGTAGAGATAGCCACGAAGAATTTATACCAAAAACCCCCACATCCACACACAGTAAACCTTCACTCTTCTCGGATCAATGGTATCAGTTTGGTCTGCTATTTCTCGATCCTTCTTTGCATGTCCCCAAAGAGGTCAGGGTATAAGGAGTTAGGGTTTGATCTGGTCGAACCTTTACAAGACCAGCCTCGCAATCCCCGATGAACGCCCATGGGAGATGAAAAGAAAGATGACAGAGCAGGAGATCCTATCAAAATACTGCTCGAGGAGGCCCTCGAGAAACAAAAGGAACACGATGATGGATAATTTTGCCTAGATCATTCAACGACTTCCCACCGATGGCGGATCTGCATCCAGCAACCACTCTACAGGCGCAACTCCTTTTAAGGTGCAAGTGAACTTTGACATTCCCATTTTTTAGGGCCAAATAGATGTAGACATTGTAGATATATGGTTGAATCTATTAGAAGGTTATTTCTTGGTTCATGACTTTTCCAACCAGGAAAAGATTACTTTTTTCACTCCTCAAAGTTGCCCCCTCATGTCAAGGACTAGTTGGAAACCTACTGTGAGAAAAAGGATGAGAGGGAACCCTCTCTATTTTTTAATGCACCCACTTGGAATTATTTCTAAGACTCCATCAATGAACAATATTATCCTAGGGGGAGCTATGAGGACAAGTACATACAATGGACTACGTTGTGGTAGCAAAGGGATCAAGATGTGCATGATGTGATGAATCTATTCCATACCCTGGACACAAATTTTGGTATCAAATATTCAGAGAAATATTTGATGCTGAAGTACTGCAATTGTATATACAAATAGATTCAGGAGGAAATTGAGTTCCTCGAGATCTTCTTGCTTAGCGCAACGTATCGTTATGCTGCCAATATTGAACAAAAGTTCAAACAGAAGAAGCGAGACTTTGGATCTACGAATCAGAAGCAAGGGAAAGGTGCTCCCAAACCAAAGAGCAAAGGACAAAGCCAAGGTGCGGCAACCCAAGATAACTCGCCAAGTTCACAAGCAAAGAACAACACTGCGAAGCCAAATAAGGACACGGGAAAGTGGTGTGATTTCAATAAGAGCTCCACTCACAACACAAGTGAGTGTTGGGCCAAGCAATCACGTGTGCCCGAGTTGAAGGCTTCTGAATCAGATGCATACTCCAATTCTGAATCAGAACCCGACAAGGGGAATGATAAAGGGAAGTAGATTATCGATGTGGAGCCCAATGCCACTGTTGCCACCATGAAGATCCAGAAGGAGGAACCATAGATCTAGAGGAGGGGGGGCACCTCTTCCATTCCTAGATGTGGGTAAAGGGTTCCCCGTTGTAGTTCATTATCAACAACAGGAGCCAAAAGAACCTCATTTCAGCAAAGATTGTGAAGTGGTCGGGCTTGGTGACCACAACACACCCACAATCGCACACCATCGGGTCGCTTCACTAAGGATGGGATCTTTGTGTCAGCCAGTAGTGTCGCCTTCCCTACAACATCAAGCCCTTCACATATGCAGTATTATGTGACATTGATCCTCTTGATGTTTATGATGTATTATTAGGAAAGCCATACTTGTGAAAGTGACAGGTTGTGTATGAGTCTCGCCCCCTTGTTGTTATTGTTAATTTGGGCAATAATTTTTACAAGATACCGGAGGTAGCACCACCTACTGCCATCTCTTTGGTTACTACAAAAAAATGCAGTAAGCTAATTTCGAAAACTGGGAAAAAAAAATTCATGATAATCCGCCCTCAGGGTAAGAAGAAGATTATGGCCATGAACTCCAAACAAATCTCCTCCGCTTGACAACAACATATGGAAAATGTCGTGGAGGAGTACGAGGACATCTTCACCTCACCCACAGGGGTGCCTCTGCATTGTCAGGTTAAACACCTCATCGATCTGACCCCAGGTGCGCTGCTACCCAATGGATCAATCTCTTGGCGCTCTGGTATGGAGAATGATGAAATCAAGAGGTGTATTTAGGAGTTGTTGCAGAAAGGTCACATCCATCCATGTTCATCTTGTGGGAGCCCGATCGTGTTGGTCTAGAAAAAGGATGAGACTTGGAGACTTTGTATTGACTATCAGGCGCTAAACAAGATCATTGTCTGGAATAGGTACCTGATCCCAAGGATTTATGACCTTCTAGACCAACTCAAGGGGGAAAAATATTTCAGCAAGATTGACTTGAAATCCAGGTATCACTAGGTACCAATCGAACCCTATGATGTGTGGAAGACTACCTTCTAATCCAAGGAGGGCCTTTTTGAATGGCTAGTCATGCCTTTTGGGTTGATGAATGCTACCGCAACCTTCATGAGGCTGAAGGACGACATCTTAAGGCCATTCACCAACTCATTTCTAGTATTGTACTTGGATGAAATCCTGATCTTCAACCAAACTTGGGAAGAGCACCTCCACCACATCCGACAGGTCCTCCAAAAAATATGGCAACACAAGTTGTGTGCTAATTTGGAGAAGTGAACTTTTGGCATGACCTAGGTTCAATATCTGGGATACATTACCGATGAGCCGGGGTGCATGTGGATCTAGCCAAGATACAAGTCATTCGGTATTTTCCAGCCCCAACAACTGTAACAGAGCTCCACAACTTTCTCGGTCTTGCCAATTTCTACCACAGGTTCTTTTCCGGATTCTCTCATATCACTTGGACCTTGAGCTAAGTCACCAAGGGAGGAGCGGAAGAAAAATTATTTTGGTTTGAAACTCAACAGAAGGCATTTCTAGAGTTGAGACATCACATCTTCTCTACCCCAGTGCTCACATTACCAGACTTGCAACAACCATTTTAGATCGAGACAGATACCTCAAACTATGTTATTGGTCAAGTTCTTACTCAATAGGGGCATCTGGTGGAATATCATAGTGAGACACTGTTTGACACAGTCCATAAGTATCCCACTTATGACAAAGAGATGTATTCCATTATGCAGGCTTGCTGACAATGGAATCATTACATTTTGGGGAAGGAAACGGTCATCCACATAGACCACCGACCCTTGCAGTTCATATAGACACAAGGGAAGTTGTAGAACGATCACCATCAAAAGTGGTTGACATATCTCCAACAGTTTCATTTGGACATCAAGTACAAGAAGGGAAGCACCAATAATGTTGCAGACTACCTCAGCTTTCCACCGATCGTGGCGCTGACCACCGTGCTCAACTCTTGTGGGAAGGATACTTCTGATTGGCCGCTTCTCTACAAGAGCGATCCAGAATTTGGCCACACATACATGACGCTCTTGGAGGGTAAGTAAGTTCCAATTTTTTTCCTCCGGGATGCACTGCTACATCACCTGGGACAACTTTTTTTTCCTTCAAGCGAGCGTGCCAAGATGATTTGGGAAACACACTACTATCAAGTCACTGGGAATTTCGGGGTTGAGAAAACAGTGACAGTATTCCAGAAGTATTTCTATTAGCTATACCTTCGAGTGGATGGCAGGAAGTACATAATATCCTCCACTACCTGCGTCATTTCCAAACCGAACATCAAGAAGCAAGGCCTCTATACTCTGTTGCCTACCCCTAGTCCACCTTAGGAATCGATATCCATGGATTACATGTCATAACTTCCTTCTATTAATCATGGAAATGACTTTGTTTTCATGGTCATCGACAAATTCTCGAAGATGGTCATTATGGCGGCCTACAAGAAGAATATCATAGCAAAAACCACCGCTAAACTCTTCTTTGAATGAGTGTGGGTACACTTTAGGATCCCACAGTCTATCATCTCAAATCGGGACAACGGGTTCCTTAGTACATTTTGGTCCAGCCTCTGGTCAATGTTGGACATCAAGCTCACCAACTCCACAGCTTTCCATCCCCAAACTGATGGAGAGATAGAGGTGGTCAACAGGATGATCATACACATTATGCACATGTACAACTCAAAGCATCCACACACATGGGATGAGAGGTTCCCCTATTTACAACATAGCTATAATCGGCTCTCCATAGCTCAACTAGCCACAAACCCTTTCAGGTGGGCTTATGATTCCAGCCACTATGTCCCATTGACATAGCCATGCCATTCATGGTTACTCAGGCTGATTTGGCTCATGTCTAGTCTGAAGTTGACAAGGCGAACAACTTCATTGTAATATTTCAAAATTTTCCTTCAATAAATTGGAATATTAATTTTGTCTATTTTCACTCATGATTTGAATAATTGGGTGAGGAGGCCCAAAAAAAATAAAAACATGGATGGAATCCCTCTAAGTATGAAAAGGGATCAACAATGGAACTAGATTTCACACCCTCATGTGTGAAAGAAAACATTTGCAAGGAGACTAGGTCAAGTTTGACCAAGTCAAACAGTGTTGCCTAAGAGGGTGTAGCTTGCTTAAGAAGATAGCGCAAAGAAGAAGGAGGGAAGTTTCCTTGATGGAGGAAACTTTAAAGAGTGGGACCCATGGATAGGGAGCTCTCATTGTATAAAAGGAGGGCAAGGCAGCAATTGTTATATATGCATATGATTATTTATTTCTTGTCTGTTTAGACTATTTGCAGTCCCGGTTGTTTAGCTGAGATGCTGTGTTGCTTAGCACAAGGATTTCCTGTTTAGGAATCCTTCTCCTTTCTTGAGAAGCCTCTTGAAGGAGTTGTATAGATTTTCCTCACATCTAAGCTTGAGGCTAAGCATCCTCCTCCAAGATAGCATTATTCCTGAAGCAAGATAATTCTGTGTTGCAGGGTGTTGCAGTGAGGGATCACAACACCTCTTCCATCACTTGTTTTTTAGAGGAGGAGTATCTTTTTCCTTTGGGAGATCAATTTGGAAGCCATTGGAGCTTATTGCAGATCTTGGCATTGGGCCAACTCATTCCCTTGCCCCTACACTGCAGTTTGCTTCAGTAACTACGCTATTTTCTTGGTACATTTGCTGTGGGGATTTGTATTGCTGATTAGAGGGTGATATTTCGAGTGATAGGATCAGCCTTCACTTGGAGAATCCCTTGGAGGAGGTTTACTTCAGATCATTCATCATATTCAACCGTCTCTATTCATTTCCAGTTTTGAGTTGCAGCTGCTGCCCAACAACTCCGACATTTTTTCCATTTTGTATATTTCAGCCAATCCTTCTAAGGATTGATGTATTACTATTTCCAGGGGTTGAGATCTTGCTCCCCCTTATTTCTTGAGCCATGTATTGTCATATCTTTCAATTATGCATTATGATGCAGTGCCTCTCATAAACTGCGTCCTCTTAGCCTGCAGAAACTTATGAATAGCAGTGTTTCTCTATTTTTATGTACATGATCCCTTGAGGTTCTCATTGCCTAGCTTGAGTGATTGATTCCTCAAAGAATTGTACTCTCTTTGCTGCTATAACATCATTTATTGGCTATTTTCACCTTCATGTGTTTTGGGTGAATAAAATAACGTTGTTGCTTCACTATTGGCTCATGTATTTGCTGCATTCCCTCACGGGGCACTTTTTGAGGACATCTAAGTGTGGGAGATATGTTTAACCCACTTAGAAGAATTTATTTGGAGCCTCCTCTTGGATTTAGCACTTAGAAACATTGTTCTAAGGGATCCAGGTCTGGGTTTCAAATCCTGTAGCAACCATTACTGGAAAATGCATTTTCTAGTCATGCCTTGCTAGATGTTCCAGATTTGGAATATTACAGTGGTGTCAAAGCAGCTTTCTTGGCTCAGCCTGTGAGTCTTAGCCCAAGAAGATCAGAATGATGAATAAGATGAGATTACTCTCATCGGTATTTAGATCCAGAGAGAACCTCTCCAAGGAGGTCAAGAAGATTGAAGAAATAGAAGAGGAAGGACCATGCACTTCCTATTCTATCAAGAAGAAGACATTGAACATGAAGGACACTTGGATTATCAGATTCTAAGAGATTACCTTGTTGAGTACAAATATTAACCTAGAGCCTTCAAGGAGACTCTAGCTTTCCCTCATTTCATCCAGTTGAAGGAAGAGAAGAGACCCTGCAACATAAGAGAAATCAAAGGCAATAGATTTCTGTTGTCTACCTTTGATGGGTCATCTACAGCAAGGACTTGGGTGAGAAAGTTGGAGGCATTTTTCCTACTACATCTTGTAGCAGGAAAAGAAGTTGTTTAAATTTCAGCGCTGCACTTGGAGGGTGAAGCCTATGTTTGGTGGTGCAGCCACTTGAGCCATGCAAGGGTAAAAATTTTTGCAAAGTTCACTCAAAGGTTGATCAAAACCTTTGATGGAGAAAGAACAAAAGAATAAAAGCTCACATCACCATTTGAGGAGCCTTGTGATAACGTTGTCACACTCATGGAGGAGCAGCTACATGCATCAACAGTTGGGGAAGCCAACACTTTGGAGGAAGGAACTCTTGCAGCCCTACAAGAGGTTCCAAATTCACATCAAGGTATGAAAAGATTTCCGAAATCTATTGTTGCAGTAAATTCTTTTGATAATTGTGGAGATTTACTTTTACATGACCAAGGGTCAAATCCCATTGCTACTATAGAGCATCTTGGTTGCACTGCGCTATGCAACATGGAAACATTCAAGGAGGAAGAAAACCATCATTATCATGTGCCATTGTTAGATTTTTCATCACACTTGAGGTTAGGGTTTAAAGACTTGAAGGAAGATAGTAGACATCTTGGAGTAAGAAACCCTTTCTCCTTTCAAGATGACACTTTCTCAATGAGCTCCTCTCAACTCAAAGAGGAACTTCTACTTTCAGCAGATCCAAGACCTCATTGGTTTTGGAAGGCTATTTTTGAGAAGGAGATCTCAATGAGAGATCTCATTAGAGGTGCACTTCAACACACCATGGAGTGAAAATATTTTCTTCCTTTCTCACAGGAGCAGATAGAAGATGGAGGACATCTTCGGATGGATAACATCTCTCATGCTTGTGTTGGAAATTCCTTGAGCCATGCACATCATGATGGGAGGTTTTTTCCTACCACCTATTTGGGTCCTTATAGGGTCTCATTGATCCTTGAGAAGGTTGCATTTCAAAATCCCATGAAGTGCAAAGACAGAGATTTGGTTTGGGAGGATGGTAGCCCTCATGGGAGGAGTACCTAGATGAAGAGAAGGAGAAAGAATCTACAGGAGATTGAGTGGATGTGGTTTATGAGCAAGGAGATGGGAGGTTACTAGCAGATCTATGACACCAGGCAGTAGGAGGCATGGTTGCACTAGTTACTCTTGAAATATTTTGGCCATCACTTGGCATACACTCTTCCTAAGAGTAGGAGGAAGGAGGAGAGATGGCAGGATAGTTGCATCATTGGGTAGCATATAGTATGGATGCATGGTGTTGATGTGATACTCATATCATTCATTGTGTCTTCATCACATGAGTTGTATGATGGAAGTATGGAGAGGCAGGGAAATATTTTGTTTCTTTGCTTGTTCTTGGGAGAGCAAGAGCAAATTTGCTCTCAAATTTTGCATGATGTTGCAGGAGGAGGAGATGACATGATCTCCTTGGCCTTTGATGATCAGGAATTACTTCCATCTTGGAAGGTATTCCATATTTGTTGCAGCATTACTAGAGGAGTCTTTGACAAGGAGCATATCAAAGAACATGACTTTGCATTGACAGGAGCTTATTTGCATGAGCTCACAACGCTATCACTTTGGAGCAGAGACTTATGGATGGAGTGTCCCTAGGATCACTTCACATTGGATGCACTTTGTGAACAAGGAGGAGGTGAGGATGATAGAGCAGTAGATTGGGACATATATTACTATGGCATATTCTTCTTGACTTGGGCTTCCAAGCATGAGGAGGATGATCTTCTTGCAGCATATGAACCATTCTTCTTCATAGCATGCCAAAACACTATGGAGGACTCACTCATGGATCCATGGACCATCTTACTTCCAGCATATGGTAAGAATTTTTTTTCATACTCTTACCATTACTATGCAGTGCATTGCTTCAAAAGAGGGCAAGCTTGTCACATTGCTCCATGATCATTGTTGGGCCAATCTATATGATGGAGGCAACCATCTTTTATGTGTCCTTGGGAAAATGTTTTATCATCACATGTATGTTCAGTTGTTGCACCCGAACAATTATCATATAATGACATACATGGTTAACTATGTAACAAGAGACATTTTACCTTGTACTTTTCTGAAGCAGCAGTTTGGAAAACTGCGCTGTCACTATTGGGAAAGCTGTTGGTACCTTCATGCACCACATGCAACCTTCAGCCTTTTCCTCATTTTGTTGCTGATCATGATTTCATTTGCTGATATAGATCTGATTTGTATTGAGAGCATGATTGGGAAGTTGACACATGAGTTGGATGTGTCCTTGAAGGGAGAGAATTTCCCTATTTTCTGCACTACATGTTCTAATGGGAGCATGAGGGGAGGTATGGCCACCACAACCACATATGTGTTCTCTTTCAGGGTGGGCCATGAGTTTGTTAACCATCCATTGCGTAATCATGGGCAAGTCCTTGATCATGTATTTTTGACACATTCAACCATTTACTATCCGTTAGTAGATGTGATGACTCCTGTATATTACTTGCCATGCTATTTTCTGAAATTGCAGTGGATGAGACTGCGTTGTGTCCTCTTGAGACATTGTTTGTATCATGCATCATCATGTAAAACTTGCATCAAACTAATCATTATAATGTTCTATGATGATCATGTCCTATTCATCATGGATGAAACATTTTGGGCCAGCTTGTTCTTCAATGTTGGAGGAGAACACCTTGGAGGATTGTTCTTCACTTTGCCATTTGAGGGAAATACTTTTGCAGCCCAGGATCAACACACACTCTACACTTATCATAATTGGAGAGAAGGACAGCATGGGGTAAGCTATGATTCTTACCATGTTCAGATTTTCAGCCCCCCTTCATTTCTGAAGCTTGAGGTGGAAGACGATTTTCAGGAGTTGCCATGTTGGGAGGTGACTCATTTTGTTTGGATGATTGCTTGGGGATGAAGGATCCATTTGGGGAAGATGTTTTCCCAAAACTTTCCAGTCTCCATTCCTTGGGAGCAAATTCTCAGTTCTATCCTTGCAGTTGCTTGAGGATAAGAAACATTTGGGAGGGGAGGACTATAATATTCGAAATTTTTCCTTCAATAAATTGGAATATTAATTTTGTCTATTTTCACTTATGAGTTGAATAATTGGGTGAGGAGGCCCAAAAACAATAAAAAAATGAATGGAATCCCTCTAATTATGAAAATGGATCAGCAATGGAACCATATTTCACACCCTCATGAGTGAAAGAAGACATTTGCAAGGAGACTAGGTCAAGTTTGACCAAGTCAAACAGCGCTACCTAAGAGGGTGTAGCTTGCTTAAGAAGACAGTGCAGAAAAGAAGGAGGGAAGTTTCCTTGATGGAGGAAACCCTAAAGAGTGGGACCCATGGAGAGGGAGCTCTCATTGTATAAAAGGATGGCAAGGCAGCAATTGTTATATATGCATATGATTATTGATTTCTTGTCTGTTTAGAATATTTGCAGTCCCGACTGTTTAGCTGAGTTGTTGTGCTGCTTAGCACAAGGATTTACTCTTTAGGAATCCTTCTCCTTTATTGAGAAGCCTCTTCAAGGATTTGTACAGATTTTCCTCACATCTAGGCTTGAGGCCAAGCATCCTTCTCTAGGACATTGTTATTCCTGAAGCAGGATAATTCTGTGTTGCAGGGTGTTGCAGTGAGGGATCACAACACCTCTTCCATCACTTGTTTTTCAGAGGAGGAGTCTTTTTTCCCATTGGGAGATCAGTTTGGAAGCCATTGGAGCTTATTGCAGATCTTAGCATTGGGCCAACTCATTTCCTTGCCCCTACAACGCAGTTTGCTTCAGTAACTGCGTTATTTTCATGGTGCATTTGCTGTGGGGCTTTGTATTTCTGATTAGAGGGTGAGATTTCCAGTGATAGGATCAGCCTTCACTTGGAGAATCCCCTGGAGGAGGTTTACTTCAGATCATTCATCATATTCAGCCTTCTCTATTCATTTCCAGTTTTGAGTTGAAGCTGCTGCCCAGCAACTCCGACATTTTTTCCATTTTGTATATTTCAGCCAATCCTTCTAAGGATTTATGTATTACTGTTTCCAGGGGTTGAGATCTTGCTCCCCCTTATTTCTTGAGCCATATATTGTCATATATTTCAGTTATTATGTATTATGATTCAGTGCCTCTCATAAACTGCATCCTCTTAGCCTGCAGAAACTGAATAGCAGTGTTTCTCTATTTTTATGTACATGATCCCTTGAGGCTCTCATTTCCTAGCTTGAGTGATTGATTCCTCAAATAATTGTACTCTCTTTGCAGCTATAACATTATTTATTGGATATTTTCACCTTCATGTGTTTTGGGTGAATAAAATAACGTTGTTGCTTCACTATTGGCTCATGTATTTGCTACAGTCCCTCACCGGGCACTTTTTGAGGAAATCTAAGTGTGGGAGATCTGTTTAACCCATTTAGAATGATTTATTTGGAGCCTCCTCTTGGATTTAGCACTTAGACACATTTTTCTAAGGGATCCAGGTCCAGTTTTCAATTCCCGTAGCAACCATTACTGGAAAATGCATTTTCTAGTCATGCCTTGCTAGATGTTCCAGATTTGGAATATTACATTCATTGAGCATATTTATCACATATGAAAACAGGTTCATGACATATTGGATAGAGCCAATGGAATGTACGAGAGACTAAATGGTCAACATTGGGTGCCACACAACTTCCTAGTGGGCGACAAAGTGTGGCTACATTTGTAGAAGGAGTGCCTCGGTAGACCCCACCACAAGCTTCGCCCGCTCTGATATTGCCCATACACCATCACCAAGGCTGTATGGGACAACGCCTTCAAGTTCAATATCCTGTCAGTCCTTGTTCTGCACCAAGTATTCAATGTGGACCGCCTTTGGCCCTACTTTCCACCTCTATTAGACACCTCCAACATGGCAGAACAACCCACACCAACAGAGTTAAACCTTGATTACATGGAATAGGCGACCATGGATCGTATCATGGACAAGCAAATAAAAAACACTCGCCAAAAAAATATCTAACTGTATTGGGTTGTCAAAGTTGGCCAACTCCTGCACTAAGGCAAGTGCTCACCAAGGAGCAAGTTCAACAGAAGTTTTCTCATCTCATGGATGAAATCAACGCAATGGGGACCATTACCCCCTAATGGAGGAGGAATGATCCAGGTGGATATTGGTGGCCACCTTCCTATTCCACTTGGGGACCCACCATTGTTTCTTTCATTTTTTCAGTTTCCTTAATTGTAGCACAGAAATTTCCCATTTCAAAACTGTCTCCAAAAAGTGACCTCTAGTTGCAAAAACTTGATCTTCTGCATGTAATGAAACCTCTAAAGCATATACAACCTCAACTTATGGTTCCTGTGGTGTTTCCTCCTCATTTATGATCATTTGAGCAATGGGATCCTCAACTACGATCATCTTAAAACCTTTCTTTTCCAACTCTTCATGAATCAGTTCCAGTTGTTCTTGAAGGTCTTTGACTTGGTCCTTCAGTGTCCTATTCTTAGATTATAAGTGCAGGTTTACCTTTTTGATGTTATTTACCACTTTTCTTAGTGTTTGAGTCCACTTTATCATTTTTTCTGTGTTTTCCAAGGTCTTTGAGATGCTTGTGACTTGATCCTCCCAAATCTTCCTCATCTATTCAAACTTCACTCTTTCAGCTCTATGTTTCTTTGCCTCTTTCCTCAAGACTGATATCCCTTCACTTGCATCTTTCAATTATTCCTTAAAGACTTCAAATTCTATTTTTTCAATGATTTTCTCTTTTCCCTTCCTTTGTTTGATGAATAATTATTGTTTTGCAAGTGAGGAGAGGTCTATGATGCTTGGTGGTGGTTGAACAGTTTCACTGACCTTTTGAGTTTCTTTGCTGCTTTCCAATATTTTTATGGCATGCCTTATCATTGGTTTTCTAGCTTGAAACATGAATCCTGCATCATCACCTGCAAATTCTAACTTCTTAGATATTTTTCCTTTCTTAAGCTTCCTTCCTCCCTCATCTATATCTTCAGCTTGGACTATGGGAGTTTCTTCAATATCAATGGCATGCAAGATGTCCTCTAAGTTATCCTTAGCCACTGTTTGGCTCCTTGTAACCCTCTTGCTGCCATGATTTCTCACTGTTGGCTTCTGTTTTGCAAGTGTAGCTTTTGGTGTATCAACCTTTTGCAAAGGCTCTGTTTCCTTGCTCATTGTTTCTAACTTCTCTGCCACTGATGGTGATGGAATATCTCTAGGATTGGGTACTCTTTTAGGAGTGACAACATCTACTTCAAAACCACTAATGAACAAAAAAGATGACCAATCTCTACCTAATCTCTTTAACTCCTCTAACACCAACAACTTGATCAAACCATAATGAAAGAGAGAGGTTTCATTTCCTTCTATTTTAACCTGAACCTTATCTAACATTTTAGCTAAGATTCTATATAAGTAAAAAGGCAAGTCAAGAGACCTCTTACCCACAAAATGCAACAGAAGTCTAAGGTGATAGGAATAGACCATGTGAAACCTCCCTTCACATGTGAAGTACTTCTGGATGATTAACAACAACTTTGAGTAGTTTTCCTTCATGTAGCTCCTTGGAATAGCATTTGTGAGATCAATTTCACTATGCTTTGGCTTGATAAATTCTTTGTAGTCCTGCATGGTGAACTTGATGCCTTTGAACCACTGTTCCCCTCCCCTAGGGATTCTTGTTGCTGCTACAATGGTCTCTGGTGTTACTATGAGATTTAACATTCCCACCTTTGAAGTTGATCCAGTAAAACTCTTGGAAAAATCCTTTGAAACCTGCAAATGACACCCTTGCAGCCTTTGGCAGAATTGTAAACACCCTGTTCTTCTAAATACTTCCAATGTAGTTGGGTCTTCATTTAACAAATTCATGTCCATGGGTTCATATCTAAGGCAGTGACCACCTTTGTTAGTCTTCTTCCCTATAGCCATGGTGACTTTATACCTTCTCAACCTTGCCTGATTAGTGACACCTGCAACTTTTGAAAATGCCAGCAACCAGCTTGGCTTGATGAGACAACTCTCCAAAACTCAATAGCATGCAAATATGAAGCAGAGAATGACAAAAGACTCAATTGGGTAATTTTTAAAAGTTTAGATGAAAACTCATGCCTTAATCATGACTCATGCATGCTAAAAACAATAATGATGACCTCACACATGACCTTTGTACCTTGATTTAACCCTAACTGACTCAAATGACATCCAACCTAACTCTTATAATCATGGACTGACACCTTGCACCGGATTTGACAAGACCAACATAAAAACCGTTTTTCGTAGCATGGCTAGTTCATTTTCTGACAGTTTCGCTATGAAACTATTAAGCAGTTTCGTAGTGAAAACTGCCATTTTACAGTGTAAAATGCTACAAAAGGAAGAAAAACTGGCTAAAGTTCCCTTTTTGAAATCAAAAGCTTGGGAAATGAAACATGTCATCAAATGATGACTGATGAGACATGATGTAACCTATATGGAGGTGGGTTTTGAACCTTAGGATAGGTTAAAGATAGAAAATTTTAAATTTTCCTATACCAACTTGTGACAAATGAACTCTATGACCATGTCAAATAATGTTTCACTTTTTCTGAGTGATAAGAGCTAGAAAGGTGTTATATTTCCATGAGGAATGATCAGTATCCATTGTGGGGCCCATTATGGGCAGACTCGTATTTTTGGGGAACCCAATCAATGTAAGGTTACTGGTTGATAAGGTTGTGGCTTGTTCATTGCTTACAAGTATAAAGTTATTGGCTTAGCATAGGGATCCCTAAAGGGCATGGGACATATCCAATGTTGTTGTCTTAGACCTACATTACAAGGGTGTTGTTCAACCATATGTTTTAATTGTAACAACCCTAGTAAAATAAATTCCATGTGAATAAAGTTAATAAAGGAAAAATAATAACCAAGGCCATGGGACATGTATTCCAAGTTGAATATTGGGAAAAATCATCCTAATGTGGGTGTTCATTTGGTTTATTATGGCTAAAGAAAATTATCAAAGGCTAAGGCAAAGGCTTTGGAAAGGCATGAGGCATTAATTGGCATTTTATTTATGTAAATAATGGAAATTAGGAGAAAATGAAGGTGAAAGGTCACAGGTTGCATGTGAGGATGAAAATGAAGGAAAATAATGGAAAATTGAAGAAAATAGAGATATCATTAATACAAATAATTTTGAGTATCAATTGGTACCTTTTGTCAGTTCAGTTTTGGAGCTCTCTCTCTCTCTCACACAATCTTGGACACTGAGAGAATTCTTGGAGAACTCTAGAATTGGATCAAGAAAAGCAAAGGAAGGAAAAAGAAGGCAAAGGGAAGAAAATATCAAGAAAGGAAGAGTCGAATCAAGTGGCTAAAGTGGGATTAATTGCAGGTATTGCTTTGCATGTGTTATTTCCTTGTTAGATTTGGCATGCATGGTACATGAATGTGTGTATTTGGTTCTCTTGTTGTCATTGGCATGGGTTTTTCCAGGTGTGACAGTGATTTTCAGCCTTGTCTTACCATTTCTGGATAGCCATGGTGTGATGGGTTCTCTTTTACTTGGTTAAATTGGAGTTCTGGATGGTTTCAAAACTAAGTGATGTGGTCTCTAAAAAAGAACACGAGGACTAGGAATCCTTAGATCAGAGAAGGTGGGATTGCATTAAATTCATATTTTGTTTACCTCGGTAGGCCTAGCAATACTCGATTGGTAAATGGCGGGATATACGGTAAATCCTATAGGTGTGTGCCCTTGATGAGGCCTAGGAATCCTCGATCAGTGAATGACGGGATATATGGTAAAGCCTGGATGGTGGAGTCTCAATTAGGCCTATTAATCCTCAATCGGTGAATGGAAGGATATATAGTAAATCCTAGATACTAGGAGACATAAAAATTCCTCACTGTGTAGGTGAAGATATCTGGATACATTCATGCTTGTTTAGGGCCTAGTGATCTGGTGGGGATTATGGTAAAGCCTGAGAAAACCTCGATTGGTTTTGTTGTGAGTCCCACATGTTGGGGCTCCCATGTTTTGGCCAAATTGGCAAGACCAAAAGATGAGACAACATCATAACCACTTTGGGGCCCTAGGATCTAGCCCTCCCGGACCCGGAGAGGGATATCTCCAATAAAAAAAAAGAATGATATATCTTTGGAGCTCAAAATGAGATGTTAGGCTAGGTATGAAACACAAAGGGAGGTTTAAAATGATTGGGTTGGTTATCGGGCTGGTCATAGGATCACAGACTGAGAAGGTAATGAGAAGAAAGGAGCAGAGCAGTAGGACGTTTCAGCAAAAGAGGATGGGTTAAGGCCGTGCCATCCATTGGGCTATGGAGTCATGAAAGGAGATTACTCACAAACAACTAACCAAGGCCTTCGCAGGGCAAGTCATCTATACTAAAGGATCTTTGAGATAGATGATGGAGTGGAACATTAAGGAGGAAAGGTGAAAACAAAGGGCAGCTTTGAGATCAGACTAGAGGTCATCTAATTCCATATCTGCTTCAGCATACTCTCAAAGGGAAAACACATAAGATTTAAACATAGAACTAGGCCTGAGATCATAGAAGGGCTCTTAACCTTCAATGCTTCGACACCAGCTCACGAGATCTTGGAAAGGCCAATCTGTTGAACAAGGACCCCACTAGACATGGCTTACACTAAATCACCGGTATCCCAAATCCTTTAGCTTGAACCCAAACAAGAAAAACCAAATAGCAAACCCTGAATTCACACATCAGCTAGCAGTGAATAATAACTGCTACACTGGTTAAACTACATGAATTTTCTCTTAGATTTCACTATTAGCATAAACATCAAAGGTAGGGAGAGCAGAAACATAGGGTACCATGCGTGGGCAAATCCTATGTTATATTTTTGATGCGTACCAAAAGACCAATGAATAGCGTGAAAAAATGTGATAAAACAATGTAAAGAGAAAACATCACCCATAGTAATAGACCAGGATCCTGTGAAATTTTCTTGATTAATTGATGCAAAACCAGTCACATACACTGAGCTCAATGGATGATTACAGTCCTAACTTTCTCCTCCCAGCCTACTACATTACAGACTACTCTGCTACTCTCTCCCAAAACTGTTTCTAACAGTAAAAAATGAATCCCTACAACTACAACAGCAATAACGCAATCCAACCCTTTTCAAAGTGTTCTCTGGGATTCTTTATAGGAAAAATGGATAGTAGGAGTAGGTGATACACATTAACTCGATCCATTAAGATAGATTGGGGGAGGTGTTTCATGCCCACTTTGCTTAATAGCTCTGCGCTATACTTGGTGGTCTGGTTTGGAGTCCTTGTTAGGTCGGATTTGATCTCTGATGTTTCTTTGAAGTTCTCTCTGGCTGTAAGGCTCTCTGTTTTGTCTTCTGAAGCAAGTAAGGTGACTAAAGGTCTTCTGGGCTTCCATACTTATTGTTGTCCTGAGATTTTTTGGAAGTTTTCTATCAGTGAGATGGCCTTTGGGAGCTCCGGGAGGTATGGAGACTTCTGCTGAGGGTGTACTATTCTGAGAAAATGTACTGCTGATGCTGAGAGCAGATATGGCTTGTTTCACGTGCTCTTTTTAACCTTCAGACTACGCCTTAATCCTTTGATCACGGGATTAGGTGCTGAATATTCAATTAACAGGCTTTAATCCTCTTAATCCATATCTGCTGTTTCACTGAGCCACAGTTGTAATGGTCTCTCTGTGTCCCAAATCACAGTGACTGCAATATGGAAAATAAAGTGAATTCATCACTCTGTATACCCTGCATAATAAAACAAACCAATTATAAAATCCAGGGCGGTGGTGGAAGAATGATTTTCAGGCCTGGAGAAATGGTGGCGCAACTGTGGAAACAGTGGTTGTAGTGGAGGTGTCAATATGAAGTTAGGTGGATAAATGAAATAAAATTTAATATGGAACATTAAAGTTCAACGCAGGCAGATTACAAAGGTAATGAGCGAAAATGCGGTGAAATGGGTTGACATAGTGGGACTAGGCAATGGCAGAGGGCGATTTAACCTGGGCCGTCAGATCATAAAGGACAAACGACTACGCTCTAATCGGAAGCGGAGTAGGCAGGGGGCCAAACCTCCAACGGCGATGATGCGATTGGATTTGGACCGTTGGATCGGTTGCAGATCCGACGGCTATGATTGGGTCGGAGCTCACCAATCGGGGAGGTTCAACGGTGATGCAATTGGCGCGATTCAGCGGCGAGTGATTGAGCGATAGCCGTCCGATCTGGAGGCAGATCGACGACTCTGATGTAATCGAAGGATGGGAGGAGAGAGGGAACGGGCGCGTCGAGGCTAGTGCAGGCCATTATATCTTGGATAAATCTACAGTTGATATCGCTCCCGGGACTTATAGAAAAAATTCTCCATCATATCGGGGATTTTCATTATAACACAGGAATACCCTCCCAATTATTTCGATTTTGATAAGTGCCTGGGGCTTAAGCGCTCGGTTCTGGGTGCGGGTCATGTGGGGAAGTGGTTGAGGGGGCTGGCCGAAGGGGGCTAGGCCTGTCATAGGTAAAGGTGGGTTTTAGGCCTATTTTTAATGCGTTTTAAGGCCACAAGATGGTAACGGTAGGGGAAATAAAGGGTTTAAAAGCCAAATAAAGGATATTATAAGGCTTAAAAGGGGATCGTGAATGATTTTAAAGGGTTAATGAGGAGTTAAGGGAGGGAACAAGGAGAGGAAAACAGAGGCTTAATGGGGATGAAATAAAAGGAAAATGGAGGCCTTGTGGGCATTTCCTTCATAAAAAAGAGGCTTTTAAACCGGAAATAGCAGTGAGGATTCATCAAAGGGTAAAGGCATAAGGAGGCTTTCAAGGATGATGTGTTTTCAGAGGAAATGCATTCCTTGAAGGCTCAAAACACATTTTAGCCCCCTGTTTTCTTGTCAAAAAATTCATAGGGGGCTAACAGTGGCTCCACATGGGGATTGCTTCTTCTTGAAGGAGTCAAGAATTCAGAGAATGATCTTTGGTATAGGCCAAATGCCTGGTGCTTGAACCACCCTTTCTTATTTGATTCAGCTGCCACCAATCATGAAGACACCTATTAGCAGCAAACATTACTCAAACAACTACCTACCTAGACTAAAGTCCTAATATTTTTTCTTCTGGGTGCATTTGGACTAGTAGACCCTTTACATCATCAATTTTCTCAAACAGAAAATAAACCTATTCTATTTCTGCCCTTATTACTCCATGAGACCATATTAGACTGCTGGCCTCATAATTTTCTCTACCTACACTATTGTCTGCTAGGATTAAACTGTCTAGCATACTTCTTCTCTACATTCTAAGACATAAATTGAAAACAGTCAAGCCAGGTTTAGACTGTCTGGCTTGCTGTGGACCATGGCACAAAGACAAAACTGCTCATGGACTGAAACTTCGCAGAAATTTAAAACAAGTAACTCACTGCTCACAAATTGAGCTTTATTGGGCTTTTCCTACCTACCCTACTCTAACTGAAATATTTACCATTCTAGCTTACAAACATTGTCTTCCAATGCAACCAGCCCATCAAGTGATCCCATGACTGGTCCTTCTTGTTCAATTCCTTGAGCATGCTGGATAGGCAGGATTGCTCCAACTCCTTTTGTTCCACAACAGCAGCTTCGAAAAATTTTCTTACTGTCTGCATCATGCTGCTTAACAAGACCTTTGATCCTTCTTTAGATGTTTGCAGGAAAATATCATAAGGATCGCGAAATGATACCTGGATATGCATATTTGGCAAGTAGGCTTAAACCAAGGTTTCTTCTTCTGCCACTGGATCGAGAAAAAGACTCTCTTGGGGTAGAGTGTCTCCTTCATCTTCTGAACTGGAGGAATCATCGTATATTGTACCTGAGTCCTCTTGGAGCTCCGGTATGTTCTGCTTTGCTGGGCTGAGCTCCGTGAAAAGATCTGTGTATTCTTGAGCAGAGGTTTGTTCCATTGCTCCCTCTTTTTCAAGAGAAGGCTCGTTATTTTCATCCTACTCAAGAGTCTCTTCTTTTCTTTCCTCCTCATCTTCTGAAAGGGAAGACTGCTGACCTCCGATCTCATGACACTCGTCACTGATGCTTTCATAACTTTTCTCCATCAGTGTCATAAATAGGCTGACCTAGTTCATTGCTTCTTTGGAGTTGCTGGCCCTGAATTTACTCCCATGAGTCGACTGATGATGGTCCTGCAAGCTCAGCTTCCTTCTTTAAAAAATCATCATCAAATATATCATAACTAAGAAAGTCATAATCGAAAGCAATATCACCAATCAGACCTATTGGGTTCTCAGCAGGTCTTTCTTCGTTCTGATCCACAGAGGAGTCTTCTGGATCTGTATCAGTTCTGTAGAAGGTTGCAGAGGTGGACTGCGTGTTAGATATTTAGTCCATCTCTTCTTCTGTCAACGGAGGAATTTATTCTTTAACACAGATAGAAGAGTCACAATCCTCTGCTTCTTGTACGAACTGATCCTGAGGCTAGATATCTTCGTGAGCCTCATCTTGAGAATTTTCCCGAGCAAGAGAAAACTCCAGACCAAGATCATCATACATGTCTTGCTCATCTTCAAGGTCTGGAGTTGGCCCTTGCTCGGGAAAATGCATGGGCTGCTCTGAACAATCATCATTTGTATTTAGATTAGCCATATACATCTCCAGCACTTTACCAAACATGTTTGTCATTTCATTTAGTTGATATGCCAAAGCATCAGGCTTTGCATCTCTGTCCATGTCTGGATCCATGTTTCTACAAAGAAGGTCACTGCATCTTCTCAACCAATTCAGAGTCTTCTACCAGTGGAGTCATTAGGTCTTTTAGGGATTAGAGAGTGTGGAGTCGCCATGTGGATGAATTTGGACGTTAGAAACAAGCTTCTGTCCACCATCAGCATTGAAATGCCAATCTAAAGGCATGGTCTGAGTTGCTTCCCCAGCGGAGTCGCCATTATGTTGGGGTTCCCATGTTTTGGCCAGATTGGCAATACCACAAGATGAGACAACATCATAACCACTTTGAGGCCCTAGGATCTAGCCCTCCTGAACCCGGAGAGGGATCTCTCCAATAAAACAAAGAATAATATATCTTTGGAGCTCAAAATGAAATGTTAGGCTAGGTATGAAGCACAAATGGAGGTTTAAAATGATTAGGTTGGTTATCAGGTTGGTCATAGGATCACAGACTGAGAAGGTAATGAGAAGAAAGGAGCAGAGAAGTAGGACGTTTCGGAAAAAGAGGATGGGTTAAGGTTGTGCCATCCATTCGGCTATGGAGTCATGAAAGGAGATTACTCACAAACAACTAAACAAGGCCTTCGTAGGGCAAGTCATCTATACTAAAGGATATTTGAGATAGATGATGGAGTGGAACATTACGGAGGAAAGGTGAAAACAAAGGGCAGCTTTGAGATCAGACCAGAGGTCATCTAACTCCAGATCTGCTTTAGCATACTCTCAAAGGGAAAACACATAAGATTTAAACATAGAACTAGGCATGAGATCATAGAAGGGCTCTTAACCTTCAATGCTTCGACACCAACTCACGAGATCTTGGAAAGGCCAATCTGTTGAACAAGGACCCTAGTGGACAGGGCTTACACTAAATCCCCAGTATCCCAAATCCTCTAGCTTGAACCCAAACAAGAACAACCAAGCAACAAACCCTGAATTCACACATTAGCGAGCAGTGAATAATAACTGCTACACTGGTTAAACTACATGAATTTTCTCTTAGATTTCACTATCAGTAGAAACATCAAAGGTAGGGAGAGCAGAAACATAGGGTACCATGCGTGGGAAAATCCTATATTATATTTCTGATGCGTACTAGAAGACCAATGAACAACGTGAAAAAATGTGATAAAACAATGTAAAGAGAAAACATCACCCGTAGTAATAGACCAGGATCCTGTGAAATTTTCTTGATTAATTGATGCAAAGCCAGTCACATACACTGAGCTCAATGGCTTATTACAGTCCTAACTTTCTCTTCCTATCCTACTACATTACAGACTACTCTGCTACTCTCTCCCAAAACTGTTTCTAACAGTAAAAAATGAATCCCTACAACTACAACAGCAATAACGCAATCCAACCCTTTTCAAAGTGTTCTCTGGGATTCTTTATAGGAAAAATGGATAGCAGGAGTAGGTGATACACATTAACTCAATCCATTAAGACAGAGTGGGGGAGGTGTTTCATGCCCACTCTTCTTAATAGCTCTGCGCTGTACTTGGTGGTCTGGTTTGGAGTCTTTGTCAGGTCGGATTTGACCTCTGATGTTTCTTTGAAGTTCTCTCTGGCTGTAAGGCTCTCTTTTTTGTCTTCTGAAGAAAGTAAGGTGACTGAAGGTCTTCTGAGCTTCCATACCTCCATTATTGTTGTCCTGATAGTTTTTGGAAGTTTTCTGTCAGTGAGATGGCCTCTGGGAGCTCCGGGAGGTATGGAGACTTCTTTTGAGGGTGTACTGTTCTGAGAAAATGTACTTCTAATGCTGAGAGAAGATATGGCTTGTTTCACGTGCTCTTTTTAATTTTCGTAATGTGCCTTAACCCTTTGATCACGGGATTAGGTGCTGAATATTCAATTAACAGGCTTTAATCCTCTTAATCCATCTCTGTTGTTTCACTGAGCCACTGCTGTAATGGCCTCTTCGTGTTCCAAATCACAGTGAATGCGATATGGAAAATAGAGTGAATTCATCAATCTGTATACCCTGCACAATAAAACAAACCAATTATAAAATCCAGGGCGGTGGCGGAAGAATGCTTTTCAGGCCTGGAGAAATGGTGGCGTGACTGCGGAAACAATGGCTGTAGTGAAGGTGTCAATATGCAGTTAGGTGGAGAAATGAAATAAACTTTAATATGGAACATTAAATTTCAATGCAGGTGAATTACAAAGGTAATGAGTGAAAATGCAATGAAATGGGCTGACATAGTGGGACCAAGCAATGGCGGAGGGCGATTTAACCTGGGTCGTCAGATCATAAAGGAAGGACGGCTACAATGTAATTAGAAGCGGAGTAGGCAGGGGGCCAAACCTCTGATGGCGATGATGCGATTGGCTTTGGACCATTGGATAAGTTGCAGATCCGACGGCTATGATTGGGTCGGAGCTCACCAATCGACGAGGTTCAACGGTGGTGCGATTGGCGTGATTTGGCGGCGAGCGATTAAGCGATAGCCATCTGATCTGGAGGCAGATCGATGGCTCTGATGTAATCGTAGGATGGGAGGAGAGAGGGAACGGGCGCGTCGGGGCTAGCGCTGACCGTTAGATCTTGGATAGATCTACGGTTGATATCGCTCCTGGGGCTTATAGAACAAATTCTCCATCACATCGGGGATTTTCATTATAACACAGGAATACGCTCCCAATTATTCTGATTCCGATAAACGCCTAGGGCTTAAGCGCTCGGTTTTGGGTGCGGGTCATGTGGGGAAGTGGTTGAGGGGGCTGGTCGAAGGGGGCTAGGCCTGTCGTAGGTAAAGGTGGGTTTTAGGCCTATTTTTAATGCGTTTTAAGGCCACAAAATGGTAACGGTAGGGGAAATAAAGGGTTTAAAAGCCAAATAAAGGATATTATAAGGCTTAAAAGGGGATTGAGAATGATTTTAAAGGGTTAATGAGGAATTAAGGGAGGGAACAAGGAGAGGAAAACAGAGGCTTAATGGGGATGAAATAAAAGGAAAATGGAGGCCTTATGGGCATTTCCTTCACAATAGAGAGGCTTTTAAACCGGAAACAGCAGTGAGGATTCATCAAAGGGAAAAGGCATAAGGAGGCTTTCAAGGATGATGTGTTTTCGGAGGAAATGCATTCCTTGAAGGCTCAAAAAACATTTAGCCCCCTGTTTTCTTGTCAAAAAATTCATAGGGGGCTAACACCACATTCATGCTTGGAATATGGCATGAGGGTGATTGGATGAAAGAAATATTTGGTTCAGTCTAATTTATGGTTGGGTGGTACGTGGAAGTCCCAAACCTAGTTTCATTTTGGATATGTTAATAAAAGCTCCTTCTCCTTGGTATTTCATGTGTAAATGTACTGGTTATATGTGATTTTTATGGTTGTTATATCCTTGTTATTTATGTTGGTTATAAGTTGGTTATGAGTATGTTTTATGACAAAATTTATTTATGGATCTCATTATGTTTGATTAGAAAATGAATGAACAATGAATATATGACCTAATAGATGATAATGCAACTAGTGTGCTAAGGCATCAATGCTTCTCTACAAATTTGAAATAAGCATGCGACCCTTATGCTAAGATCTGTTGTTATGACATGTTGATTACGTATTTGTGAAATGTTTGACGAAATGATTTTCATGGCTAGTAGGGGTTAGATCAAGTAATTGTACCACTGATTGCATTATTACTCGTGTTCCATTGTTATTATTCATTTATAAAAGTTTCATGAAGTTTTGGGTAGTGGCCTATGACTTAGCCCTGAAAATGTGGCTCAGAATCTGGTGTTGTTGGCACAGAACTTCTTGAAAATTTCCACAATCGCTCGCATGCCTTATTATGGGAGAAATTGGAAGGCCTCAGTCACATGCATGGCTTTTCATGGTAGTGGTTGAGTCTCTAGACTAGAAAAATGTTAATTTATCTCAGGGGTTGATCACCTTGAAGGTTTGGTTGGCTCCTAAAGGTTCTGTAGAATGTTTGGAAGGTCAGTTTGGTTTCGTTATGTCATTTCCACTTCCTTAAATATACATGGGGATTTGAATCACTTCATAGTAGCCTCTTCTCACATGTTTACCCCAGTAGAATGGTTATCTTGGGTAAATGTGGGAAGAGTATGTTACAGAGTGGTATCAAAGTGGGTTTCATTCTCTTTAGGTGGATTCTAGTTTATGCTATCCTTGTGTGATATTATAGCATGGTCCACCCCTTGGACTACATGGGTGGTGTGTTAGTCATCCATACATGTCGATTGCATATGTGTTCTTTATGCTTGTGGTCTATGTGCTTGTTGTGTATGCATGGTGGTGGTCATGGTTACAGTTGTGTTTCCATGTGAAATTTGATGGTGTTGATGGTGGATTTTTTATCATGAGTATATGTCAGTTATGCATTGGTTATACATGTTAATGTTTTTTTTTTTTTTTCATACATTGACATGGTGATAGTTGTTGTGCATGTGGTCAATATGGTCATGCATTGATAACTGGACAATGGTTGAAATCATGTTTATATACTGTTATAATTATGATTATACATGTATCATGCTAATCTAGTCATCTTGTAGATGAGATATACTCCCCTGAACTATACTGAGGTATGTTGATTATGTTATGTTTTGGTTTAAGCTTACATGGTATACTTGCATGAAAGAGATCAAAGATGACTAGCAAGATGGTAGACTATAATTCACGAGATTCTCCCTAAGAGTCTGATGTGTAGCATGGTGGTGGGAATTATTCTAAATTAGCATACATTTTAATAAGTTTCAAGGCATAAATAAGAATTTGCAAGGAAGATAATGAAAATATCATTCATGCACAGGAGAAACAATTAATGAAGTCAATGCAGTAAATCTTTAGAGTTTTTCATAATTGTAGAGACAGGGACCACTTCAGATCATCCATGGGCAAGAGGATAGGAATAATGGGGCATATGGTAGTATATCTCATGGGGGGCACAAGTCAGATAGGGATGACATAATCAGAGATGGAAGGATCTTGGATACTTCATATAAGAGAGCCAATGAACACAGGTTCTATTATAGTTCTGGTTCTAACAAGCACTATGCTCATCATCGTTATCATCCTTATAGGAGGAGTGATAGGGGATATTTTCCATATGATTTCAAGAAAGCGAACCCACCTACCTTTGATGGGGATTTGAAGAAGCCATAGGATGCAAAGGCATGCCTAATTGGGATGAATAAGTTTTTTGAGTTGCATAAAAACACAAAGAATATGAAGGCTAGAATAGCTATCTTCAGCCTCAAAGGGAAAGAAGACATCTGGTGGGATGATGTGAAGTGGGTTATAGACATCAGGATATAAGAGTTGAGTTGGCATGAATTCAAGAGACTTTTCAAGAAGAAATACTTGTGAGAAAGGTACTACGACAAAAAAGATAAGGAATTTTATGAGCTAAAGATGGGATTGATGACAGATGAGGAGTATACGACCAATTTTATGGAGTTATTGAGGTATGTACCATATCTTAAGAATGAAAAAGATAAATGTCAGAGATTTGTCAGTGGATTTCCATTAGAATTTAGAGATTGGATTGAATATGATGAGCCTCGGTCGCTTGAGGAATTTATTGGGAAATTGAAGCACTATTATGAGCATTCAAAGCATAAGATATAATCACAACAGGGTTGGAAAGGGAAAGACAATGCTAAATTCAGAAGGCAGTCAAAAAGAACAAGGCCTCAGGATGTAGGTGATCCAGACTTATGAAGGAACACAAAAAAATACAGAAATACACATAAACGCAGAGATGCAACATAAATAAGACTTCATTTCATTAATATCACATAACTGAAATATGCTTACAAACAGAATGGAAATAAACCAGTTAGGGCGCTAGTAGCTTATCTATGAGAAGATATGTGGCAGCTAAAAGCCTCCGAACTGTGTTAAAATGAGGCTTTAAGGCCTATTTATTATTGAGAAACAATGGAAAACCCTAAACATCCAAAAACCTAACCCTAGGAGATGAAGCGCCAAAATTATGGGCCTCGTTTGGGTAAATTGGTACATCAACTTCCCAGGGAAGTAACTTTGACATACGATCTCTATTTGACATGCAAAATACCTTGTTAGAAAGATATATCCGAGGAATAAAACTTTTTATGTCAAAAACATCATTTAGGGACCTATGTTGCTCCCAGTTTTCCCAAAAAACATCGTTTAGGGCCTCAAAATGGCTTCAGAAGTTCAAGACCCAAAAAAACTGCTTAAAATAGTAAACTATGCTACAATTAAGGAAACTAAAAAAATGAAAGAAAAAATGGTGAGGCCCCAATTGGAATAGGCAGGTGGCCACCAATATCCACCTGGATAATTCCTACCCCCTTAGGAAGCAATGGTATCCATTGCATTGAGTTCCTCCATCAGACGAGGAAGCTTCTGTTGAACTTGGTCCCTAGTGACTCACTTGCCTTGGTGCAGGAGTTGGCCAACTTTGACAATCCGATAGAGTTGGATCTTATGCTGGAGATTTTTCTTGATTTTTGTGTCCATGATACGATCATTGGTGGCTTGTTCCATGCAATATAAGTTTAACTCTATTAGTGTGAGTTGTTCTGCATTGTTGGAGTTGTCGAGTAGAGGTGGGAAGTAGGGCCGAAGACGTCCACATTGAACATTGGGTGCAGACCTAGGAATGGTGGAATACTGAGCTCAATGGAATTATCTCATACAAACTTGGTGATGGTGTATGGCCCATATCGAAGTGGGAAAACCTTACGGTGGGGTCTAGCAAGGCACTCCTTCTGCAAATTTAGCCACACTTTGTCACCCACCTAGAAGTTGTGTGGCACCTGATGCTGATCATGTCACTTCTTGTACTTTGCATTGGCTCTATCAAATATGTCATGAACTGATTGGCGGATGTGCTGAATGCGCTCAATGAAGTTGGTTGCCTTGTCAGCTTCAGATTGGACATGAGTCGAATCGACCTGAGTAGCCGTAAATGGCATGGCTACGTGAATGGGACATAGTGGCTGGAATTTGAAGCCCACTTGAAAGGGGATGTGGTCGGTTGAGCTATGGAGATCCTATTTATAGCTGTGTTGTACATAGAGGATTCTCTCATCCCATGTGCATGGATGGTTTGAGTTGTACATGCGCAAAATTTGTACGATTATCCTGTTGAAGACCTCTGTCTGGCCATTAGTTTGGGGATGGAAAGTTGTGGACTTGGTGAGCTTGGTGTCCAACATTGAACAGGGGTTGGACCAAAATGTACTGAGGAACCTGATATCCCGATATGAGATGATAGACTGTGGGATCCCAAAGTGTACCCACACTCGTTCCAAGAAGAGTTTAGCAGTGGTTTCTGCTGTGATATTCTTCTTGTAGGCCGCCATAATGTCAATCTTCAAGAATCTGTCGATGACCATGAAAATACAATCATTTCCATGCTTAGTAGAAGGAAGGACCGACGTGTAATCCATGGATATGGATTCCCAAGTTCAACTAGGGGTAGAAAGTGGAGTATAAATGCCTTGCTTCTTGATGGTTTGTTTGAAAATGTCACATGCAGTGCAGGATTTGATGTACTTCCTGACATCCAGGCGAAGGTTTGGCCAATAAAAATACTTCTGCAGTACTACCACTATTTTCTCGACCCCAAAATTCCCAGCGACCCGACTGTAGTGCGCTTCCCAAATAATCTTGGCACACTTGCTTGAAGGAACAAAAAATTTTCCTAGGTGACATAGAAGTGCATCCTGGAGGTGAAAATTTGGAACTTTCTTACTCTCAAAGAGGGTATTGTATTTGTGCCTAAATTCTGGATCGCTCTTCTAGAGCAGTGACCAATCGAAGTCTCATGCCCATAAGAGTAGAGCACGGTTGTTAGCGCCACGATCGGCAGTCGGCTGAGGTAGTCTGCAACGTTATTGGTGCTTCCCTTCTTGTACTTGATGTTCTAATGAAATTGTTGCAGATATGTGGACCACTTCTGATGGTGATAGTTCTGCAACTTCCCTTGTGTCTATATGAACTGCAGGAGTCATTGGTCTGTGTGGATGCCCGTTTCCTTCCCCAAAATGTAATGCTTCCATTTTCAGCAAGCCTGCACAATGGAATACATATATTTGTCATAAGTGGGATACTTCTAGACTGTGTTGGACAATGTCTCACTGTGATATGCCAATGGATGCCCTTGTTGAGTAAGAACTTCCCTAATAGCATAGTCTTAGGAATATGTCTCAATCGCAAATGTTTGTTGAAAGTATGGTAATGTGAGAACTGGGGCAGAGCAGAGGAGATGTTTCAACTCGATGAACGCCTTATGTTGAGATTCATACCAAAATATTTTTTCTTTTGCTCGTCCCTTAGTGACCTGTCTCAAGGGCCAAGTGATATGAGAGAATCCCAACACAAATCTGTGGTAGAAATTGGTAAGACCCAAAAAGTTGCGGATCTCTGTTAGAGTGGTTGGGGCGGGCCAATCCTGAATGACTTGGATCTTGGCTGGATCCACATGCACCCCCCGCTCATCAATAATGTATACTAGATACTGAAACTGGGTCATGCCAAAAGTGCACTTCTCCAAATTGGCACACAAATTCTCTTGCCGTAGTGTTTGGAGGACTTGTCAGATGTGGTGGAGGTGCTCTTCCCAAGTATGGTTGAAGATCAAGATGCCATCCAAGTACACTAGTAGAAAGTATTTGGTGAAT
Organism: Pinus albicaulis; assembly: GCA_034641835.2. NCBI lineage: Eukaryota > Viridiplantae > Streptophyta > Pinopsida > Pinales > Pinaceae > Pinus > Pinus albicaulis. The sequence continues at coordinate 1,268,120,553 of CM076579.1, forward strand.
GGAAGCAAGATGTCATCCATCAACCTCATGAAGGTTGCGGGAGAATTTGTCAACCCGAAAGGCATGGCCAACCATTTGAAAAGGCCCTCCTTGGCTTTGAAGGCAGTTTTCCACACATCGGAGGGTTCGATTGGTACGTGGTGATACCCAGACTTCAAGTTGATCTTGCTGAAATATTTTTCCCCCTTGAGTTGGTCCAAAAGGTCATCAATCCATGGGATCAAGTAACTATTCTAGACACTAATCTTGTTCAGCGCCCGATATTTAATAGAGAATCTCCAAGTCCCATCCTTCTTCTGCACCAATAGCATCAGGCTCCCACAGGGCGATGAACTTGGCCAGACGTGACCTTTCTGCAGAAGCTCCTGAATCTGCCCCTTTATTTCTTCATTGTCCAGAACAAAAGCGTCTATAGATTGGTCCATTGGGTAGTGGTGCACCTGGGGTCAAATCAATGGGGTGCTTGAACTAACAGTGTAGAGGCACCATTGCGGGGGAGGTGAATATGTCCTTGTACTCCTCCATGAACTTGTCCATATGTTATTATCCTGGGAAGGAGCTCTATTTGTAGGTCTTGGCCATAGCCTTCTTCTTGCACTGAGGGTAGATTATTAGTAAAAAAAAAATTCTAGTTTTGGAAATGAGCTTATTTCATTGTTTTGCAGTAACCAAAGAGATGGTGGCAGGCGGTGCTACTTCAAGTATCCTGTACAACTTATTACCCAAAGTAACAATAACAACGCGAGGTCAGGACTCATACATAGTATGTCACTTCCACAAGTAGGTTTGGCCTAATAATACATTAGAAACATCAAGAGGATCAATGTCACATAATAACTCATCGTTAAGGGCTTGATGTTTTAAGAAAGGCAGCACTGCTGGCTAACGTGGAGATGTCGTCCTTGGTAAAGCCACCTGATGGTGTACAACTGTGGGTGTGATGTGGTCGGAGAGCCCAAGCACTTCATGACATCTAATGAAATGAGGTTCTTTTGGCTCTCGCCGTCGACAATGAACTGCAATGGGGAATCCTTTACCCACATCTGGGAATGGAAGAGGCGCTCCTCCTCCTCTGGATCTTCCAATTACTCCTTCTGGATCTTCATGGTGGAAACAATGGAATTAGGTTGTGCATCGATAATCTTCTTCCCTTTATCATTCCCCTTGTCGGGTTATGATTCAGAGTCAGAGCATGCATCTGATTCAGAAGCCTTCAGCTCGGCCACCAGTGACTGCCTGGCCCGACACTCACTTTTGTTGTGAGTGGATCTCTTATGGAACTCACACCACTTTCTTGTGTCCTTCTTTGGCTTCACAATGTTATTCTTTTCTTGTGGCTTTTGTGGGTTATCCTAGGCCACCCCACCTTGGCTTTTTCCTTTGTTCTGCGATTTAGGGGCACATTTCCCTTGCTTCTAATTTGTAGATCCAAACTCTCGCTTCTTCTATTTGAACTTCTGCTCAATATTGGTAGCATACCGATATGTTACGCTAAGAAAGGAGATGTTAAGGTATTCCATTTCCTCCTGAATGTATAGGTGCATAAAATTGCAGTACTTCAGCACCAAATGTTTCTCCGAATATTTGATACCCAATTTTTTGTGTAGGGTATGGAACAGATTCATCAACTCATGCACATCTTGATCCCTTTATTTCCGCAACATAGTCCATTGTATGTACTTGTCCTCATATCTCCCCATGGGATAATATTTTTCGTTGATGGCGTCTCAGAAAAAATTCCAAGTGGGTGTGGCCGAAAACAGAGAGGGTTCCCTCCCATCCTTTTTCTCACAGTAGGTTTCCCACCAGTCCTTGACATGGGTGGGGACTTTGAGGAGTGCAAAAGTAATATTTTTCGGGTTGGAAAAGTTTTGAACCAAGAAATACCCTTATAATAGATTGAACCATCTATCTACAACGTCTAGATCTATTTGGCACTCAAATATGGGAATTTCAAAGTTTACTTGTACCTTAAAAGGAGTTCCGCTTCTAGAGTGGCTGATGGATGTAGATGTGCCGCCGGTGGGAAGTCGTTGAAGGATTTGGGAAAATTTATCCATCATCGCGTTCCTTTTTCTCGGGGGCCTCCTCGAGCAATATTTTTATATGATCTCTTGATCCCCCATCTTTCTTTTCATCCCCCATGGTCGGTCATCAGGGTTTACGAGGCTGATCTTGCAAAGGTTCAACCAGATCGAGCCCTAACTCCTTATGCCTTGACCTCATTGGGGACATGCAAAGAAGGATAAAGAAAGAGAAGACTGCTCTTATACCACTGATTCAGACTTATATAGGAACAAAATAAAATACAAAAATTCACATAAATACAGAGATGCAACATAAATAATACTTCATTTCATTAATATCACATAACTGAAATATGCTTACAGACATAATGGAAATAAACTAGCTAGGGTGTTGGTATCTTATCTCTGAGAAGAGATATGGCAGCTACAGGACTCTAAGCTATGTTACAATGAGGCTCGAAGGCCTATTTATTATTTAGAAACAATGGAAAACCCTAAACATCCAAAAACCTAACCATAGGAGATGAAGCACCAAAACTATGGGCCCTGTTTGGGTGAATTGGTACATCAACTTCCCGGGGATGTAACTTTGGCATATGATCTCTGTTTGACGTGCACAATACCTCGTTAGAAATATCTATCTGAGGAATACAACTTTTGATGTGAGGAACATTGGTTAAAGACCCACATTGCTCCTAGTTTTCCCAAAAAATGTTGTTTAGGGCCTCAAAATAGCTCTGAAAGTTCAGGACCCGAAAAAACTGCTAAAAATAGTAAACTGTGCTACAATTAAGGAAACTAAAAAACTAAAAGAAACAATGGTAGGGCCCCAAGTGGAATAGGCGGGTGGCCACCAATATCCACCTGGATCAGTAGGTGAGAAATAAAATATCACACCTTATAAGAAGTTCAACATAGTGAGACAAGGGCATGGGTCACAACCTGAAGGGCAGTAGAATATAGGTGATGGTATGGTACCGTTGCAGTGTCTGATATATGGCAAGGAGCATATTAAGATGGATTTTCTATAGAATTAAGGTGGTAGGCCTCATATTTACAGTCCAAAATAATCTCAGGCAGTTGGGGGTGTTGGGCAGAGCATTCCTCGTATCTATGCAACATTGGATAATAGTCAAGAAGATCGTGAGGCATCTATTATCGAGATGGATGGTAAGATTTGTGATTAATTTTTTTATATTTATTGACCGGCCTGGATCTAATTATAGTTATGTTAAACCTTACTGGGTGGATAAGTGTGGTTTGAATAAATAAGTGCATGCAGAATCTTGGTTAGTGTAGTGGGCTACAAGTACAAAGAAAAGAATTCATCATTGGGTAAGAGCTTGTGCATTCGATGGTATGCCTACATCAACACATTTTAATGTATTTTCATTGGGGTCATAATGTATGCTTTGGGTATTGACTGGTTGTTTCTTCACAAGACTAAAGTGTATTGTTATAATAAGGCGATTTCTTGTTTGGCTAAAAATGGAGAACAAAGGATTTTGTAGGGCAAGAAGGAAGCAACATAAGTTAGAATGGTTACAACTATGCAAGAAAAACACAATCATATAAAAGGGTGTGTGTTATTTGCAGTGCATATTTTTAGTGATAAAGGTAAGGAGGATGAAGATGCAGAGGTATTGAACAGGTACCCGATCTTGTAACAGTTTCAAGATGTGTTTGCAGTAGAGATTTCAGAGTTGTCACCTCAAAGACTATTGGACTTCTCCATTGAGTTGGTTCCAAGGTCAACACCAACATCAAAGGCACCATAAAATATGAGCACTCCAAAGTTATAGAGTTGAAGTTGCAGATGAAGGAAATTCTTGACAAGGTATACATTAGGCCAAGTGTATCATCATGGGGTGCATCAGTGTTGTTTGTGAAGAATAAGGATGGTACTCTCAGGCTATGCATTGATTACAGGCAATTAAACAAGGTAACCATCAAGAACATGTATATGCTGCCAAGGATTGATGACTTGTTTGATTTGTTGAAGGGAGCGTCAATATTCTCGGATATTGACTTGAGATCATGATATCATTAGGTACACATCAAAGAAGAGAACATTTACAAGGCAACTTTCTGGACCAGGTATGGGCATTATGAGTTTTCATAGTTACATTTGGTTTGACTAATGCTCCAACTACTTTTATGTGCTTGATGAATAGTGTATTACGTCCTTATCTGGACAATTTTGTTATTGTATTCATTGATAACAACTTGATATATTCTAAGAATGAGGAAGAACATGCCGAGCACTTAGCATCGGTATTGAGATTGTTGAGAGAGCATTAATTGTATGCTAAGCTTAGTAAATGTAGTTTATTCCAGACATAGGTACATTACTTGGGACATGTGGTTTCCAAGGAAGGTATAGTAGTGGATTTAGAAAATATAAGGGCTAGTGGATGAGGTAAGATCATTCATGGGGCTAATAGGTTACTATAGGCGGCTCATCAAGAAATTCTCTAGGATTTCATATCCTATTATGTCACTGTAGAGGCAAGGTAAGAAATTTAAATGGAAAAAGGAAAATGTAACAAGTTTTGAGTAGTTGAAGAAGTTGTTGAAAAATGCTTGAGTGTTAAATATTGCATATCCGAACAAAGAGTTTGTGGTGTGTAAATATTCTTGCAAGAGTGGACTTGGTGGAGTCCTTATGTAGGAAGGATAGGTAGAGTGCTATGAGTCATGAAAACTTAATGAGAACAAGAAGAATTATCTGACACATGAACTTGAGTTGGTAACGATCATCCATGCATTGAAGATGTGCAGGCACTATATTCTTGATAGGAGGTTTGTATTGATGAGTGATCACAGTGGATTGAGATAATTGATTGACTAATTGAATTTGAATGTTAGGTAAGCTAGATGTTTGGCCATGATTAGTGAGTTTGAATTTCAGATCAAGTACATCAAGGGTAAATAGAACAGGGTTGTAGATGCTCTTAGCAGGAGGATACAGGTGAATCATATAGCAGCTATGAGTTCTTATGGGAAATACTTACAGGATCAGATCTTACAAGCATGAAAGTAGGATGGAAGGTACATGGAGCTTATGCACATATTACATCAGGTACATTTGAGCAGGATGTGGACTATCATCTTACAACATACAATTTTATCACATTTAGGGACAGGATATATGTGTTGAATGACAGTGGGCTCAAAAATACAATCTTGCCAGAGTTTCATGCAAAACCATATTCAGGTCACCAAGGATACCAGAAGACATTAATAGCAGTGACTAATTTTTATCATTGGCTGAATATTAAGAAGGATGTGGTAGAGTTTGTGGCTAGATGTTTGGAAAATCAACAGGTGAAAGTGGAATGTAAGCATCCAGGTGGACTACTATAACCGATTCTGATTCCATAGTGGAAGCGGGAGGTCATTTCCATGGATTTCATCACAGTTTTGTTCAGGACATCTAGAAAACATAATTCTATTATGGTATGTTGACAAAGATAGCACACTTTATTCCAGTGAAGTCTACATATTCAGCTAGTGATGTGGCATAGGTATTCATCAAAGATGTGGTGAGGTTGCATGGTATTCCATGAAATATTGTGTTATATAGGGATGTTAAGTTCACTTCCAAGTTTTGGAAGGAGTTGTTTTCAGGTTTGGGAACAGAGTTGGCCTTCAGCACAACTTATCATTTGCAGACCGATGGATAGACATAGAGGGTCAATAGGATATTGGAGGACATGTTGAGGATGTATGTGATACACCAATAGAGGATATGGTAAGAATAACTTCCGTTGGTCGAGTTTTCTTATAATAATGGTCAATAGGAGTCTTTGAGGATGATTCTGTTTGAGTCACTCTATGGGCGTAGTTGTAAATCTCTAATCAGTCGGAGTTATCCAGTGAATAGGGTGTTGATAGGACCATATATGTTAGCAGAGATGGAACATGCAATGTTGGTAATCAAGAATAATCTCAAAGAAACACATGACAGGAAGAAAATGTATGCATGTCGGAACATGATGTTTAAGGAGTTTAAGGTTGGCGAATAGATGTACTTGCGCATTGAGCCCAAGAAGAGTTCCTTGAGGATTAGATCATGTACCAAGCTGTCACCTCGGTTTTGTGGACCTTTCAATATTCTTGAAAGTATTGTACCAATAGCCTATCAACTTGAACTGCCTCCAACAATGAAATTACATGATTTTTTCCATGTGTAATTGCTAAAGAAGTATTTTAAATATGTTGATCATGTGATTGATTGGTTTGTATTGTAGGTGGATCCAGAAGGATAATTTCAACCAGAACCTTAGTGTATTTTGCAGAGAAAATTGCTCATGCTCCGGAACCAAGAAATCGAGCAAGTTAAAGTGCAATGGAAGTAATTTGGGCCTGATGAATCTACATGGGAAATGACGGATCAGATGCGGGGTATGTATCATTTTCTATTTGTGGGCTAAGTGAATTTTTTTGGCATATGTTTTGGTGTGATTCTTTGGTATATGTTTTGGTGTGATGTTTTGGTATGTGTACATATGTATATGGAAGTAAATATCACCATTAGTAGTGTTATAAAGCTCCAATAAGTGGTATGGGTGTCATGTCATTATGGTTGTCATGTCAATTTGCTTCTCAACAGGTTGATTATTGTAAATATTGCAATGAGATAAGTTATATAGTTCCATGGGTAGTATGTTTTGTTTTTCAATGGTATTGTTGGTTGTAGATATCATTGAACACTGAGGATGGTGTCCCCCCAAGGGGATGGGTTATGTAATAGCCCTAGTAAAAAAAATCTGTGAAAATAAAGCTAATAAAAGAAAATTAATAACCAAGGTCACGGGACACGTATTCCAAGTTGAATGTTGGGAAAAAACATCCTAGTGTGGGTGTTCATTTGGTTAATAATGGCTAAAGTAAATTGGAAAAGGCAAAGGATTTAGAAAGGCATGAGGAATTAATCGGAATTTTATGTTGAAAAGTCAACAAGAAATGTGTGTCTAATTTAATTTTCCCTTAATTAAATTGGACAATAAATTGTAATCTTATCTAATAAGCACTTATAATAGTTAACTTAGTGTGATATACTCAGTTAGCTCATGAAATTCGAGCTTACGATGGTTGGTGAGGCATGTAGAGTGATTCTATTTTTTTTAGAGTCCAAGTTGCAATTAGTATTAGTTTAATGCATGAGAAATCAGTTAACTCAATTAAGTGAGTTAAAATCAGTCTAACTAGTTGTAACTGATTGTTGTACTGGTGAGATGTCAAGTGAATTATATCATATTTATTTCACATGCAGTGATCTGTCAAGTGACTGATTATTTACTATTAATAGTTGCATGCATGGCATTTTTTATGAAGAACCAGTTGAGACAGAGGTTAAAGGTGTATTTTTTAACCCTGTACAGAAATTATCTACAAACGAATCTTAAAAACAGAAAATAAACAATAGCGAGAGCATAAAACATAAAACGGATATACACAGAGATTTTCCCCTAGATCCCAAATCGGGATGACCAGCTTGATTTTTCATATATTCCTTTTAGTGTTACAACACATATATATACATGCTGAAGCATACATAAACCCCAATCCATTAACCTTGGATTAGAACATAACCATAGTTCCCTTGACCGGATCTACAAAATACCAAGGTCTGAAAACCATCATGCCCCAAAACCATGTGCAAACCCATGCACAAAACCATGGGCGGGTCCCCCCACCGAAAAATAGGGTCCAAATTTTTTTTCTCGGGGTGCTGCCTTGGACCCCGAATAGGGGGGGCTACTGCCCCCCCCTGTCACCCCGTTGCTGCACCCAACACAACGTACATGGGGGCTATCGTCCCCCCTGTGACTCCCCTGCACGCGTGACTAATCATGGAAAGAATATAACACATACCCAAAATTCTCCCACTTGTTTTTTTCTTTCCACAGGGAGCCACAAGAGAGCTTAGTCATTAGCCCAGCTCTGCAACACCCATTGTTTCTCTACACAAAGAGAAATTATGAGTGTTCACAGACTTCGTCAATGCATCTGCAACATTCTTCAAAGTGTCCACCTTTACCAGCAACACCCTTTTATCCTCAACCATATCTCTCACAAAGTGATATTGAACATCAATGTGCTTTGTCTTTGAATGATAAGCATGGTTCTTAGCCAAGAAAATTTCACTTTGGCTATCACAGTCTATCATTATAGCCCACTGCACCAACCCCATACTTGAACACAATCTCTGCAACCAAACTACTTCCTTTCTTACATGAGTGGCTGCCATGTATTATGCCTCTGTAGTTGAAAGAGCCACTACAAACTGTCTTTTACTCATCCAACTGACAGCACCTCAAAAGAGGCTAAAGACATACTCGCTTGTACATCTTGTTTGGTCTAGATCTCCAGCCCAGTCTGCATCAACAAAACCATGGATGCCCAAAACTCTATCCAATCATTCACGGTAGCCTGAGAACCATAATCACTATTGCCACGCAAATATCTGAAAACCCGCTTCACTGCTGTCCAATGCTCCTTCCCTGGTTTTGACATAAACGTGCTCAATACTCCCACTGCATGTGCAATGTCTGGTATAGTAAAAACCATTGCATACATTAGGCTACCCACTGCACTTTCATATGGAACACGAGACATATCCTCGTCTTCTTCTTGTGTCTTGGGACACTCTTCAACAGACAGCTTTACACCTACAGGAATAGGAACCTTCACCGGTTTACTATCTTGCATATTGAACCTCTGCAATATAGTCTCGACATACTTCATCTGGTTTAACCAAAGCTTCCTCTTTACCCGATCTCTCTTAATTTCCATGCCTAAAATATAGTTTGCAGCACCAAGATCCTTCATGTCGAATTTGGAGAACAATTGGGTCTTCAAATCTTGGATAATTTCTGTCATATCCAATCAGCAACATATCATCCACATACAAGAACAAATAAATAACATGGTCACCAATTAATTTAAAATAAACACGGTGATTATATTTTCTTCTGGTGAAGCCAAGTCCCCGTATATAGGTATCAAATTTCTGATACCACATCTTTGGTGACTGTTTTAACCCATACAGAGACTTTTTTAACCTGCATAATAGTTCTTTCTTACCCTTCACTGCAAAGCCTTCAGGTTGCTTCATGTAGATCTCCTCTTCCAGATCCTCGTGAAGAAATTTTATCTTCACTTCCATCTGTTCTACCTCAAAATCAAATGCAGCAACAACAGATAAAAGTAATCTGATAGAAGTAACCTTGGCAACAGGAGAAAAAATAACACCAAAATCAATTCCCGACACCTGGGAATAACATTTTTCTACTAACCGAGCTTTGTATTTCTCCACCTTGCCTTCTACATTCATCTTCTTCTTAAACACCCATTTTCACCCATTTGCACAAAAATGAGGCATGGGATCCTTCCAGAGTTTTCCATCCTCTGAATCCACTGCCTCTCTGATATTTCTAGGATCATCATCAGTGATAGTTAAAGAAAAATTTGAACAGAAAGCAGAAGGACTATACCTTTCTGGTTGCCTTCTTTCCCGAATTGATCTTCTCACAACTAGAGTTTGTTGCTCTTCCTCTTATGAATATTCTGTTGTTGTAGAGTCTGATTCATCCTCCTTTAGATCAAACTCTATGTTCTCAGGTTCCTCTGGTAGGACTTCATGTTTAACAACATCTTTCACCTCTCTAAACACCACATCTCAGTTGTACACAAATTTCCTTGTTTCTAGGTTCCAAAGCTTGTAACCTTTTAAACCATACTTATACCCAATAAAGATGCACCTTTCATATTTATTATCCAACTTGGTTCTTTTCTCCTTTGGAACATGTACATATGCATCACATCCAAATACCCTCAGATGTGAAAGAGAGGGTTTCTTACCAGTCCATACCTCATGTGGAGTCTTATCCTCCAACACTGATGAAGGTGATACGTTACCCAGGTAACATCCAGTCTCCACTATTTCTACCCGGACTTATTTTCCTAACCCAGTACCACTAAGCATGCTTCTTGCCTATTCCATTAGCGTTCTATTCATTCTTTCTGCAACTTTGTTTTGATGAGGTGTGTATGGATTAGTATTCTACCGTGCTATACCACACTTCTTACAGAACTCTTGAAATTCCTTCTTGCAGAATTCTCCACCATTATCTGTCCTCAACACCTTTATCTTCTTCTCTGTCTGGTTTTCCACCAGAGCCTTAAATTCTTTAAATTTGTCAAAGACTTCAGATTTATTCCTCAAGAAATATATCCATGTATTCCTTGAGAATTCATCTATGAATGAAACATAGTACACAGACTTTCCCAGTGATGGAACCGACATAGGTCCAAACACATCACTGTGCACAAGCTCTAATATCTTGTTCGTCCTCTTAGCACCAAAAGAAAAACTCACCCTATTCTGCTTCCCATATACACAATGTTCACAGAAATCGAAATCCAAAGAGTAATTAGACATACCTTCTACCATACCATTTCCATGCAGTATCTGAAGGCCCTTCTCTCCAATATGTCCAAGCCTTTGATGCCATATCATGGTCTTTTCTCCAGAGACCGCTAGGCTTTTCACTCCACTTTCAGGAACCACAGAACTGTTGCACCCATTAATAACAGTGCTACCATGAATCTTGTGCACAGTTCCAATACAAACTCCCCACATTAATACCAGCGCTCCCCGAACCATCTTGTAGGCATCTTTCTCGAACACTATTTTTACACCTGCATCATTCATATTGCTTACAGAATCAAATTTCTGGCCAATGCAAGAATATGCAGAACACCAGGAAGTGTTCTAATCATTCCACCTTGCAGCGTCAACTTGACTTTTCCACGTTTGACGATTCTGGCCTTCCCATCATCCCCTAAGAAAACATCACCACCATCATACTTCTGATACTCGCAGAACCACTCCCTATGGGGAGTGAAGTGAAAGGATGCACCTGATTCAATCAACCATGCCTCGTGATCTACATGTGTATTTGAAGAAGAAGCCAAATACACATCCCCACCTTCATTTGAGGTGGTTTTTGCCTCTACAAAAGGAGCATAATCAGATCCCTTTCCTTTCTCAGGAGCTTTAGATCTGCATTTCTTTTTTTAGTGCCCTTCCTTTCCGCATTTCCAGCACACCTTTACAAAATTTCCTAGAGATTTAGATCTCCCTCTAGATTTAGATCTCCCACTCGAAACCTTATTCTCGTTTCTGTTCTGGGACCTTCCTTGTATAGATAAGGCATCTCCATTCTAGCCCTCCATATTTCTCTGTCTCATTTCCTCCAACAACAAGGATGAGACAATGTCATCAAAATTCAAGGTAGTTTTATTGCTACCTATTGCAATAACTAGACTATCCCATGAATCTGGTAGAGAACACAACAAACTGATGCACTTATTTTCATCTGAGATTTTAATATCAACATATGACAACTGGCTTACCATAGTATTTAAGGCATTCATATGCTCTGTCACCGAGTCTCCATCCTTCATCCTCAGGCTATACAACTTTTTCCGTAGGAACAATTTATTGACTAGAGACTTAGATTGGTACAAAGTCCCAAGTTTGTCCCACAAATTCTTCGTCGTAGCTTCCCCAAATACATTCAACAATACCGAATTTGAGATACACAACCATATTGTGATTTTAACCTTCTGATCCAACTTCTTCCATTCTTCATCTGACATTGTCATTGGTTTAGTACTTGGATCTACCGCGATCCACTAATATTTATCCACCTGCAGATCCTCCATCTTGAGCTTCCACAACTCAAAACTATGACCATTAAATTTCTCAATCCATATATTTCCACTACTTTCCATCTTCTTTCACCGCAAAGAATTGATCCCGTAGATCTCCCACTGAACAGGGTCTACCACAGGCCCGAGCAAAAAACCCCTCAACAACAAAGGCGTCCCCTTGAAGCCGAAACAAATCTGATACCAAAGGTAGGTTTTAACCCTATACAGAATTTATCTACAAACGAATCTTAAAAATACAAAATAAACAATAGCGAGAGCATAAAACATAAAACAGATATACACAGATATTTTCCCCTGGATCCCAAATTGGGACGACCAACTTGATTTTTCATCATATTCCTTTTAGTGTTACAACACATATATATACATGTTGAAGCATACATAAACCCCAATCCATTCACCCTGGATTAGAAAATAACCATATTTCCCTTGACTGGATCTACAAAATACCAGGGGCTGAAAACCATCATGCCCCAAAACTATGTGCAAACCCATGCAAAAACCATGGGTGGGTCCGCCCACCGAAAAATAGGGTCCAAAATTTTTTTCCAGAGCGCTGCCCCGGACCCCGAACAGGGGGGTTGCCACCCCCCCGTGACCCCCCTACTGCACCTGACACAACGTACAGGGGGCGCTATCACCCCCCCTGTGACTCCCCCGTGTGTGCGACTAATCGTGGAAATAATATAACACATACCCAACAAAAGGGATGTTATCTATCAGTTGTATTATTAGTAAATTTTCAATGCATAAGTAAACAACCATAGGATTTCCCATGATGTATTGCATAGTTTTGTAAGGTTGAATTTCCTAATTAATAGGGATCAATTGTTCTTAGAATTGCGCAAGGCAGGCAGGCTGAGTAGAGGCGGGAAATTGGTTAAGTGTTCGTCGATTTTGTCTGGATCAGTGTGAGACAGTTGGTAGAGTGCAAGAGACTCTTGTGAGAAGAGTGCATTGTAATTTTTTCATGATTCCTTGGTTTTATACAATACATATAGAGGGGTTTTGAGCAGATTGCTTCCCCAAAAAATTTCATGTGTTGTGGATTTGATTCTTTCTCTTACTTGGTGTGATTGTGCGATCATATTTAATTTCCGCAAATTAATTGTAGAAGGATTCATTATCTTTCTCTATAAAATTGCATGATCGGATTGAATCCATTGGTATAAATATTGTTTGTATAATTTATACATGGTATCAGAGCACCAGAAATCACTATAGTGGAGAAGAAATTGAGTTTGTGCTGAACAACATTCAAATTTACAAAAATATTCTTTGGTGCTACAGGCGGATCAATATGGATTTCAATGGATTAAGATTGGAACATGCTCTCGAGGGAAGTTCTAATTATATTGCATGGAAAGACAGAATGGAGATAGTTCTAGAGGACAATGGGTTGAAAATTTTTATCGACACTGATATTCCAAGGCCCGCAACAGGAGACACCTCTCTTCTTGATGCTTGGTAAAATATGGTTGGAAAGGCGAGGAGGATCTTATTAGAGGGAGTTCTAGATAACATTGTCTCGAGTCTCCATGGAAAGGAAACTCCATATGAAATGTGGAAGGCCTTGAAAAATATGTTTCTGAATAGAAATGACCATATAAAATTAGCACTGAAGGACAAGCTCAGGAAAATCAAAATGGAGAAAGGGGACACTATTCTGAAATACTTGACCAAGTTCATCCAATGTTGAGATGAGCTTGGAAGTGTTAGGATTATTGTAGTGGATGATGACTTGGTGACCCTAGCAATTATAGGCCTTCCCAAGAGTTGGCATAGTTATAAGGACTCTATCAATGGGAGGGAGAAGCTACCAGATTGGGAGCGACTTTGGTCGGATTTGCACTAGAATAATTTAGGCGGAATACCAAGGATGTATCCTCATCCAAGATAGATGATGAGGAGAATTTCACCTTGGCTAGTAAGGCAAAGAAGGGGAAGGGAAAGAAATCCTATGCCAAATGTGAGACTGACAAAGAAGGAAAGAAGCGTGACATGCCCAGAGTGAAATGTTTTCACTTTCACAAGCATGGACATTATGCCACTAATTGTCCATAGAAGAAGAAGAACAACAAGAAGGCTTCAGGATCTGAAATGAGTGATGATTTGGCTTCACAGTTTGAGTTGGACTTCTCACTCATCGCATGCATGATTTCCATTGCGATGGGATTAGTGTGGTACTTTGATATTGGTGCATCTTTCCACATGACTAGAGACAAAGAACTCTTTAGTAGGTTGGAGGATAAGGATCTTCAGATGCGCATCGAGATGGGTGATGACGGGAGGTATAACGCTACCGGGATTGGTACAGTTACTTTCCAGAGACAATCAAGTAAACCTTTCTTATTAAAATATTTCATGCATGTACCAGGCTTGAAAAAGAATTTTGTTTCAGTTGCTATGTTGGAGGATAAAGGATATGATGTGGTTTTTAGTGAAGGGAAAGCATTCCTTTGTCACAAAGCCACAAGACAGGTTAAAAATATTGGGGTTCGTGTGAACAATCTCTACAAACTTGATGTTGATGGTTGCACAACATTGATGAGTAAAGAAGACAAAGTGGTGAGCTGGGATGAGGGTGAGTTATGGCATAGGAGATTGGGCCATCTACACCACAGTGCTTTGAAGGTCATGCAACAGATTTATTTGGGGATTCCAAAGCTCTTGCGCAGAAAGACACATGCAAGGGATGTACCATGGGGAAGTATACAAAGGCCACTTTTCACGAGAAGAAGAACCGAGCAGCGAAATCCTTGGGAGAGTTCACTCATATGTGTGCGGACCATTCTCTACAAATTCTACAGCAAAGCATGAGTATTATGTGATTTTTGTTGATTATTTTTCTAGAAAGTGTTGGATATACTTCATGCAGAATAAAGATCAGACGTTCTCAAAATTTTGTGAGTTCAAAGCACTGGTTGAGAAAGATACAAGGAACCAAGTGAAGGCTCTAAGGAGCGACAGTGGTGGTGAGTACATCTCCAATGAATTCAAGAACTTTTGTGCCAAAGAAGGAATTCAGAGAGAGTTTATTGTGCCTCATAACCCACAACAAAATGGGGTTGCAGAAAGAAAGAACAGAACAATTGTGGGTGCGGCACTAGCTATGTTAAATGATTAGGGCCTACAATTTCATATGTGGTCAGAGGCATGTAACACAATGGTATTTGTGCAGAACCATAGTCCTTATCAGATACTTGGCATGAGTACACCATAGGAGGCTTTCTCTGGTAAGAAACCTAATGTTTCATATTTTAAAATTTTTGTCTCATCTATCTATTGCCATGTGACCAAAGATTCTAGAAAGAAGCTATAACCAACAACAAATATTGGGCTATTTGTGGGGTACACTAATACTCCCCCTAACTATCGAGTGTGTTTTCTGAACAACAAGATGAGAGTTGTCGGACGGAATGTAAAATTTGATGAAGAGAAAGACATGTGATTGTCCCTTGAGAGGGAGCTTGATTTGCATGCAGATGAGGAAATCTCGGCTCCAAAGGATGAACCTCAAGATGTGGAGCAGCCACATGAGGAGGATCATGGAGTGGAAGAAACCACTCATGCAGATCCATCCACTAGACATGGTAGGAGGCGTGCCACATAGGCTGGCAGATTGAGACTTGATGCGGCAGAACATGTAGGAGCACCTACATCACATCGCAAACAGAGATAGTCACCAGACAGGTATAGTGGATACATGGCTCTTGTGAGCAAGTGTATTGTAACAGAACCATCCTCTTTTAAGGAAGAAGTGCAACAACCAACTTGGGTTCAAGCCATGGTTGAGGAGTATGAATCCATCATGAGGAACAATGCATGGGATGTTGTCCCAAGACCAGTCGGGAAGTCAATGGTTGGATCTAGATGGATCTATAAGGTGAAGCAGGCAACATATGGGAGTGCGGCGAAGTACAAGGCTATATTTGTAGCCCGGGGATTCTCACAAGTTGAGGAAATTGACTATGAGGAGACTTTTGCACCAGTTGCACGATACTCATCGATTAGATATATCCTTGCACTCTCAGCACATATGGGTTGGCAAATACATCAGATGGATTTCTCAATGGATTATTGAGGAACAAGTGTACATTGAGCATCCATAAGGTTTTGAGACCTTTAACAGGGAGTCACATGTGTGCAGACTCAAAAGAGCATTGTATGGGCTGAAGCAAGCACCTCGTGCTTGGTACACCAGGATTGACAGCTATTTCAACGGGTTGGGCTTCAAAAATAGTGAAGTGGATGAAAACCTGTACCAGATTGTCGTTGATGGTAAGCTTTTTATTATCGTACTTTATGTTGATGATCTTATTCTGAAAGGTGATGAGCAGCTCATAACTTCTTGAAAATAAGATCTTGCAAGAGAGTTTGAGATGTAGGACATGGGACTCCTTCACTATTTCCTTCGTTTGAAGATATGGCAGTGGGATGGGGAGCTATTTGTTTCTTAAGGCAAGTATGCCAAGGAGATTCTAAGGAAGTTCCACACAAAGATTTGTAAACCCATGGAGACTCATCTTGCAGGAAACTGAAGGAAGGAGGATGATACTTCAAGTGAGGTAGTGGACGCTATTGTTTACAGGTAGCTTGTGGGTTCACTCATGTACTTGGTGAACACACAACCAGACATATGATACGCAATTAACAAACTTAGTCAAGCTATAGTTAAGCCGACCAAGCTCTTTTGCAAGGCGGGGAAGCATGTCTTGAGATATATCAGGGGCACTACAGAGTATGGATTATGGTACAGATGGAAAGAGGGAGTGAAGCTTCAAGGTTTCGCCAATGAAGATTGGGTAGGAATTCCATCAGACAGGAAGAGCACATCAGGAGGGATCTTTAGCATAGGATCGACAATATTTTATTGGTACAACGGGAAGAAGAGATCAGTTGCACTCAATTCAGCTGAGGTAGACTACATGGCAGCCAGTCAGGCGGCATGTCAGGTCATCTGGATGAGGAATATACTTGTTGGTTTGTTTGATCATCAAACGGATCCGACGGTGATACATTGTGATAACCAGAATTGCATAAAACTCTCGGTTAATCCAGTATTCCAGGATAGGTCCAAGCATATTGAAATTTGGTACCACCATCTCAAAGATTGTGTCCAGAGACACATTATGTTACTTTAGTAGATTCCCACGGAGGATCAGGATGGAGATATTTTGACGAAGGCGCTCGCCAAGAGAAAATTCGAATACCAAATAGGCAGGATCAAGGTAGTTAATAATCCATTTCTTGTTGAGAGGGAGTGTTGAAAAGTCAACAAGAGATGTGTGTCTAATTTAATTTTCCCTTAATTAAATTGGACAATAAATTTCAATCTTATCTCATAAACACTTGTAATAGTTAACTGAGTGTGTTAGACTCAGTTAGCTCATGAAATTCGAGTTGAGGGTGGTTGGTGAGGCATGTAGAGTGATTCTATTTTCTTTAGAGTTCAAGTTGCAGTTAGTGTATTAGTTTAATGTATGAGAAATCAGTTAACTCAATTAAGTGAGTTAAAATGAGTCTAACTAGTTGTAATTGATTGTTGTACTAGTGAGAGGTAAAGTGAATTAAATCAGAAATAATTCACATGCAATGATCTGACAAGTGACTGATGATTTACTATTAATAGCTGCATGCATGTCAGCTCTAATGAAGACCCAGTTGAGACGGAGGTTAAAGGAATGTTATCTATCAATTGTATTATTAGTAAATTTCCGGTGCACAATTAAACAACCATAGGATTTCCCATGATGTATGCGTAGTTTTGTAAGGTTTAATTTCCTAATTAATAGGGATCTATTGTTCTTAGAATTGCGCAAGAAAGGCAGGCTGAGCAGAGGCAGGAAATTGGCTAAGTGTTGGTCTATTTTGTCTAGATCAGTGTGAGACAGTTGGTAGAGTGTAACAAACTCTTGTGAGAAGAGTGCATTGTAATTGTTTCATGATTCCTTGGTTTTATACAATACCGATAGAGGGGTTTTGAGCATATTTCTTTCCCTAGAAAATTTCATGTGTTGTGGATTTGATTCTTTCTCTTACTTTGTGTGATTGTGCGATCGTGTTTAATTTCCACAAATTAATTGTAGAAGGATGCAGTATCTTGCTCTATAAAATTGCATGATCAGATTAAATCCATTGGTATACATATTGTTTTTATAATTTCTACATTTTATTTATGAAAATAATGGAAATTAGGAGAAAAGGAAGGTGAAAGGTCACAAGTTGCATGTGAGGAGAAAAATGAGGGAAAATAATGGAAAATTGAAGAAAATAGAGGCCTCATTAATAAAAAGGCTTATGAAGATAAATTGGTAACTTTTTTCAGTTCAATTTTGGAGCTATCTCTCTCTACTCTCACACTCTTGGACACTTATAGAATTCTTGGAGCATTATAGCATTGAATAACAAAATGCAAAGGAAGGACAAAGAAAGCAAAGGGAAGCAAAGATAAAGCAAGGAAGAGAATAATCAAGCAGCTACAATGAGATTACTTGCGACTATCGATTTGAATGTGTGATTTCCTTGCTATATTTGGCATGCATGGTACATGCATGTGTGCATTTGGTTCTCTTGTTGTCATTGGCATGGATGTTTCTAGGTGTGATAGTGAATTTCAGCCTTGCCTTTCTATTTTTAGATAGCCATGGTGTGATGGATACTCTTTTACTTGGTTAATATGGATTTCCGGATGGTTTCAAAACTGAGTGAGGTGGTCTTTGAAGAAGAAAATAAGGCCTAGACCGAAGAAGGTGGGATTGTGGTAAAGACAAGGTTTTTGTGCCTCAGTAGGTCTAGGAATCCTCGACCGGTGAATGGAAAGATATACTATAAATCCTAGAGGTGTGTTCCCTCAATGCGGCCTAGGAATCCTCGACTGGTGAATTGTGGGATATGCGGTAAAGCCTAGAGGTTTGAGTCTCGATTATTCCTAGGAATCCTCAACCGGTGAATGGAAGGATATACGGTAGAGCTAAAAGACTAGGAGACATGAAAATTCCTCATGGTGTAGGTGCAGAGATCCAAAGGAATCCATGCTCAGTTAGGGCCTAGTGATCCCGTGAGGATTGCACTAAAGCCTGAGGAAACTTGGATTGGTTTTGTTGTGAGTTCCACATTCATGCTTGGAATATGGTACGGGGGTGATTGGCTGAAAGAAAGATTCGATTTAGCCCAATCTATGGTTGGGCGGTACGTGGATGTCCCGAATCTAGCTTCATTTTTCATATTTTAATAAGAGCTCCTTCTCCATGGTATTTCATGTGTAAATTTATTGGTTCATATGTGATTTTTATGGTTGTTATATCCTTATTATTTATGTTGGTTATAAGCTAGTTATGTGTTTTTTATGACAGACTTGATGTATGGCTCTCATTATGTTAAATTATAAAATAAATGAACAACATATATATGAACTAATATATGATAATGCAACTATTTTTATAAGGCATCAATACTTCTCTACGAATATCAAATAAGTATGAGACCCCTATGCTCTGATCTGCTGTTATGACTTGTAGTTTACACATTTGTGACATGTTTGACAAATTAATGCCTATCATGGTTAGTAGGGGTTAGATCAAGTACTTGTACTAGTGATTGCATAAATAGCCATGTTCCATTGTTATTATTCATTTATGAAAGTTTCATACAGTTCTAAGGAGTGACCTAAGACCTAGCCCTAAAAAAGTGGCTCAGAATCATGGGTCACTGACATAGAAATTCCTAAAAAGGTACACAGTCGTTGGTATGCCTTGCTGTGGGAGCGACTGGAAGGCCTCAGTCGCATGCATGACTTTTCATGGGAGAAATTGAGGGTCTAGATCAGCAAAATGTTAAGTTTTCTCAGGGGTTGATCACCTAGAAGGTTTGGTTGGCTCCTAAAGGTTCTGTAGCATGTGTGTAAGGTCAGTTTGGTTTCGTTATATAAGTTACACTTCCTTAACTATACATGGGGAGTTGAATCACATCATAGTATCCTCTCATCACATGTTTACCCTAGTGAACCGGTTAGCTTGAGTAAATGCAGCAGGAGGGTGTTACATTAATCTTATTGATTTTTAGCCTAGATGAAGGTTTCAACTGGTTGTCATCATTGAATTTCTATCGGCCTAGATTAGGGTCTCAAAAAATTGTGGTAAGTGGATTGGTTGGGTCCTTTTTACTTATTTTTTCTAGTCGTGCAAAGTCAAATAGTTGATTCATTTCGACTAATCCTTCCTAGTCGTGTAAAGGTGACTATTTGTGCTAAGTTGACTATTGGTGGTAAGTTAAGTCGTGTTAATTCAACTGGTTTTGTTCTTTGAAATAGTTCTGCCATGTTGAATGGTCGAGTTTGGTTGAATGGTTGGGCTATGTTGAAAAGAACTCATCCAATTGAATACAATGGTGTATTCCAATGCTAATTCCACAAGATTTGGAGAAGTAGGAATTTTATAACCCCATTTCCCTAATGAGACCATGGAGGTTGGGTTAGGATAAATTAACACCTCCCATTTGACCCAAAAGGAACTAGGGGGTGGGAGGGGACGTTACAATATAAATGAAGGTGAGCCACTAGAGGAGATACTTGATAGATACTTCACACCATAAACAATATGATCAATTTTCAAGTTAAAATAAAAAAATAAAGAATGGAGACTTACATGCTCCATGGTAAAAGCCATTGGGACAACATGGTGAAAAAAATGAAAATTTCTCAAATTTTTGATTGACTATAGCAATAATTTCCACTTGGAAGTAACTAACTGAATAACCATAAAGTGGGCTAGGGAGACACTAGTGGACAATAAAATTTTAAATTGCTACATGTTGAGGTAGAAATAAGTTTGAATTCAATAGTATACTAACAAAAATAGTTGGATATTAGTGGGCTTGATATCAATAGGAACCAAATCTTAATATTTGTGAATCAAGTTCAACAAGAGATGAGATAATTATAGCCAACAACCATGGAAAATTATCAAGAGGTTGAAAGGCTTAATTTCATTAGAAACTTTGAATAACGATGCGTTAAGGTTACGAGGCTTGAACATTTGTTCATTCTAAATCCCAATGATCCATTCTTGGTACTAAAATAAATTTTCCTAAATAATTTAAAGAACTAAACATGTTTAAGGAGTTCTAAGGAAAATTTTTGAAGGTGGCTCAAGAACTGATCCCTTTATTTGACATAGTAGTGGACATAGGAAAAGTAGACTAATAGAGCACCAAGGAAAATGCAAGTGGATTTAACTTAATGGAGAGTCAACATGTGTGGTTGGGGATTGGGGCTCGTTAAAAAGGGGAATTATAAATAATACCTAAAAAATATTATTATAAAAACTAGAAAGGGTTGTTGTTAACCCTAAGTTCATTTAAAAAACTAAAATAAACGGAAATGAAAAGAGGGAGCTACTCTGAGACGGTGAACTCATCTTGAAAATAGTGAAATGGAGACAACTAATGAAATATTTCCTAAACCTTTAGTAAATGTGTTAGTACACTATTTAAAATCAAAGGATCACTCACAGGAAAAAACATTATAAACTCTATAAGTCCTACTAAATATAGTAATTATGTTAGTACCTAAATGTGTTAACCAATTAGTGATTCGTGAATCGAATATAATTGAATTTTTTTTTTATACAAGTGACAAACAATACGACATAAACAATTATATACAACTAAGTATTGGGGGTTATACCTTTATCTCACAATTCACCGCGAAAACCTTATCTTTTGACGACAACGACATTGTTTTGGGCTCACCCTCAATGGGAACCCTAGGATAATTCATCCTAAATATGAAAAAGAATTTTTTGACATTTTCATACAAAAATAAAAAATAACACTACAGGATGTTACATTGAATCCAAATTCAGTAACACTAGAAGACATAAAAGATATTTCGAAAGTAATTTTTCAAGAAGGTAAAAATGTACTACAAAATATGCAAAGCGAAGTTGACAAGATTGTCGCTGACAAAAATGAAGAAATTTCTCATCTTAAAGACCATAGTGAAAAATTATTGACGCAAATTAAGAAGCTTAAGAAGGACAAGAAGTCATTGGAAAACAAGGTACAACAACTTATCGAGAAGGAAGAATCAAATGTATAAGTCCAAGTTGAAGAGAAATGAATAAATATTGATTCAATGAATATCACAATTCAAGAAGAAGACAAGCCAGTTGAAGAAAATACACACTTAGATGTTGCAGTTAATACAATGAACATCCAAAGTGAATGTTTCGTAACCAACTCAACAACACCGTCACATGTAAATTAGAATATTTCCACACATGGTAAGGGAAAGACAAACCAAAAGAACTCCTTATCTACATGTAAATCATAAGAACAAACATCTCGATCAACCTACGAATATGTATCTCTTAGAACATAAAAAACAAAACTATAATCTGAAGACTACTAATGTCATTGCAATTTAGTCTTGTGATAAAAATTCACACGAAGTATCCAATGACCACAAAATTCCACAGAGGATTAATTTAGGATGGTCATATCCATTCTCAGTTTGAAAATTTTATTTATTTCTCAAAGAATCATATTGTCTTATATCTGTTGATTTCTGGTAGCATCACATGTGCTCTAAGTCTCAAATTTTGTACAGAGGCTTAGCCACATGTATTCCAAAGAATACAGAAAGCCTTTTGGGAAATTCCATTTGGATTGTGTTTTATTAAAATAATTAATTATTATTAATGGAAGCCTAAGTCTAAACTTTGGGAATTAAAATAATTAAAGGGAATTAATAAAACAGGGTGTGAATGTTCTAGAAAAATACAGATTTCAAGTCAAGTTAATCTTAGTTGTTGATTAACGATTTAATCTCAGTCGTTAAAGACTCAATGATAATATTATAATAAAGACTTGATGGGCATTTGGAAAACACATTGAGTGAGTCTAGAGATTGATTTTCTCAAGTGAGCAGTGCTTAGGAGAAGATCATTGAGTTGATTTGGTTGCAATGAGTGGTAGTGATAGTTCTGGTTTGAAGATATGTTCCTGAGCCGAGAATACATCGCAAAGAGGGTAGAGGGTAGTATGCAGAAGAGGCAGTGTAGCAGCTACGTTGCGCACCGTAGTGGCACATAGAGGCAGCATTGTAGCCTTGAGGAGATCTGCTATTTTGTTGAGGATCAGTCAGGTCCAGTGCTAGAGTGTCGATGTGTGAGACCTGTTACACAACATTTTGTCACTGTCCCTGCAACCCCCATCTCGCCCATTGGAGGGTCATTTTTGTGACCAATAAGCAGTGTTATGCCTTGAAAAAACCATCACTGCATTCCTTTGGATGAGAGTAACATTCCTCTTGTTGACAATTTCCTTAGCAGAATTGTAAAAACCCTTGTTTTTTCCTTAGCGCGAGTAGCCAGTTATACTCCCATGCCGAGCTGGAAAATTAACATTGAGCCCGTGCCAGTTGGAGCTCTGTCCCAGTTAAGCGCCTGCGCCAAGCTGTTTATGGAATGTTTTTTAAAAATAGAGGCAGAGGTTCTATTCCAACCACCTCGAGGATGAGTCATTGGGAGTGGTTGAATTGAAACAACCACGGACTCCCTCCTTTAGTTAGTAGTTTCCACCTCCCTTGGAACTCTCCTAAATGATAGGACTCCCTCCCACCTTTGTAGGGATCCCAACCTCCTCCTTTTCCTCTATAAAAGAAGCTATCTCTCTTAGTACAAACTAGATGAACGGCTGAATATCTAAACTTGGAGAGCTGATACTATACTAGAATGACTAGAGAATATAGATAGAAGGAATCACGTTGAGGAGAGCTTGAATCCATGTCCTCATTCCGTCTGAATCCCTCGACAGGTACTGAGACGCGCTTCGGCTGAACCCCGCTGGAGGAGACTGCAACGTCAAAGCATCAATTGTACCTCTTCCTTCTACTTATATATACATGACTACTGTTTGGTTCCACTATTGTGTTATGATGTTTGTGTAATGCGATAGCTTTAGCCCTCTTTGAATGGTTAATAGTTGTGAGTGAAACTATGATGTCGTATGTTGTTCTCATTTCTTGTTCCATGTGCAGGTATCCGGGCGTTACAGCAAACAGATTGTGATTTTCCAAGGCAGGAGCGAGAGGCTACTACTCTTTCCGCAACGACGACAACATTGGGTTCCAGGTAGGTCGATCTACCATGTCTCTTTTTCATTCATTAGCTAGGAAGCAACACTTTAGCATGTCCTTTTATTTCTAGACCCACCTTAGGGCTAGAGGGATCGTCTCTGTCCGCAGAGAGGATTTACCTATGTAACAAATTGGCGACTCTACTGGGGATCAGTGCGAGTGTGTCATTTCTTCCTATTGGATCAGTTTCAATTATCGATTTCATTTTCTGTCTTTTTCTGGTTTGTTTACTTAATTTCCATCCTTTGTTCAGCTCCAGAGTGTCAAGGTTGGCCTCTGCTTGTTAAGTTTTGGTTTTTACTCTTTTTCCCATAGGTATCTAGCTTGGCGTGGTTTTTGTCTGAACAGTCACGCCGATTGGTGCAGGTTGCTATCTTTGCACTCACGCCAACCCTTGTATGGCGCAGATTACAGCCTTATAGTCGCGCCAACTCCTGTAGGTTTTGGTTTGACCTCATTAATGAGACTTTTGGTCAATTGTGCTTGCTTCTGAGTGTTCTTGTACACTGAGCCTTCTGTTTGAAATGCAAGTCTCTTTGATTTTTTTTAGCCTTGTTTCGTTTTGCGCCATTACACTAAGTTTTCCTTGATCCTTTTGAGTTTTTTGGTTGAATGGTATTTTCATTTCATCGATTGATCTTTCCCCTTAGTGCTCCAGGCATCGATTACATTGCTTGTGTTGGGTCGATTTGGGAAATTCTCTCTATTTGATTGAAAGTTTGTTGCATTAGCTTGAATGTTTTTGTGTTTGTTTTGCTTTGGTTGAGTCATTCAATTTTAAATCCCTACATTCGCAAAACTCAAACTAGTGTTTATTTTGTTTTCCATTTGAATTAGTACATTGTGTGCTTCTTTCATTGAAAAATAAAAAAAATATGTTTTTCATTCTTTCGTTGCATCAAAATTGAAACATTCCTTTGCATAACTAGCCTTTATCATCTAGGAAGGAATTTCATTTTCAATTTATTGCATTAGAGGCATTAGAATTTTTCTTCGTATACCTTCTTTGTTTTTTGTTGTTTGAAAGATTTCTATCCTTCTTATAACTAGCATTCATCGAACTGAAATGATGTTCATTTGCATAAAGTTTGCATTTAGGAAGTTGAGCTCCAAATTTGTTAGGGCCTGGAAATTGAAACCTAATTCAAGATTAACTTTAAAATTTACTCAATGAACCTAAGGAAACATTGAAACCTAACGCAATATTTCTAGTGGTCTAGGCTAGATACGTGTTCCGGCGTCTTAAAACCTTGTAGTTGTCGCTTGCCTATTGGCTTCAGACAACGCTAGTATGGACTTTTTCTCCCCGTACCATCGCGTATATAAAGGGAGACCCCTCTAGGTTGCAATCCTTTTATCCATAGGAAGCCAAGTCTGCCACCTTGTAACCGTGATACACCGAACACAGCATTCGAGGAGCATTCGAGGAGACTACCTGCACGTACGTCAAGTCCTTGGTCATTTTTGTTTCATTTGATCACCAAGGTGTATATGGCAGTTCATGGAAACTTGGTACACCCTCTTGCTTAGAATTCTTGAGAAGTCATTTCGATATTTTTGTGACTCTTTAAACAAGAGAAGAGATCATCGAGCACTTGTCCTTTCATGCTTGCTTCAAATTGAAAGTGACTAGAGTTATCTTTTTCCTGTTTCTCGACTCTTAAAACATGAAACAGTGAATTTTGGTTTCAGTGTTATAAAATTAATCACCTACGATCACACGCCTATTAAAATTTTAGTACTTGGCTTGATTGATTTCTTTAGTTATTTTTTTGGTACCTTTGATTGGTTATCTCTTTTCCTTCCTGTTTTGATATACAGTTAAAGTGGCGGAACATCCAGTTTCGTCATCCTCACTGCCTCCTAGTGGTGATTCTTTTCCAGACGTTTCTTTTGAAACCCCTCAATCCACTAGGTCTATTGATTTCACGCACCATATTCTTCCATCTGTCCAACCCCTTGCTACTCGATCTCCGCTTGATGAGCCAATTGAATTCAATTGGCCTCCTTCAAGTACTTGGTTTGGTTTTGGGGAAGAAGGATAATTTCCTCCTCTTACGTCAGGATTGCCTTTTGTTGTTGTTGCGGTACCTCCTAGTCCCCGTAGTCTTTTTGAAGATCTTACGTTGGACTCAGATATGGATTCCTCCAGTCCTATTGGCAGTGAAGGAATCCCTGTTTCCACAGGCGAATATCAACTCTTTCCTGAAGATCTCTCTCATGCCTCCATCTAATCTTCTCCACTGTCGGTCTCACTTTTGCTTGGATATAGATCCTTGAGTCAGATCATGTCTAGAATTGCCTGCATTGTGCAATCCAGTACAATAACTCCTCCTCAGAGTTCGGTCCTACCTTCGTTAGGGCTATCACCTTCGACTCCTGGTTCATCGGTTACTGTCACATCTGTTCCGTTTCAACCGACGGTTTCTGTGGCTTCTAGTTCGGTTTCCAATCCTCCTATGATTCCTGGCGGTCTTACTTTTGAAGAATATCTATTGGTTGTTCAGCAACAGAGTTCTCAGGGTTCTCAGCAGTCTCAGGCTCCTGGTAATCCTTTATTCCATCACTATGATGCTATTGGTAATCTCGTATATATATATCCGCACCATTATGATGTGTATGGTAATCTGGTCTATTTGCCTCCTTGTTAGTATGAATCTTTCGTCAAAAAAGACCACTTTAGCTACGCATAACAAATAGCCCTAACATCAATTATGGCTGCCAATATCTTTAAATATGCAATTAGTTGATCCAAATAAAGCTGCACAAATCCAGATCTATGCATAAAAGACATTAAGCAGTGAAAATAAAATGTTGCTCCATGCATCCAATAGATAAGACAAGAACAATATATTTGAAAGAATTTTTGTATTAAAGGGGCACCTGAGAGGAAAACAAGAAAGGTGTTTCCAATTATCCTCAATGGGATGGGTTCCTGAAAGTCCTCAGCATTTCAGATCTAAAATTTCTCTCTCTTTTTGGTGTAGAAAACCCAGACAAACATATAACTCAAAGGGAGTTCACAAAGCAAATGATGAAAAATGTGACAGTGATAATGGCTCAAAGTCAGACCAAGAGTATCGATCCAGAGTGATCTAATGCAATGAAAGGTGAAAAATGAATGGGAAAACCCTTCTATTTATAAAAAAATATTAGGGCAGTCTAGAATTTGGTGCATGAATAAAATATTATTAACCAACTTCTAGAACCACCTTTTGGGAATATTTTATTATATTTGTTGGAGGGAAAAGGATTTTGACTTGGGAAAAATCCTTTATTTGTAAATAATAAATAAATAAATGATTTATTTATTATTTTTAAGGAAATGGTGGAAATATAATTAGATAAATAATGATTTATATAATTATTTATAAATGATTTGGTCAAATTTAACTAGTAATATTATTTAAATAAGGATTAACTAACTTATTCCTAGGAAATAATCAAATAAATGAGGATTTATTTGATTGATCTTCTTGTTTTGGGTTAAATATGACCAAGAATAATAATTAAATTGATGTTTAATTGATTATTCCTTGAGGAAATATAAACAAATATAGGTTTGCTTATTATTTCCTTCTGGGGTTTCCTATTTAGACCATAAATAACTTAATAAAGGTGTTTTACTAAGTTATTTCACATAGTGAAAGCAATTTTACCTAGGGTAAAATTGGTCTTACATGGTGTACTTGGGTCCATCTAATGATAATAGGTTAGATGACAAAAAAATGGTATAACAGATTTCCCCCTAGCGTACGAGTGTTAGGAGCAAATCATATGACTGAAGTACGTTGTAAGAACTCAATCACTGGGAAGTCAGAGAGAGAAATGTAAGGTATTCTAATGTGCTAAAGGACTAGACCCTGAGGAGACGAGACTTACAGGTGCAACAAGTCTCTAGTTTATGAGATGGTACCTGTGCTAAAGGCGGTGGGGGAGGCATACCTATGCCCGCCGAGACAAAGTACAAAAGAATAGTGTGTTCAGTAAACAAGGAACCGAACTATAAAGTACATGCTAGCATAAACATGAGCCAGAAAAATAGAATGATGAATCCCACATACATGTTGTGCCTGGGATAACAGCCAGGACTTATATAATAATATCTGAGTACATGAGATACAAATACAACCCAAATGCCCCCTATACATGGGGAAGGGCTTGCAAAATTTGACTGATACATGCAAATCGAAAAGGTGCTGCAAGCGGGTAAGGCCGAAATCATCAAATATAAGGAGCTGCATCAAAGGCTGAAATGAAGAGGTCATCCGGGCATGTGGGGGGTTACCTGCAGGGCCACCCCCTCATGAGGGTTGAGACATCTCACACACACCCAGGAATCACCAATAGTTGCTACTGCATTACTGGACCATCAAGTATACGGAGCTCGATCAAGTTGAAAGGAGATGGAGCCAAGGTACACCGCACTCTGGACCTGTCTTCTGGAGTGAATGAGTTGATGTCGACAGAAGGAGGTCCACCATAGGTAAGGAAATAAAGGATCCCCAACTAAGCCACGAGAGAAAATAGTAGAGCGACGAATAGACAAACACTAATGATGATGATGAAATGGGGGATATTGAGTAGCGGATGGACGACTTCCCTTGTTAGAGCATAAAGGGAATGAATGACTTGGAAGCGATTGACACAATATCATGAGGGATAGGGGACAATGGTACTGAAGGCCATAATGTGTGACACGAGAGAGGGACCAAGAAATGAAGGATGGAGGACTATAGTGGGATACAAAGGGATTCGAGATAGACTCCATGAATGTGATGATGACTCAAATCGGATGCTCTAAACAAGGGCGACTCAATGGTGTTGCCACATAGTAAAGGTCCAATGGGGGACCATAAAAACATGATTACAATAGGGTAGCTCATGACAAAAATCAACACGAACAAGGGCAAGTAAGGAGGCAAAGTGGTGCCCCAAGTACAAGTGTTGTAAGTGAGGAAATTCGATTTGGAGGAGAGGTGAATAGACCCTTCGTGGACAAAATGTGTCCTGGTGAAGTGTCAAAACATGAAAAACTAACAGATACCCATTTGAGTGCTCGGTGAGAGATTTCCAACAGTGTAGATGGTGTGTCAAACAGGGCTACGGTTTGGTTGCAGCGGGCGAAAGAAAAAGCAGGGGTTTCTCTTCTAAAAAGGCATTTTCCCTCCAAATATATTCATTTGCTTGTGTAGGTGTGGTGAATGTGGAAAGGAGAGAAGGCCCTAAATCTTGCGGTGATCGTAGCAGACAAACCGACCGTTGGAATCGAGATCCGTCAGTTGCAGGTAAGAGGCCTAATCCTACTCTTTGTTTTTGATGGATTAAAAGTTCATATTAGGGCCCAAAATCTCAGGAACAACCCCTACCTCATCTTTACGGCCGAGTCACATTTTTTGGGGAAAAAACTTCGACCTGGGAAGCAGGTTTGGGCCTGAAAAGTGCGACCTGTCCCAGGATTTGGCCAAAAGGTGCGACCTGTCAGAGGGAGGTGATTTTAGTGCTGTTGTGGGCTGAGATTCAGGTTTTGTGTAATTGAATTCATTTTTTCCTATCTGTAGACTGATAAAGATGATGATTTTTTGCAGATATGGCAGATATACAGATCAAGTGGAGAGAGAGAGACCTGGGTACATTACAGTCAGAAATCCAAGCGGATCAGGGTGTCCGTCGTGCATTGGCCAGGTTTGGGGTTCTGAAATTTGTGGAGAACCCTCTCATGAGAGCTGGGGAGCCCTTGTTGGCCCGGATTGTTAGTTATTGGGATCCATATCATGAGGTTTTTATAGTGCAGGGGCACAGGATTGAGCTGACAGTCCAGGATCTGTATTTCCTGACTGGTCTCCCACCATTGGGGATGGTGGGAAATACACAACCAGTGTTACCGCGAGGGCATAACATCATGGAGTTCATAGAGCGACATTGTCGACTAGGTGTCCGAGTCAAAGGGACTTGGATATCGATTGGGGATCTAGAGAGGTTGGAGACCCGTGCAGTGGCAGCAGCAGTGTTGCGTATCCTGGGCAGCCAGGCGCTCCATCACATCACTGGAGGGCAGATGATGATTGTAGAAAGTGTGTTGAGTGGGACCTACTATGGGTGGGCCCAGATGATGTTGGTGTCATTGAAATGACAGCTGTCACTTTGTAAGCGGAAAGTGAACCATGATTGTGCTTATGGGACTGTATTGTGCTCCTTCTTTTTTGAGAAGATCCCAACCTTACGACCTCATGTACAGCTACCTGATGGGGGTATGAGAGAACCCAGTATGCGTCGGTGGGGGCGACTACTGTGCAGAGGAGGAGGAGGGGCAGTTGGATGGGTGTTCCGACTAGAGTTATTTGCGCATTGGGATCATATGTCGTTGTACATAGACGACTATCCCTATAGTGGGCTGAGTTATTGGGGAGATCCGGACTTGCCACTTCCGCCTGGTCGAGTATGGGGGCCTGATGGTAAGTGAAAAGTAACTAATCTGTTATGTGCATGTTAAAGTTTGTGAAGAGTATATATGGTACTGATCCTTATACTTTTGGTATGCATATGTAGCTCCGGTGAAACCGGCCGGATATATGGGACGACGTGCAATAGCAAGAACTACAGGTGCTAGTGGATCGAGAACGGCACAGAACGAGGATATGACCGCTCTTGTGGAGGACATTCGTCGTATATGTGAAGGGCTGCTGACCGGTGTTTCGGAGCGGGGTTGGTAGGACTTAAACGACTAGTACATAGAGCTATGTATTGGGCTACCCTCGGAATAGCGAGGTATTATGCGGCGCATGGCGATGGTTGTTCAAACTGTGCATGATCTATGAGCTGCGGGAGTAGAGCCATTGGCTCGAGATCCTCCAGAGAGTGATTAGATGTAGGGCAGGTGGTTCCCCCTAGTGTGTATGTAGGGGCAAGTGGTGCCCCCTAGTTTTTGAGTCTTGTTTTTTGTAACATGCTATGGGCATGTCATATGTATCAGAGTAGATGGAATCTAAAAACATATTATATGATATATATTATGCATATGCATTGTGTTGATGATGTGAAATTTTATTGTCTTGTGTGTGATAAATGCCAGTCTAGAACATGGTTTGCAATGCTATCTACGTAGTGATTTTGACTTCTAGGTACATGGTTGAAAGTAATGAATCTAAATTCACGTATCAAAATTTTCACTCGTAAATATCGTCTAAACAGGATAGGGTTATGCACACGATAGACACCATTGAGTTGTACGACAAGAAGCAGAGAATATAAACGAACGTGCAGATGATGAGAGAGGGCATCGGCTAAGAGGCCACGTACTGCATCATATTCGGCCTGATTATTGGTGGCATTACCAATGCAGACCATGTTAGAAAGAATGAGGGTATGCAAGGGGGTAAAGATGGCCCAAGCTGCCGAGGCTAGATTCTGAGCATAGCGACTTGCCCCATCGGCATAACCAATATAATGTGTGGAGGATAGGTCCAGCGAAATAGTGTCACAAAACGAGAAATGGGAGGAGGAAGAATAATGATGGCAGCGTGAGTGTAGGGTAGACATCAAATGAGAACTATGGGAGTGAGGAGTCTGGGTATGATGGCTATGACTCATAGACTGACTAGAGGGTGATGTATGAGGGCTATGGCAGGAATAGCTGGAGCTCAAGCTGCGGCGAACATCATAGATACGAATGGTATCATCCTAGGTATGGGTGGGAAGGAAAAGGTCGAGAAAACCACATGACACTGCAAAGATACCTAAATCATCAGCATGGGAAGAAAGGCTCACATACGGATCGTCATGGGGGATGACAGAAGAACAAGTAAAAAGATGGTCAAAGGATGTGGAGCCCAAGAATGTTGCTGAAGGGGAATCAAGCAAAACAGACGGAGTGGATTCAGGGAGAATGTACTCCAAGGGTCGGATGGATGATGATAGGTATAGGAGGGGGGCAGCAGGTTCCGACATCTCAACATCAGGGGGAGGAATGTCAATGGTAGCAGGGGGATCCTCGAGTTGGCCGGACGCATATTACGCGAGGATGGGAGAGGCTGATTGATTTTGTTCAACCTCGTACTCGCGAATGACCTCTAAAGAGGCTCGGTAATGCGTGAGGTGAGGACAATGGTGAGAATAATGGCCATGGACACCACAAAAAGCACAAGTTTTGTTGGTGCGAAGAGTCTTATCAGGTTGTTTATGATCCTTATCAGACTGTTACTCATTTGGGACCTACCCTTCCTGCGCAACCCTCTGGCTTCCAAGGACAACCCTCATCGGGACAACCTTTAGCTCAGCAGGGCCCTGCTTCTGGTCCATAGGGACAACCATATGGTCCAAAAGGCCAACCTTCACAAGGTCAGCCTTTGGCCCAACATGGACAACCCTCCGGTCTTTCAGGTCAACCTTTGAATCAACCAGGATCATCTTTTGGTCCTGGGGGGAAAAATTATCCATCACAGGGACAACCTATTGCACCTCAATCACAGCCGCACGTTCAGTATGGCCCAAATATTATGCAACCAGGACAACCCTTTGGTCCTTCTCCGGGTCAACCTAGTTTTTAGGGACAACCTGGTCCATTGCAACCATCAGGCCAACCTTCCCCACAAGGACAACATGTTCGTCCCCAACAACAATTTCAACAGTGGTTCAACCAGCTTAGCATCCATTTCAACCTTCCCACCAGCAGATTCCTTCGATTCCGCATCCGGTTCTACTTGTTTACCATGCTTAGTAGCCTGCTCAACCTACTCTACAAGGTCAACCTACTCAACCGTAGGGCTCTTACTACCCTCAAGTTTCATATCAACCGGTATATAGCACATCTCAGATTCCTTACCCTCAAAATCCACCTGGAGTAGGGGTGTGGCTACGAAACACAGAAAATGATCACGCAAAGAGCCATGCTGTGAATCTGCATTTTAAATGCACAAATAATATTGCAGAATACGAGGCTCTTATCCTTGGTTTGAATCTGTTGAAAAATTTGGGAGCCCATAGGATAGCCGTGAGAGGAGACTTTGAGTTAGTAATCAAACAAGTGAATGGTGAATATACAGCAAAACACCCCAGGTTGAGAGCGTACAGGAATGATGCAGTAGATTTATTGAAAACTTTTGTTGAATATGAATTGGTATTTGTGCCTAGGAGTCAAAACATCATTTCAAATGGATTAGCTTGCCTGGATAGTTCATATCCTAAGACTCCCCCTGACCAACAAATCATCATTCAAACCAATTTCAGACCTGCAGTGCCAGACAACGAAAAATATTGGCAGGTTTTTGAAGGAGATAAACAGATCGAAGATTTCCTAGTGGGCAGGAATGAGTTTGAATTTTCTGATTCGGACTCAAAATCTGATGATGGCTGCCCAAGTGAGGATCCCCCAGATGAACAAGAAACACCCTGTAACATAGAAATAAACACCCTTTCTGTAGAAATTGGAAATCCAACCGAAAAATGTGAAAACGCAAAAAATGAGGAAATAGAGGTGCTGCAGGCCAAAGACAAGAACATACCCAGAGTCCTAGCACCATTAAAGGACCTTTTTGACTTTGATGACGTAGCAAAAAAGCCCACTATAGAACATGCAGACTCAGATGTAGAAGAATGCAACATAGGTGTTGAAGATAAGCCCAAAATGATTAAACTAGCTAAGTCTATACCTGCAAACATGAAGAACAAATATATTGACCTGTTCAAGGAATTCATTGATGTGTTTGCATGGAGTTATGAAGACTTAAAGGCCTATGACACCAACATCATAAAACACAAGATACCCTTGAAGGAAAATCAGAAGCCTTTCAAACAAAAACTCCGCAGAATCAATCCAAAACAATTGCCTGCAGTAGAGAAAGAAATTAAGAAGATGTATGATGCAGGCATAATAGTCCCTGTAAGGTTTTCTGATTGGGTGTCAAACTTAGTGGCTGTGAGAAAGAAAACAGGGGAGATCAGATTATGCATAGACTTCAGAAACCTCAGCAGAGCCTCGCTGAAAGACAACTACCCTTTGCCTAGAATGGAACATATCCTACAGAAGGTAGTGGGCTCTAAGAGAATCTCCCTGCTTGATGGTTTTTCACGATACAACCAAGTCCTTGTACTCCTAGAAGATCAACTCAAAACAACATTTACCACTCCATGGGGTACCTTTATGTATGTGAAGATGCCTTTTGGACTGATGAATGCTGGAGCCACCTTCCAGAGAGCGATGGATATATCTTTCTCAGATGAGATAGGACACTTCATAGTTATCTACTTGGATGACTTGACTGTCTTTTCCAAAACTGAAGAAGAACATCTCAAACATCTGAGGAAATTTTTCGAAAAATGTAGAAGGTACGGCCTGTCCTTAAACCCTAAGAAAACTGTTTTTGGGCTCCAAGAAGGTAAACTTCTTGGTCACGTCATATCTGAGAAAGGGATTAGGATAGACCCACAGCGAGTTGAGGGAATACTTCAAATCACACACCCAAGAAACATCAAGGAGTTACAGTCCTTTATAGGGAAGATCAATTTCCTTAGGAGATTCATTCCCAATCTTGCTGAGCACCTTAGGAAAATGACTGACATCCTAAAGAAAGGTGCAGGAATTAAGTGGACTATTGAAGCCAAGAAATATTTTGAGTCAGTAAAACTTGCACTCACTCAGGCCCCTGTCCTTATCAGCCCAGACTTCTCAAAATATTTTCTGATATTTTCCTTTGCCTCTGAGCATACAATAGCTGCAGTCTTGCTGCAAAGGAATTTAGAAGGTCATGAACAGCCAATTGCCTTCTTCAGCAAAGCCTTAAGAGATGTACCCTTAAAGTACAACATTATGGAAAAACATGCCTATGCCCTGGTAAAGGCCTTAAAAGACTTTAGGGTGTACATTTTGCATTCTCACACCATTGCTTATGTGCCAAATATAGTGGTTAAATATATCTTGTCCCAGGACCCTGATGGGAAAATGGGCAAATGGATTGCTACAATCTTGGAATACGATCTTGAAATAAAACCCACCAAGCTGATCAAAGGTCAAGGCCTGGCCCAACTAATGGCTGAATCTAATCTGCAAGCCCTTGACAACAACATGATAAATGCCTTAGATGAGCAGGAAGGATTTCCCCAGCCAACCGTTGAAGAGAGGTTTCAGAACTCTCCTTGGTATTCCAATATCCTTTATGTGCTCACTAATCTCAATGCCCCTCTAGAACTGTCCAAAACCAAGGCCAGATTCATAAAACTCAAAGCTAGAAAATACTGAATTTTAAATAAAAACCTATACTGGAAGAATCCAAATGGCCTATTGATGAAATGTTTGTCTGAAACTGAAGCTGAAAGAATTAAACAAGAATTCCATGATGGAGAGTGTGGAGGCCACCTGAATTGGAAAGCCACTGCAAATAAAATACTCAGGGCTGGTTACTATTGGCCTACACTCTTCAATGATGTTCGTAAAATGATCCTTACCTGCCACAAATGTCAGATCTTTGAAGGCAGAAGAAAGCTCCTCCCCTTCCCCTTACAACCCATCACTGTTGAAGGTCCCTTCCTGCAATGGGGTCTAGACTTTATAGGGGAAATTCATCATGCCTCCTCTGGACAACACAAATGGATCCTAACTGCTACAGAATACTTCACTAAATGGATAGAAGCCGTACCCACTAGGAATGCCACTGATTCTGTCATCATTAGGTTCCTAGAAGACTTCATCCTATCTCGGTTTGGCTGTCCAAGGAAAATAATCACTGACAATGCTGCTGCTTTTGGATCTAAGAGAATGGTTGATTTCTGTCACAGGTACGGAATAGCGCTTGGTCATTCAACAGCCTATTACCCCCAGGGTAATGGATTGGCTGAATCATCTAACAAAATCCTGGTCACAATCATTAAGAAGCTGTTGGAAGAGAACAAAAAGTCATGGCATAAAAAGTTGGTACACGCCTTGTGGGATGACAGGCTCACAACAAAGAAATCCATTGGCATGTCACCATTCCAGCTTGTCTATGGAACTGAAACAATTTTTCCCACCAGCTTGGGAGTGCCTGTGGTCAAACTTGTCCAAGAGATTCAGATAGAGGAAAGAATCATTGTGAGAAGGATCAATGAAACTATCCATCTGCACCAAACAAGGGAGCAGGTTTATGGCAGAACTGTCAGAATGCAGGAAAGCATAAAGAGGCAGTTTGAAAAAAGAGCTAAAGCTTCAGATTTCAAAGTTGGGGACAAGTTTCTGAAATGGGATTCAAGGAGAGAGGACAAAGGTAAACATGGCAAGTTTGACAGTTTGTGGCAAGGTCCATACATCATCCAGGCCACTGTGGGTCCTAATGCATTTTTCTTACAAGAGCTTGATGGTACAGAGCTGTTTGGGGGTCCTGTCAATGGCAGGATGCTGAAACACTACTTCTGCTAATTTTCATTTCCAGTTTCATTTTCATAGTACATACCATTGCAATTTTTCTTTCAAAAAAAAAAAACAGAGAAAATGTTTCCAAAATAGAGAAGGTATAAGTTCAAACATGCTCAAAACATGGACCTCCGAAAAGTGCAAAAGAATCAGCTCTAACATGCCTAAAACCAGAGCTAAAAATGAAAAAGAAATGGTGACTCTAATATGCTCAAAATCTTAGTCACACACAGAGAAGGATACTTCAAAAGTTCAAATTTCAAGCCTTCAAAGTTTTGTTTCACTCCACAGCAAGTCAGACAGTTTAATCCTGGCTCGGCTGCTTTTCAATTTCCAGTCTTAGAATGTAGGAGAAGAAACCTGTTGAACAGTTTAATCCCAGCAGGTAGTAGATTAGGTAGAGAATTATATGAGACCAACAGTTTAATATGGTCTCATGGAGCAATAAGGGTAGATTTAGAATAGGTTGCTTTCTGTTTCAAAAAATAAATCATGTAAAGGGTCTGCTAGCTCAAATGCACCCAAAGGGAAATTGTTAGGACTGTAGTTTGGGTAAGTAGTTTGGTTGGGAAAATCTTTCTGCTGATGTTTCTATCATATTGTGGCAGCTAAAAATTGAAGAAAGAAATGGATGTGCCAAGCAGCAGGCATCTGGCCTACTCCAAAGATCATCTCTGGTTTCTTGACTCCTTCAAGAAGAAGCCATCCCCATGTGGAGCCACTGTTAGCCCCCCCTATGAAATTCTTGACAAGCAAGCTGGGGGCTATGTCATTTTGGAGACCTTCAAGGAATGCATCTTCTCTGAAGACACATCATCCTTGAGGTCTCTCTATGCTTTGCCTTATACAAGTCCCCTCTGCTGGTTATTTTCCCTAAGGCCTGCATTGCCCCTCATACTCTGGAAAAACACCACTTTTTTACCTCCTTTCCCCTTTGACAAGGTCCCTCTCTTCCCCTTCTTATTTTCCCTATCAACCCCCTAAATCCCCTCTAAAAATCCCTACACCCTTTGTTTCCCCAAATTCCCCCTCCATCTCCCTATCGTTACCCCTTCTAGCCTTTAATTTCATTTAAAATGGCTTAAAAACCCATTTTCCACATTATAATGGGCCTAGTCCCTTTCCCGCTAAACCCCGTAGCCTTTCTCTCCATACAACCTAGCGTCGTGACCGAAGCACTAACCCCAAAGGCGTTTGCCCCAGTGTTTCATCGGGCGCGATTATAGCCGTCGATCTGCACAGAATGGACGGAGATCGCCGCCCCCGCAGCCTCCCCCAATTTCCCCCGTTCATCACCCGTCGCAATACATCTTCGCCGTCCATTTAAATCCACGGAATCAACGGTCTGCGGTCAATCCATATCGGGCGCGATCTCGACCATCGATTTGTACAGATCTGACAGTGCGGAATCTGCCCGCCACGGTGGTCCCCCCCCCCCCCCGCGCGCACTGTTCAAAACCGCCTGTTTATTTCGCACCACCCTCACGCGCTTGGTGGTTTTCTCCAATCACCCAGCGATTCCACTCATCGTGTGCCACCTGTCCCCTGTACGACGGCGAAACCACTTTCTCCCCGCGCATTATCTGTCGACCACGGATGCCCAGCAAAATCGCTGACAGCCGTCAGATCTCAGATCACTCATCCAACGGCCATCGCCCGCCCAAGATGCACGATGTTTAATGAAGTTGCACGCGCAATAGCTCATGCCATGGCCCGCCGTCCATCGTCCTCCGCAGTCGATCTCCGCCACGATTGACGGTCCAGATCTGCTCACCCGCCGCTGAATTTTCCACTGTCCCCGGTCCCGCCACGTCATCTCCACGTGCACCCTCCATACTTCCTCCCATTCCATGTCATATAATTGGTGTATTTCGTGTTTTTTAATGATTTTCGTTCGTTTTCGCTCCGCAGACCGCCACCTCCACCAGAAGCGGATTTCCATTGTTCCTCTGCATTTTTCTCCGCCATGTCACCGTCTGCACCACCTTTCTCCTCCTCCACATCGTCCGCCACCCCATCGATGATTTCCTTAACTTATTTGTGTGTTTTGCAGGGTTATTAAAGAACTAATGGTCGCCATGGTGCGCGGCTCTGCTGCAAGGACAGTGAAATCTAAAGAAGATCAGTTGCAACAGCTAATTTATGAGCAAGGACCCAGGAAGGTAAAGACTAGACGTTCATTAAAAGAAACAGGGTTTAAACTCTGTGGAAAAACCCTCCAGCGCCATTAAAGCTCAAATGCACGAGCAGAGACAGAGATGAAGCAACCACGGATTTCAGTACAAAGAAAAGGAGATTAAGGCACGCTAATGAAGATCTTGAGCCTTAAATCAGTGGTTTAAGAGGTAAAGCACCAGTTTGAAGACCCCGAGGATCGATCAAAAGGTCCTGAGCACAAGCAAAAGGTAACATTAGGGTTTATTCATCAGAAGAATGTTTTTCTTCATCAAGTACAAGGCGCCCATACAGCTTTTATTATGCACGATGTCCCTGAAGGAATTTCCACCCTAACAGCAGTTCAAAACCGCCAGAGCACTTATATGGCAGACTTCTTAGTAGTTTATTTTATTTTTTGTTCAAAAGCACCAGAAGTACTACAGCCAAAAGATGTCAAGATCATATCTGGAGAAGATCTCTCTTTCACAAGGGAGGTGACAGAGATTAAATACACAGCAATTACACAGAATGGGTCTCGGCCCTGCATTCATTTTTGTATTTAATATTACATTTAGTGTTCACCTACCCTCTCAGTCGATCTTATGTTCATCCTCTGCTATAAAAAAACAGAAGGAAATTATTGTAAAGGTTGTTGATGAGATATCAGTGGAACGCAAGAATTTTCCTCTTGAGACAAGTTCTCTGTGTAATATTGTAAGATAGGCTGAGATTTGATGTATTCAGACTGAATGTTCAAGCTGTGGGCAATGATGTACCTGATTGGTGTTGTTTTTAATATGACAAGCACATTTCTTTGGATCCTGATATAAAGCAGCTGGTTATGTTTTCCTTTCTCTATATATGTGATTGACTTGCTTTCATTTCATCACGTTTCTTTTGGCTCACATCAGAAGTTTGGCATAAGATTTACCCTTGATAGGTACCTTCTGTTGCTGCTCTCCCAGCCTTTTATGTTTTCTGCTTACATGTGTATCTGAATATTGATTTCAATTGATTTAACCAGTGTAGTGGATGTTATTGCCTGCTCTCTGATGTATGAATTAATGAAATCTATGTTTAGATGTTCTTGTTAGGTTTTAGTTGGATGTATTGAGAGCACTGGGAGGTCTAGAACACCGCCTCTGCCTCACTAGAATCTTTCCATCCCAATTAACCCTCTCAAAGATCCCTTGTCTTGCCTCTGATTTTGTCCAAGCAAGTCTGGAGTTAAATGACATCTGACCTGATCTATAGACAGGATTGTATGTTTCCCCTCTTTTCATTTTCTGTCCTTAATGTTCCATTCCAATTATCATCTCTAAGATCCAGATGCTCTGGATGACTAGCCCAACTGAAAGCTTGCACATTGACCACAAGTAAATCCTTTCTTGACTCCATTTCCCAATGGCCTTAATGTTCCCTGAGTCATCTATCTTTTCCTAGTTTACTTTTTGCTCATCCTTGTCTTATATTGGACCCTTCTTTCCTGATTCCCAACAACCAAACCAACAATCAAACCAACCCTGTGCCTATAACTAGCCTAAAATCTTAACATTTGATCTTCAAAAATATAAAACCTTTGACAATCATAGAGAGATCCCTCTCTGGGCCTAGGAGGGCTAGATCCTAAGGTCTGAAAGTGGTTCTATGTTGTCTCATCTTTTGGTCTTGCCAACCTGGCCAAAACATGGGAACCCCGACAGATACGTTGAAGACATTGCTTGTCAATGCTCCTCTACTCCGCCCTCCAAGTTATCATTGTGATTTTTCCCTTTATTTAGTTGTTTCTTTTAGCACAATTGCGATGGTTTTGGTACAAGACGATGATGATGGTCATGAGCATGTTATGTATTAACTTGTCTCGTAATCTTCTCGACCCAGAAACTCGTTATGCTCACGTCGAGAAGTTAGCGTTAGCAGTGGTTCAAGCAGTCCAACGTTTTCATCATTATATTCTCTTACGCACAGTGAAGATGATTTTTTATTGCAATCCCATGACTTACATCTTGTCTCGACAATTTTTGGGGGGCAAATATTCTAAATGGATTGTTATCCTCCAAGAGTTTGATTTGGCATTTACTGCTGCCAAATCTAAGAAATCATTAATTTTTGCTGATTTGATTTATTCTCTCCCTTTCGACTCCGCTCCTTTTCGTTCTGAGGAATCCATTCCAGACGATTTGTTTTTCTTGATTATCACCCTCGATCCGTGGTACGGTGATATCATCGTTTATCTCCAGACTTCGTCTTTTAGATCTGAGTTGATGAAGGATGCCCGCCGACGCATCCACCATCAGTCGCAACCTTATCGTATAGTCGGGGATACCCTCTATCGTTTCGGAGTAGATTCCATTTTCCGTCGGTGTTTGACCCTCGAGGACGCTGAGAAAGTCCTCAATGACTGTCACAGTGGCACCTGTGGCGGTCACGTGTCTGGTTATCCTACTGCTCAAAAAATTCTTCGTGCTGGTTATTTTTGGCCTTCAATTTTCAAGGACTGCATTGTTGCGGTTTGTAAATGCCATGATTGCCAGATTTACCAGCTCAAGATGCATGCGCCACCTGTTCCTCTTCATCCTGTCATTACCGTTGGTCCCTTTGCGAAGTGGGGGATCAATTTTATGACGTGTAACCCTCACTCGGTTGGGGGGCATGCTTATATTATCGTAGTCGTGGACTACTTCACCAAATGGGCCGAAGCAATGCCTACACTTGCTGCCGATGGTAAGACAGATGCTCAGTTCATATTCAATTACATTATTGCTAGGTTTGGTGTCCTGCAAGCCATCGTTACCAATCATGCTTCCCATTTTTGGCATTATATGGTGGCAGAGTTGACTTCTAAGTTGGGTCTGCATCACGACAGCTCAACGCCATACTACCCTCAAGCCAATGGCCAAGTTGAGGCTATGAACAAAGTCCTTGTCACTATGCTTTAGCATACGATTGGGATCCATAAATCAAATTGGAATCTCATGTTATTTTAGGATTTTTTGGCATACCGAACCTCAGTTAAGAGTGCAACCGGGTTCACTCCTTTCCAGTTGGTTTATGGCCTGGAAGCTATTCTCCCGATTGAATGTGAAATACCTTCGCTCAAGTTAGCAGTTGAATTATTTTCGAATACTTCACCAGAGGAAGAACATCTCCTTTATTTAGAAAGGCTGGATGAAACTCGCCGCTTTGCTGCTTTGGTTATCGAAGCATAGAAAAAGCGGGTCAAGGCTCATTTTGACCAATCAGTTTCCCCTCATTCTTTCGTTGAAGGAGATCTCGTCCTCCTGTATGACCAAGCTCAAGATAAGCTGGGGGCAGGTAAATTTCAACCTATGTGGCATGGGCCCTACATCATTAAATGTGTATTGCAGAATGAGGCCTATGAGCTTATTGATTATGAAGGTCATCCTCTTGAATAGCCTAGAAATGGGTTGTATCTCAAAAAATATTATGCATGAGTCATCCATGTGTAATAGGTGTACATAGCTATAATTTTAATTTGTGTACATATTTTGGTTTTATGTGCTTTGTGAGTGTTTTCCTACTTATTGGGTCTTTCTTATGGTGCAGATGTCTATTACCCCTTATGTCGGTTTTGTGAATGGTGCTTCCCGCAGTACCAGGAATTTGTCTTTGGCAGCCTGGGTAATTTATGATCTTGCTGGTGAGTTGATAGATCTGCAAGGTATTTGTCTAGGACGAGCTACAAAAAATGCCGATGAATATAGCGATGTTATTGAGCTATTAACCGAAGCAATCAACCTTGGCATACACACGTTGCTTGTAAATCTA
Organism: Pinus albicaulis; assembly: GCA_034641835.2. Taxonomy (NCBI): domain Eukaryota; kingdom Viridiplantae; phylum Streptophyta; class Pinopsida; order Pinales; family Pinaceae; genus Pinus; species Pinus albicaulis. The sequence continues at coordinate 1,268,162,791 of CM076579.1, forward strand.
GATTCACAACTTGTCGTTCTGCAACTCAATAGTCATTATTCAGTTAGAAATCCACACATTTTGAGATTGTATTTATGTATTCGTTTGCTAGAATGACATTTTGATTTTATTACATATCAACATATTCCTAGACGAATGAATACATTAACTGATACAGTGGCTAACATTGTATTAGATAGACATTTGCGTAATTTGTAAAATCATCATCACATGTAAAAGATCCATGTAGGAAAATAGATGTATATATATATATATATATATATATATATATATATATATATATATATATCGCATGTTTGCAGCTGTGTGCATCATAACTTCAAAAAATATATGTGTGTTTCTGTTACATCATGTGACATCGCACCTTCAAAATATGCAGATGAACATAAAACCTAGGTGTCTAATCAACATGGTGCTGGTGATAACATGTCACTGCCTGTACGAGCCGCCTCAGCAAGAGGTGAATTCGGCTGGGCACCCCTACAGTATGCCTCTGGTAGGCGCATGGAACATCGTCAAAACATGCATAGTCTAGAAGTCCTCGGGTGATTCCCTCCAGATTACGCACTATCTCATCTTCCTCGCTGCCCTAGCCTTGAGGGTTGAAATCGCGAGGGATTCGCCTCGCTATCGGTGACATACCTGCAGGTCTCTCTTGGCCAACATCTGCAAACACATGAATTTAATTTTAGAACACACATAAATCATAATACTCATAAAACTTTTAAAAAAATGAGTCTAACCCAAATCTTCATCCCAATCCTCTCCCTCCGAGAGTGGGAGGTCTGGATCATCAGTGAAATTTGTACCAGAATAGGGCCAGTACTCCACGACAATCAGTTGTCGGCAGACCCAATCGAAGAATTACGGTCTCCAGGACATCTGTTAACCACCCCCTACCCTTGGCATCAGAGCTACCCATCGGGCCATCCGTGGTTCTCTCGTTGGTGGTTCTGGGACTATGACCTCCTATCGCTGGAAAATGGGTAGTCGTTCCAAGAAGAACGATACCAAAATAGATCCATAACCAAATTGCTTCAAATTGGTCTTCTTTCATTTTTTTAGCTGGCGTTTCATGTTTATTGTCATGGCCTCTACCCAGTTGTAGATGGTCTATGCCAAGAAGTCTACAGCAAGAAGCAACTGTGTCTTTGTTGCTTCGTGTAGTAATCTTTCAGCTCGTGTGATGGTATGTAGCACTACTCTGAGTGTCAAGTCTAGTGTAGTCTGGATATCAACCCACTGCCTGATCCTTTCCATGCTCCTGGACATACCCTGTCTATCACCATGGTCATGTTTTCCATGCAGGGCCGAGTGCTGGTTAGGATGGGTGCTACTCCCCTCCGCGACAATCCTATTATGAAATAGATGTCAGAGACTTCAATCTCAAGTTCTTGATCTCGAAGGATGAACTTCTCTTGATTTTCGTCCCATATGCTGATCAAATACTGCAATAACTCTGGTTGGGCTCGGAGACATGGCGTTAGGAATAATTTTTTCAGACCACAATTTCTGAGAGCTTCCATGAATCTCTTATTTTCCATGGCCAACTCGTCTTCTTCGCTATGTTCCCATTCTTTCCATTCTATGACCATTTTGCTTCTTTCTACCTGCAAACACATTCATATGAGTGGTATTAGCAATTTTTGAACCTTAAATTTTTGAATAATTGGGGTATTTAAGTGACATTTTACATAAAAATTGTTTGCGCCAATGGGCGCGCCCTAGTGTAGAAAATTGGGCGGTTGGCGCGACTCCGTTCCTGAAACCCGCGCCGACCATCGTACCCTAATATTTACATTTCCTCCTCCAGAATTCGAAATTGGAAATTGTAGATGGTAATAAATGACTTAAAATGACAAGAGAGATCTCAACTCTTACCTGGAACTGACAGATTTGAGATTTGTCTGCTGGATTGACCGCTATCGTCGCCGAAAGATTGCACAGTGAAATGGGTAACTATTGCTCCACAAGAGGTAAAATGTGAAAAGTAATTATTTTTACCATTTTTGGCATTTTATAACTTTTTCACAACCCTAATTAGGTTTTAAGACATATTTTTCGATTATTTTATTATATTATTTTCGAGAAATGGGTTTTACATGTGTCTCTTGTGCAACAACAGGTTTTGATGCGACAGTGATGAAGTAACGAATTATATTTTATACTTTTTCAGACTCGGTAAAAGCACGAAAAAGTCACTACTGGATTCATATTTCAGCTCTTTTCTGACTCTCTAAAATTGAAAAGATTGTCAAGATTCTTGTCGTTTTGAACTCGTTAAATGGCTGGGAAACGATATCCACCTAGTATACATTTAACCCTTTTTCAGGCTGGGATGAATTATTTACGAAAAAGGAATACCTTAGCCTATCGTGACTAAGAGGCTCTCGCAGACACAATTTTCTACATTTTCGGATCTGCGAGACTACCTACGAAAAGGAACTGTTGGAATTTTCTTTTCAAACTCTCTAAACATGAAAAGATGCCGAGTTCTCCCTTTGTCAAACTCGTTAAACACTGATGACATCGGATTTCATCGCCATGACATTACTCAAGTTCCTCCTTCCTAGGGCTCGTAAAATGTACTAGGATGGATTTGTCCGAAGGACAAACTTATAGCGCAAGCATATGCTTTCCCCTTCAAGCTTGTTTTAAAAGATAATTGGGGTACTCACCAGAAATGGTGGGGGGGAAATGGAACCAAGTTTTAGTTATGTTGGCAGTATGTCTCTCTTGAACATGGCACTTGTCTGCATTCGTGTCCGGTTGGGGACATCTCATTTCGTCATTTTTGCCTCCATGGGTTTGGGTAATCTCTTTTGACCTCACATCCGCTCTTTGCCACATCGTCATGAATTCAGATCCTTTGATGTCAAATACTGCCAAATCCAGTGCCGTGCTGCTGATATGTTCAAGAGAAGTTTGCCTCTGCAGTTTTAAACTGCCCTCTGATTCTCTATTGGTCCTAATTCACTATTATCATGTTCCTCTGTCTCGCATCGATGATGTGGGAAACATTATGGCCCACCTTCGATCAGGTCACTTCCTATCTACTTCAACTCATTATCCAGGAATTTGATCGAGAGACTCTATTCTGGTACCTTGGAGCCTACATACCTTAATGGCAGGTTTTTCGCTTTCGACGCAAGGTCCACATCATTGGCCTTCGATCGAGTGATTATGCGGATGTTCGACGCCAAATCGCTGTTCACATCCCATGGATTGTACCGGTTGTACCTTGAGAGCCATTGTCATTATTGGTGGTTTCTCTCGTGCCTGTTAACAACTTTCATCATTGGATGGTAATTAGGTGATTTTGTGGCATGTTTGACTTCAGCTCATATATTCGCATGCCTGAAATTGTACTTGTTCGGGTCGAGATGGAGCGCAAGACCCTGGATTTTTTCTAATAAAGTCCAGGCTGTGAATTTTGGTGGATTGTTATAACTTATTGCATGACTCTTTTGATTGGATGGCTGCGACCATACCTAAGTCTATTTGTTGATCCTTATTGCTGGATGGCTGCGTCCATACCTCGGATCTCAGTTTTTATATATACTCTATATGGATGGTTGCGCCCATGCCACATGTTCATGTATCATAGATATCAGTTGTATTTGTAATTCTAGGTTTTCCGACAGCGGTGTTTGGTTCGAACGTGTCCTCATAAAGAATTTCGCCCCTCCCTCTCCCTTTAGGGGGCATATGTTACACAACATTTTGTCATTGTCCCTGTAATCCCCATTTCGCCCATTGGAGGGTAGTTTTTGTGACCAATAAGAAGTGTTATGCATTGAAAAAATCATCACTACATTCCTTTGCACGAGAGTAACATTCCTCTTGTTGACAATTCCCTGAGCAGAACTGTAAAAACCCTTGTTTTTTCCTTGGCGCGAGTAGCTAGTTACACTCCTGCGCCGAGCTAGAAAATTAACATTGAGCCCGCGCCAGTTGGTGCTTTGTCCCAGTTAAGCACCCGCGCCAAGCTGTTTATGGAATTTTTTTTTAAAATAGAGGTGTAGGTTCTATTCCAACCACCTCGAGAATGAGTCATTGGGAGTGGTTGAACTGAAACAACCATGAACTCCCTCCTTTAGTTAGTAGTTTCCACCTCCCTTGGAACTCTCCTAAAGGATAGGACTCCCTCCCACCTTTGTAGGGATCCCAACCTCCTCCTTTTCCTCTATAAAAGAAGCTATCTCTCTTAGTACAAACTAGCTGAACGACTGAATAACTGAACTTGGAGAGCTAATATTATAGTTCAATGACTACATAAGATATATAGAAGGAATCATGTTGAGGAGAGCCTGAATCCATGTCCTCATTCCGTCTGAATCCCTCGACAGGTACTGAGATGCGCTTCGGCTAAACTTCGCTGGAGGAGACTGCGACGTCAAAGCATCGGTTGTACCTCTTCCTTCTACTTATATATACATGACTACTGTTTGGTTCCACTATTGTGTTATGATGTTTGTGTAATGCGATAGCTTTAGCCCTCTTTGACTGGTTAATAGTTGTGAGTGAAACTATGATGTTGTATGTTGTTCTCGTTTCTTGTTCCATGTGCAGGTATCCGGGTGTTACAGCAAACACATTGTGATTTGCCAAGGCAGGAGTGAGAGGCTACTAATATTTCCACAATGACGACAGCATTGGATTCCAGGTAGGTCGATCTACCATGTCTCTTGTTCATTCATTAACTAAGAAGCAACACTTCAGCGTGTCCTTTTGTTTCTAGACCCACCCTAGGGCTAGAGGGATCATCTCTATCCGCAGAGAGGATTTACCTACGTAACAAACCAGAAGGGCTAGAGTTCAGCATCCAACCAGCAGAAGATCCATAGAAGGAGGTGACACAGTTCCTAGCTAGAGTGACATAGATATGCCCAGAGGCTGTGCAGAGGAAGCATGGGGCTCATCAGTTCAATGTTGGGTCAAATCCAGATCTCTAGTGTCAGTGTGAGGTACTCCTCACTGGTTCTCTATTAGTTAGATTCTTTGTGTGGATAGCTAGTAAGGCATCCCAAATTGTATTCAGAACTTCTACTTAATAATATCAAACCCTCAGCTGCTGCACCGGTTTTCCCACATTGGGTTTTTTCGGGGACTTAATCCAAAAATAACGGTGTCGTGTGTGTTATTTCGTTCCTTCCTCATATATTGTTTCTACATTTAATTTCTGTAGTTTATTTAAGTGAGGGTTGCAGTGTGATGTATTCAGTGTTTTTCGTAGAAAACTGCAGATAAATTGTTAAGTTAAAATTAACAATTAGGTGAATATTTTCCAGTTGCTGCAACAAGATTCTAGATCTAGGAATTTTCATAGTATCAACGAAGATGACAATTACGAAACGAGAAGACATTCAAAACAGAAAAATAGATCAAGCATTTTCATTTGTAAGCTTTGAGGACAAATCTTTTTGAAGAGGAAGACAATGTCATATATATATATAATGTAAACAACAATAATAATAAATAATGATTAATTAACTAGTAATTAGTTAATGGAGAGGTACGTCCCTGAGGACAGGACCGTTGGTGAAAAGGTATCTACCTAGGTATATAAGCAGACCCGCACCCTCATTGTAATCATCTCATCAATTCCTTTATATAACATTCAATATACAATTACTTGTCCTACAATGGATGTCTCTATCTTCAAAATATTCTGAAAATTATTGCAGTATACAAACCTTGTTCGTTACCTTGTCTCCTTTGTTTTGATTGAGGAAACAACATTACTAGCTCAATAGACAACAAAATCCAAGTTATACCACCCAATCCCCGATATGTGACCCAATTTGAGGGTCATTAACATGAATTAAGAGGATTGGAGGCCATGAAAAGTAGGAACCAATATATTAGTTTGAGATTTTGAGCCTTGAGTAGAGTGGGAAAAGTACATAGGAATCTAGTGACATTCATTCAAGTTTTCATATGTAGAAGTGATATGCCTTATATTTCATATGGAATCCTTGTATGTGAGGTTAATCCGTAACATATTAATGATGCCACCTAGACGTGATGACTACATGTTCTTCTCAATCACTACTAAAACACACATGAAAATCATCAAAAAAAAAAAAAATACACACTATTTTTCTCATAAATATGCATACATAGCTACGGACTTAGATCTATGAATAGAGAGGATTGTTGTTCATATTGCCTAAATAAGCTTCTACAATAAGAGAAATGTTTGGAATAGAAATAAAATTTAGAATGGAGAGAAAAAATAGCATGCAAACCACTGTGTGTGTATGACATAACATTCAATAGTAAACTACATGATTGTGGTTAATGCCAGCAAGGTAAGGAATTCATGGTATGGATGCAAGTGAGTTTGAAGAGGGTATTGTGTCATGTCAAATAGCCCTTGGAGCTATTGTATTCCATATAGAAGTGTCATTGTTAATAGAATCCTTAATTATGTTGCCTATAATCTCTAGGTTCCAAGTGAAGGCTGGTAGGAAGAGGGTTTTGATAATGGAGTGTTAGGTAGTGGAAGTAACAAATGAGCATAACAATAGGGAGCAATGAGAGCAATGATTCAAATGTGTGAAGGAGAAGAAATGAACCACATGAAGATGCAATGGTTAGTCCATATTAATTTAGAATTTTCTTTATGACAAACATTGAATACTTGGAGTGACTTGCCTAATGAACTTTCTTCACATAAATGAATGTTAATGGAGATCAATTAAATGATAGAAGGAAACACTAAGTGATATCTAATCCATAAACACTTTAGAACAATGTAATGAGTCAGCCCTTCTTAATTATAATGTTTCTAAAACTAACAAATTTGTTTTGCAATAATAAGCACTTTAAAATAGGGTAATAATTTTTCTGTAATTAAATGCTTTTGAAATTTTAATAATAAATATTTTTTTAATTACCTTTCAAATAAATTAAACCTCTTAAAAAAAATTGCATAAAAACCAAGGGTAATATGCACCTTGAATGGAGGCATCAAAAACTTGTCATTGAGAAAAAGAAAAAAAAAAAACAAAACCATGAAAAATGTACTTGAAGAATGTACTATTTACATAAAAATTTCTTAGAGAGAAGTTGCTTGAGAAAAAGAAAACCAAAGCCACAATGAAAAATGTATCTTATGCATGAAAATTCTAAAAAAGTTACTTGAGAAAAAGAAAACCAAAGCCACCAATGAAGAATGTACCATTTATATGAAATTTCTATAAAAAGAAGTTGTTTTTATCAATATTGATAAAAAAACAGATTTCAGATTAAAAAATATTATAATAATTTTATATAAGAAATGAAATCGGAAATAATTTTTTACTCTAACCCAATTCTTTAGAAATAAAATCAAAAGTAATTTGTTAATATAACTCTGGGCCATCTTATTAGGGAGATAATTAATGTTTTTAGATTTTTATTATACAAGTAATTATTTTTAATTATTTTTTTATTTTTTTATTAATAACAATTTAATTTTCTAGCTTAAATTAAATAACAATTTAGTTTAATTTTAAATGTAAGTTTATCAAGTATTGAAAATAATTAAATTAAATTTAAATTTATTTTATTTTATTATAATTTATTTATTTATTTTTCAATTTTTATTTGACCAATCAAAATGTTTAAATTACACAACATCACAACACATTACAAGAAAATTACAACCTCTCTTAAATTACACAACATCACAACACATTACAAGAAATTACACATTACAAGAAAGTTACAACCTCTCTTAGTACTAACCTAACATAACATCACACCACACCTCTCTTAGTTACTATACTAACCTAACATAACATCACATCACAACTCTTAGTACTAACCTAACATAACATCACATCACAACATATTGCATCTTTGTCATACTGGGCAGAGAAATGTGTAAAATGTATTTATTAAAACTATATCTTCAACAAACAAAAAATCTCTTATAATTTTGGCTGAACTCCCCTGAAAAGCATGAGTGTCAAATAAATTTTCTTAAGGAGATCTTTTGTTAATTTATGTGAAGTCATATGTACATCATGGAACCGCTCAGGGTCACACATCGAAGAGCATGGCAGTTAAAACTGTAAGGCATAACAAATTCTTTGTAATGCCCACGTTGTGCAGATTTGATAGCAGCTAGGGTTTCAATGAAGCCTTCGTTGCCTGAGATTCAATTGCAACTTAACAACATTCTTATAAATAAACAGTGAGAAACAGTTACAACGGATGTTTAATTTGATAACATCTGAGTTATTGGTTTCAGTCCATTGGCTGCCATGACTACAAATTTGAAAACAAAGTCTGGCAGGGACGACATGAAACACAGATACATCTTTCAGCCCCAGAGCAATCCGTTGCCCATATTTTATTAAAAAATAGCTAATGTGTGGATTGAATCCCAGATACCATAAATATTGCTTAAGGAAGAAATTAAAAACACCCAAATTACAGTGAATTACAGTGAAGGCATAGAGTTTTCAAATTCAACACCCAAATTACAGTGAAGGCATAGAGCTTTCAAATTCAACACCCAAATTACAGTGAAGGGATAGAGCTTTCAAATTCAACAGATTCAGAAAACTCAGGTTGATTCGAGGGAGCCCTCCAAATCCAATCCGAGATCCCGCTCCCACACACAAAACCAATGCCATCTTCATGAATTTTGGCATCCTTGTGATCATCATCCTGTTCCCAAATTCTGAAGTAAGAAGCAGCGCCCTGAACATTTTTCTCATCCTGCAACAGGGTCGTGCAATCATGGCTTCCCATGGAATCCAGAGGAAACAGAGTTTCTGTATTCTGCAAAGGACTCTGAGGCCTCCAGAGCTGATCATCGGTGGCTTCAAAAAGAGACCCTCTCAAGCAATCCTCCTCTTTCTGTACCTTGTGCTGCTCAGCAACTTCTTTTTCACTGCTATTATCTACAGCAGAATCATGGAGATACTCCAACATACAAGGCTGCTTCCTGACAGCTGCTAAGTTTCGGATTCCATAACCTGCGCTATCCTCCAAACTCCATGGATCCTCCAATGACATCGAGTACTCATTCGAAAGAGAGCAAAACTCTGGCAAATTCTCATTACCTGCACAGGCATTTTCAGGTTTGTGAAAGGTCATCCCTGCCTCCAACTCCATTAAACGCCCCTGTTTCTGTCTCCGGGATTCCTCAGGTGGACTCAAATCCTGCTCTTCTCTGATCCGCTTCTTGTCGGCGCCCCCCATATTCATTCCCCTGCCTCTCTTTGCTTCGTGGAGAATTGTTTTGAATCAGAAAAACCTGCAAGCGCCACCTAACAAATCACGGCGAATCCCTCAATCCCATGACTGATTAAGTACAGTAAAAGTTAGATGGGCCAAATGGGTACACGTGCTGCAAGAAATCAAAAATTACAGAGCGCTTACAGCTAGACTCTTAAAATGACAAGGGGGTCTATTAATCTGAGATTGGGTTGAACTTTAAAGGCAGAGAAAGTGTGAAAGAGAGGGCGGTGGATGCCGGGAACTGTGCAGCACAGGCAGAGAAGAACCAGTGGCGTGACAGAAAGGCAAATGCATTCTATATTTACCCGCATAAACTGATCTCACCGGAATTATAGCGGGAACTCGGTTTGGTTAAGTTATAATTTAGTGAAAGCAAAGACTTATTCAGAGGCTGAAACTCATGCCAAGAAACCTGCATTCCACCTTTCGATATTATTGTCAGCATTCCACACAATTTTTTCCACCGCAGGATGAACTACCTACTTCCTTGCCATAGTTATAGTGATAAAAAATTTGCATGGTAAGTGGAGTTAGGTAAGTTGGGTCAATAATCTTTAATAATTAAAAATTATTAATATGGCAGCAGCTGTAAGCTTATCATAGTTTCAATGATAAAAAAATTCACATGGGAGATAGAGCTTCACTGTCTTGATTTAATCAATAATCTTTAATAATTAGTATATTGATATTTATTAAAATGAGTTCAAGATTATTAATAAATTTGGTTAATTGGTTAAGTAAGTAGTTGGTATTTTAGAAAACTTTTAATAGGTTTATTTGATTGATAAAGTAAAGTGTTGTTGTTTTAAGGGGTTGTAACTTGTATTTAATAATGAAAAGTTATGAGTTTAGCACAATTGTGCAAAGTCCAATTTTTGTGAAGGTTTAGTCATGAAGTTATGAGCACTTTGAGGTAATGGTCAAAATCCACAAAGTTTATATTAAAAATGGTTTCATGATTCATACATGTGCACACATAAGTGGATCAAAGCCAATTCTCATGTTCTTTTTTAAAGAAACCCTCAAGATTTAGATTCGCAAGTGATATAGTGCATTGTTAAGGAACTGTTGTGAAGTCATTGGTTCAAACATTGACTAACCTTGTGTGCACTGTTAAGGAACTCCTTGTGAAGTCATTGGTTCAAACCTTGAATAACCTTGTGTGCACTGTTAAGGAACTCCTTGTGAAGTCATTGGTTCAAAGCTTGACTAACCTTGTGTGTCATGTGCAAGGTAGTGTGGGTACGCCTAAACATTATTGTGGTAGCAGAAAGAGGAACTCCTTGTGACATCAGAAGTTCAAACCTTGACTATCCCGTAAGCCACATGCGGGGCAACATGGGTACACATAAACATTATAGTGGTAGCAGAGAGAATCAAATCCTCTATCACATGAGTATGACCTTGCCCTAATTTCCATTTTCTCTATCTAAAAAAGAGGTAAAAAGAAAAAAGTTAAAGTAAGAAGAAGTTGTTTCTTTCATTAAAGTTTAAATTTATTTAGGTATAATGTCTGTCTCTATTAAAAAAAAATGCAAAAAGATATAGGTGTAGGTTTTAAGCAATTTTCATAGAATAAATTCTCAAATTATGAATCATAATAGCTTTTGTATGATGTAAAATAATGTATTTACTTCTTTGTAATATTCCATATTAGAGGATACCACTTATTTGTGTTGCTCACTATATATGATAGGATGTTCTTGATACATGTTAATCTCTACATGTATTAAAGACCAATTTTTCTTGTTATTCTCAACATTTCGAGAGATGTCTCCGTGATGACATTATTCAAGAAGTGCATGAGCACTATGAAGCAATGCCACAACTAACTTCCCTGTATTCATGAAAAATGAGAATATGTTTGGCCCTTAGAATTTTAAAGACAAAAAGGCTTCTTGAACATGTTATGCAAAGGAGTGGGTGAATGATAGAGAAGAACATGCATTGATAAACAATTAGAATCTTGCTAAATGTTTGGGAGAGAACACTTATATAAAACGTATACACATGTCCCATTAGCTAATTTGACACATTATAAAGGGTGTATCGATGTCATTGACATCATTGAAAACTTGCATTTGTCTCATCCATGACAACTTAAATTTTTTCAACTAGGATATTTTCATTCATATGAGCTTGATCACTTTATTGCTTATCATGAAACTACCTAAAAATAAACCAACAATGCAATGCCACAACTAACATCACCCAATTCATGAAAATGAGAAGCCCTGTATTCGGCCCTTGAAATTTGAAAGAGAAAAGACTTCTCCAAGTAAATTGTGCATAAAATTGAATAAATAATAAATATGAATATATTCTACTAGACTATTAACTTTTTGCTAAATATTGAAGAGGGGACACTTATCTTAAGCTTAAAATGTCTCTTTAATTAATTACTTACATTATAAAGAGTGTATTGATATCATTAACATCTCAAAAGACTTGCATTTAGCTCATCTATCTAGTTAAAAATTTCCCATTAAAATTATTTTATTAATATAAACTTGATCAATTTATTACTTATCGTCAAATTATATTTTGTTAAAAATAAACCAATTATTTTATTGTATTATTATTATATTTATATAATATTTTAAAAAATAATTATTAATATTAGAAATAAAAATATTTTTTATCATTTTAACATTAATATAATAAAATTTACATTTACTTCATAAAAACATAACATATATTATTTCGTTTCTTTAAAATATGATATATATTATTATTTGTAATATTAAAATATAATGATATGATCTTAAAAAAAATTAATATAAAATAAATAAATAAAATTCAAAATTCAAAATAATAATAATCCTTGTTTAATAATATATTTGAAAAACGGAAAACACACTTTGAAGTTCAACAACGAACCCTTCTCCACCGCATACAATCCCATTTTGGTTTTAAGCTATCAAAATATATATATGTGGGGTAATTTTAGAATAAGAGTAACTGCTTTATATAATCTTCAGTTATGTATCGCATGAAAAACTAAAACTGCAGCATACAGCATAGTTATACACCACTGAGGAGTCTTCGGAAATAATACTTAATATACTGAGGAGTTTTTTTAAATAGATTACTAGCAATTGCACCACATGTTGCAAAGGAAACGCTGTAAAGCAGTAACATAGGAAAGAGTAATATAGAGGGAAAAAATATGTGATATGTTATGTGATTTAATTGAATATTTAATTTAGAAATATGAATTATTTTATTTAAAAAAAATTATAGATTTGAGAATTGTTTAGATAAAAAAATTAGTTTCACAACCTCCTCCAAAAGGATAATATTTGAAGATTTAGTTTTGTAAGGGCAATATTGGAGAAGTAATTTGTGTTTTGCCACATCAAAAGCCAAGTTGATAGTTGAGTACTTCTCAAATATTCATAAAAATGAATCTGATCCCACAAGAACTTTGGGAGTTGTGGCTTCAATTCCATCAAAATGTAGTTCAAGGGGAAACCTCATCCAAATAGAGAAGATTTGAAGTCGGTAGTTGATTTCTATGAGAGAAGTATAATTTCTAAATGATAATAATTATGTTTCTATGTAAATAGGGAATGATCAAGACAAGGTTTCATCCACAAAAACTATTCGTGAGCAACAACTAATAAACACCAAGGAGTGTGTTGATGCTCCAGTAACATTATGCAACGTACATCTGAATTAAATTCATCATTTGACAATTGAAATTAGGCAATGCACCTCGAAAAGTAATTTCATCATAAGACAATGAAATTATGCAAACATTGATGTTAGTGTAATGATGCTTGTATGGTATGGTTGCCCTCTATTTAGAGTATGTAGAGAAAGACTAATATTCTTTTACAATTCATCCCCTACAATTGGGACAACTCTATATCCGTTCGGGGAGATTAGTTTGGAAGGTGCCCTAGCTCAATAAGATCCTTGTGAGTAAAATTGTATGGAAAGATCAAGATTACTGAAAATTTGTAACCAACTAGTGTGGACTCCCAAACCATAGTAAGGTCATGGATGCCTAAGAAACAGAAAGTTAAATTTGAACCCTCAGCTTCACTACTTGATAAAGAGGTCATGTATTGGTTATGCAAAATTCATAACCCTAAAAATCAATGTTCCAAACTCATGGATAATGCTCCACAGCAAATTAACCCCTATAGAGGACATTAAACTAGAGTAAAAACATATCACTTTCAAAGGACACAGGTCGACTCCGTGTATGCAATGTCATCTATCAACATATGATCAACACTTACAAAGGGATAAAAGAAACATCTATAAAATATCTTATCTTTCTCCCACCGACTAGACTTTTAAATTCTCTTTTGTTTGAGATACATGCACAACTTTATATATGTCAATCAACCATGGACAAAGAAAAAGTTCTGCGTTGACCCAATTTTTCAACATCTTTCACTTCTGAGGTGCATGGAATTTATATATTTCCCATTATAAAGTTTGGCTTCTCAAGAGACTACCTCCAGGAACCTTCACAACAACCTATTCCTAAGGGTTAATTTTCACCTTTCACTGAAGGAGTTCAACCCAATTAGCATATGCTAGGATGTCATTGTCCTTATTCTTACAAATAATTCCACCATAGACACATAAAGACTTTGTTGCAATTCTTGGAGGAGAGTCTTCTCATATAATAAAGAACATCAAAATTCAACAAAACATCAAATACATGACATTCAGGTACACAAATTAGGAGATAAATACTCTACAAATCACCTTCCAGAGGATAATTGGTGGCTATGCAAGATTATTTCCTGTGCACACTCCTTGGGATTTCCAGAGCATAATTTTGCTCAACCTCATTAAATGGGTATGATAAGGAAACCTGTGGGTAAAAGGATTCTTAATTGACTAGAAGATAAACCTCTAATTAGTAGAAGGGAAGCACTTTCGGCAACTTGTCACCCGATCTGCAAATTTGGCTTCTTAGTCTAGGAAACTACCCCCTATTCATCACCCCTAGGTGAATACCTTTGGACTGCATAAACCAAAAATTACCTTGTGAACCAGACAAAAACATCATACCAGTGAAATACATAGCTGAAGCCTAGAAACATGCTGATTGAGCATTCCTTGAGACATTTTGACAAAGAAACGAATTGAACTAAACAAGATCACACAGGGATTGGTGGCAGATTTACAAACATTAATAAACATTAAACATGGTCAAAATAACCAATACAAAGCAATTCTAATATAATACTATCAGAACAAAAGCAATTCTGAATATAATATTATCTGAACAAAAGCAATTCTGATATAATTGCTGCCACATCGGTTTCTTTAATGTGTACAAACCAGATAATGAGTACAAAAATTGTGCTAAAAAACATTATATCGAAAGTACTGGAAGCAGGTGATTAAAACTGAGTCTTCTTGACGAAGACAAGGTGTGTTCTGTTCCCAAGCTGCTTAGGAGTACCCACAGTAGGGATGGCATGTAAGCATTCAGATGATGGTTCCCAATGCAAGAACGCCACGCAGGTATAACAATCACGTGAACATCTCCTCCTGCACTCTTCGCTTTCTATTTTGCCAATTGGATGGACATTTACATATTGGCCGGAGAGATGCTGAGGTCCCACCAGCTTATAGAAATCCACAGAAGAGTTGGAAGATGCATCTTTACAGTCAGCAAGGGAGGGTAGACTGCAGTTATGAGATCCTTTGAAGCTATGGGTTTGAGCACAGGTCACACATTGACACCTTCTGGAAACAACCCCTAATTCTCCAGATCGAAACTCTACCACACCAATTTCTTTAATTTGTCATAGAGCACCAAGTTGCAGTTGTTTCGGAGTTCGATTCCCACAACGCCCTTGTTGGAAGTGTTTGTGGACCAAACCACGCACCCATATACATCTGAAAGGAGGAGGTTTCCGTCAGTGCCGTATTTGAGAATGGCATTTTCTTGGACAAGATCGTTTCTGTTTGCAGTCCACACAATCCTCCTAGTTTCCGCTTGTTCGGAATAGCCCATCGCAATGCCCAGGGCATAGGCATCGGGTGTGGTGTTGCAAAAGACTAATTGGAAGATACCATTTCCTTCATGATGCTGTCATGTAGTCCGGCTCAGAGTTAGCATCATATTCCCATATCATAACCTCTCAAATTTTCCTGAAATACAAATGTATTGCCCACTCACACCGCCAATTGCAACAGGTCGTGACTAATAAAGGAGAACAAATTTGAAGCCATAATTAGTCAGAGCATTTAATACACAGAGAATCTCTCCTCTTCTCTTCCCTGTTCACGCACAACATCCAAAGCAGGAACAAGCCATGGTACAAGGGTAGAGATTTGATGTTATAGAATCTAGAGCACAAGAAAGGCTTAAATGGTGCTTATATTGGTAAAACAAAGAAAATCAAAGAATCAAATAAAAATCAAGAACTTAAACTCCCTGGAATACCACTTCCGCTAAAGCCCTTCAAACCACCGTTCCAAAGCTGGTGAACAGAGGCATTCTCCAAAGCTTGAGCTTCCGACAAACTCGAAACTGCTAGCAGGAACAAAATTAGTTTTCAAACAGCAGAGATCCATAGATACATTTCAGAGTAGAGGATAGAGGACAGCAGAGCATGCTTACCTATATTCACATACTCATATCCAAGTTTTTTGAAACCAAATGAGATCAAAGCATCAGCTACAGCAGTAAAAAAAAATAACCCACAAAACAAAACTTAGCTGAATTGAACATGCTTAATTTCTATGGGAAATGCAGCTTTGCAAAAGACATCCAAATCAAAAAATCAAATAAAAAAAATGTAACCAGAAACCCCGGAATACCGCTTCCTTCCAAAAAGCCCTTCAAACCATCGTTCCAAAGCTCGCGAACAGAGGCATTCTCCAAAGCTTGAGCTTCCGACAAACACGAAACTGCTAGCAGGAACAAAACCAGTTTTCAGACTGCAGAGCCGCTCAAACCCTAGCTTGCGAACTGTCCGGAATCTTGAAAACGAGAAAACCGCCGAGATCCAGGGGGATGCCACTGTCAGAGAGGAAAGATTGTGGTCTTAGAGGCCGGAAAGGAAATCCAAGCACCTTGACTACAGGTTTTCCAGAAGAAGAAAATGAGCCGGCAGAAGAAAATGAAGTCGAGATAATGAGAGAAGAAACCCTCAGTGAGTTCCCTCATGGATATTTGATATTCGTTACTGTATAACTGATTAAAATAACAGAATTTAATCTTAGGGTTGAGATCGTTTGAATCGTCTAACATTCAAATCAAAGGTCCATAATGGTACACGTACTCATTTAGGAAAGTTGTTTTCAAATAAGAACGCTTTATAATACAACATATATGGATTAATTTTGATTTAAATTTTGATTTGGATATAAGTATAATTTGAGTGGTTGTAATAGTTTAGAGTATTAGTTTCTTTTTAAAAGGTTATAGGTTTAAATCTAGATTCAGGTAGAGTATGCATACTTTTGTAGATTTTAACAATCAAATTGCCACATAGAAACTCTTGTCCCACTAATAAAGAGGTCTCATACACCAATTTGGTGTCTACCTTGGATCTTGAGAGGTGTTTTGCAATGAAGCATGAGAAAGATGTTGTAGTGGATCTTTTTTTTTTTTTTTTACAGAAAAGACCCAATGACTAAGCAAGAGTAGAGAATTGCCACATAGAAATTCTTGTCCCACTAACAAGGAGGTCTCATACACCAATTTGGTGTCTACCTTGGACCTTGAGAGGTGTTTTGCAATGAAGCATGAGAAAGATGTTGTAGTGGAGCCTAATCAATACATGCTAGAGCATGTCTCTGAAGACTTGAACCTGGGTGGATGGGATGGTAAGCCACAATCCCAACCACTCAAGCTAAGAACCATTGGTTGGGTTGATGTTGTAGTGTCGATCGTTAAATCAAAGCATCCCCAAACTAGGGGGTTTCATACATCGATTTGGTGTTTGACTTGGCCATGACCTTTTGATGTTGTAGCATCCCACTAACAAGAGGTCTCATACATCAATTTGGTGTTTGGCTTGGCCATGACCTTCTGATGTTGTAGTGGATTGTTAGGTCAATACATCCTTAAATCTAAAATTAAAACTAGCACATGTATATAAATCAAATGACTAATAAGCATTTATACACATCAAAACACTTACTTTATAATATATCTCACACTACCAAAATTTAAAAATAATATAAACATTAACTATATTATTATTATTATTATTATAAAAATAATTAATATAACAACATCATCATCACTATTACAAAAATTATATATATACTTCTAAAAATATATATAACATGATTTTCAATTATGATGATTTATTCTCAGCATAGAGTTTTTTAATATGTAAATAGAATTCGTTATAATATCATATTATAATGAAATATTAAATAAAAATGATGCATTCATCATACAATTAAAAAAAAAATGTAAATAGAATTTGTTATAATATCATATTATAATGAAATATTAGATAAAAAAGATGTATTCATCATTAAATACAATAAAAAAACTATTCGTGTAAAATTATTTCAATTTTAAAAGTTTTAAAAAAATATTTTGATTTTTTCTTTTGGATTAAATTAATAATTTAAATTTAATTTTTATATTTTAATGAAAAATAAAATGATATATAGTGTGAAACATTACAGACATTTTATGATTATGACTTGAATTTGTATCTATGAGATCGTGATTTCAATCATGCTATGTGTGGAGGATTTTATTCCATCATGTTATAAATATACATAATGTTACTTGTCAATAGTGAATGATGGGGAAGATTCTATTCCTAGGATAGGAATGATTCTATTTCTATCTCCCAACCACACGAGAGATACCCCAATTGACCATAACAAATAGTGTTAACACTAATTTTTTTTTTGTTATTGAATTGTATACAAAATTTGAACTTAAAATCTTATAATTTACATAATACTTCATAACACAGCTATCACCTATTAAATTATTTCATATACCTTATTAAACACAAAATTACTTTAATATAATTTTTTATAACAATTTGTTATAAATATAATTATTAAACTTCTTTATTTTGATATTTAAAAAAAAATATTTATTTAATTTTTAAAATTATTATAATTTAAAATATGAAAATACTTATAATAATTTTGAAATTTGAATGAAACAAAATTTATTATCAAAATTAGTATTTCTCATTATCGAACTGATACAAAAGTCAACTAAAAAAACGTATGATATTCTAAATACTTCTCAATATATCTAATCCATGTCGACAAGAGTTTCGAAGTTAAAGAACTTCCCAAGAATCCTCACCCTCGTTGACCAAAGTTTAAGCACTATACATATAGTGCAGCTTAGTTCTCTTATGAGAGTTTTCATGAATAGTTAATTCGCGCTTGGTATAAGTCACATTCATAAGTGCTTGGTCTAAGTTTTTTTGCGAGGAAACTCACATGAATGAGGATGATATAGAGCAACTATTCCTATTTTAAAATTACTCACGCAAAATCTGTATTAATTCGGTAACTTACAACCAAAGTTAAGAAAAAAATTTCCCTCAGACCTTAAAGTGTGGTTTTTAAAAAGTATTATTAACTAGCGTTTTATTAATGTGGTTGATATAGGTAGATATGCGTATATTCTTTAAGTGATGGATGTAAAATTACTTATGGAAATTTTTTGTGTTATTAAGATTGAAATTTATTTTTAAATGGAGTGTTAAAATAATTGACCAATTGAATGCAAAATCTCATTAACAAAAGACAATGAAATTAATCCACTGTAACTATGTGCGCACATTGTTCATGGTCACACCCTTGTCAAATGAAATAAAATAGAAATATAACAAGACCATAATCCTTATGTTAAAAGTAAACTGAATGTTTTTACTTCAATTTTTTCACTCGTCAGCAACAAATTAAAAACCAATTTTTCATTTTTATATTGAGATCAACTTTCCAATACTAAAATTTTACAATAATTACAATATGTCTTTGTACCTTCATGGTGAGAAAAAAAATGGTTGTCCTTTGGGATAACTCATATCTAACATGAATCATGGATTTCCAGATTGAGTTGGACTTGCCTCCCAAACAAACATTAATGAAACCTTATTATTATTTTATTAACTCATTTGACATAACCTTTAATATAATTATGTACATCAATACACGTATATCATAATAGTGAAATCGTCATATCTTAGTAGCGAACGAGCAAGATAACACATGAACAAGGCCATTAGGATGGTATTTAAGCGTTAATTAAAATTGTAGGAAAATGATATTTTTGTTTCCTCAAAGAATTATTGAAGATTATCACAAAGAGCAACATTCATCAATTAGAAGTGTAAAGAGATTGAATAAGGATGGAAGCCACGTAAACTGAAGCCGGTTGAACAACTTTGCGTGTATATTATTTACTCTTTAGTCATTTTGATATCGTTTGTTGTATTGATACATTGAGTAGATGAAGTAAAAATGTTCATATAAAACCATATCTATGAGGCAATCACTGTAAAATCCAGAGATGAAGAGTTCATAAAAATTTTCAATGATATTTGTAAGCAAAAGCTTAGTTGAACTCGCAACCAAAGTTTACTCTTTAGTCATTTTGATATCGTTTGTTGTATTGATACATTGAGAAGATGAAGTAAAAACTTTCAAATAAAACCATATCTATGAGGCAATCATTGTAAAATCCAGAGATGAAGAGTTCATAAAAAATTTCAACAATATTTGTAAGAAAAAGCTACGTTGAACTCGCAACCAAAGCTCAAATATTGCTAACTATGAGAGCCATGAAAAAATATTGGAAGAGCTTTTCTATCCAATTTCAAATACCTTCACGTCTAAACTAGTTATAATCCTTGTGTCTAGCCTCACATATGATCAAAATTTAGTGTAACAACTATATGGGCCACAATATTTGCAGCTCGAATTGAGAATTCAAGTGAAAATGGAAGAATGGCTCTCGTGTCAAGACCTCGAACCGCATATGAATGAGGATCTTGAACTGAAATGGAGTAAGACTAGTGGAGAAATGAGGATTAAACCAAAATGGAGCAATTCAAGAATGCATACATTGGAACCTAAATGGAAATGATTCATTAGTTGTGAATTGAAAACACAACAGTGGAAGTGGAAACAGAAGGAGGTGGTGAGGTATGTGTGTACTAGCAAGCGATGCATGTAGGAGCTAAATCGAAACACTGATAGAAGAATGGAAGCACAAAAGACATTAATTAAAAAATAATTTTCGAGCACTGTAACGTGGCATGAAATCACAACCATCAATCTTCTTCTTAGATGAAGCATATGTTGTTAAAATCCAATCCTAACCATTCATATATATATAAGCCCAATCTTCTTCTTAGACGAAGCATATGTTGTTAAAATCCAATCCTATCCATTCATATATATATATATATATATATATATATATATAAGCTGATGCAGGAGCATGAGGCTTAGAGACAAAAGGCTTCATTAATTATTCCAAAAATACAAAAAAAATTTTACAAGAAAAGGTGTTGGTACCTTTAGCTATCAATTTATAATTTTACTAGATAGGGTTGAACTAGTATCTAGGAAGATTGAACAGTTTTAGATTAGATTTAACATATTTAGCCTTCAGTTGATAGATTTAGGGAAGATATTAAATAATTGGGATTTTATCTAAGTTAGGAGAATTTGATCCTCAAGAGGAGGTCGACTGTTATGTAAAACCCTATAAAATGTAACCTCTGAGAAGGAGAAAATCGAATTTGGACCATAGGAGATTTGATTGAGAGGGTTTTGCCTCTGAGTTAATAAAATTTGCAGAATTTAATTATCTGTTGTATGCTTGGCAAATTCTCGGAGGGTTTCATCTCTTTGAAAATCCATTGGATTTATGCTTTCTGTGTAGAGTTTAAGTGTAATTAACTTCTGTGTGATAGATTCGGAAGAATTTGAAGAAATTCTGGTTTCTTTGCTTGAGATCAGATAGTCGATAATTGATCTATATTTATTGAGTTACAGAGCGGAAAAGGAGGTTTCCAGAGGAGCTGAAGTTAGAACAGTAAACCAGTGGAAAATCCGTGGTCAAACGTGATTGAAAATGAAAATTTGCAGACCAAGCAGTTTTTGAAAAACCAGCCACTGTGGTCGCATTGCTTTTGGGTGTGCGATTGGTTTTGTTCAATTGAATGCGATCAAGTAAAAAGGTGACACGTCACGGTGGCAATACCGTTGATTTTGCGTTAATTTGGAGCCATAAAGTGTCGGGGCTATTAGAATGTGATAACCATCCGATCATAAGCGTCGGAGATATGATGGTGTTCGCGTCGAAAGTTGCGCAGAGTTTAATAAAAGGTATGGACCGACGGGTTATTCAGTAGGGCTTTACTAAAGTGTTTGGAATCCAAAAACCATCCCGAAAGGTTTTAAACACTGTTTAAAATGAATTATTATGTTTTCGAATGGATAAGGGGACTTTAGCTTCCGTAATTCATTTTATTAAATTAATCAAGCATATTTAATAAAGTTTGATGACCGAGAGTGGAAATAAGGATCAGGAACAAATTCCTCCTGAATTAGAAAACATAGTAACAAAATTTGAGTAGCTCTCCTTAACGCCCGCACCCACACTGCCATCATTTGTGGTATTAGAGCCAACTTTAAAGCAACCATTAGAGCAGTATTCAGAGCATTTTCCAGACACTTAACAAGCTTCCAAAAGTCAGAAAAATAAATCCAACATGGCTGTCAGACTTGGTAGAGGAGGTGGTGCTGGTAGAAGAAGAGGTAGACTAGTTGCAAATGCTGAAGTACTAGAGACTATGCAACAGATTCAAGCTAGATTGGGAGCAATGGAAGCAGGACAAAAGAGAGATCTTGAAGATGTCAGTGAACCTGAAGCTGAAGAAGAAGAAGGAGGAAATGTTGAGCCTACTCCTGAGATGAGATTCTTTAAATTAGTTTTAGGATCTACATCTAAGCCTAGACTTGAAGTATCAGCTTTTGCAGGAGGATTGAATCCAGAAGAGTTGATAGATTGGATCAATGAAATGAATAAATGCTTTGACTATGAGGAGATGGGTGAAGAATAAAGAGTTAAGTTTGTTGTCACAAGGTTAAAAGGACATGCAACACTTTGGTGGGATGGAGTGCAAGAAGAAAGAAGGAGAGTTGGTAAGCAGCCAATCAAGAATTGGAACAGAATGGTAGCAAAGTTGAGAGGTAAGTTTTTGCCTAGTGATTATCAACTTTCATTATTTAGACAAATGCAGAATTTTAGACAGATATTAATGACAGTAAAATAATACACAGAAGAATTTTACAAAGTAAGCATAAGAGCGGGACAAATTCAAGATACAACAGAGAAGATTGCCAGGTACATAAATGGTCTCAGAATGGAGATTCAAGATGAGATAAGTATCTTGTCTCCTAAAATAGTAGAAGAGGCTTACCAAATGGCCTTAAAAGCTGAAGAAAAACTCATAAGGAAACAATCTGCCAAAGGAAGAGAAGTCAGATGTTACAGATGCAACAAATTAGGTCATAGAGCCTATGAGTGTATAGAGAATGTGGGGACAAACCAGAGAAATGCAATTGTTGCTCAGACTAAGGAGGAAGCAGCAAAGTTGCTTGTAACAGAGAAAGAAATTGTGCCAAAGAAAGGAGAATATTTGGTGGTTAACAAAGTTTTGTTAAAACAAACAAGGGAAGCTGTTGAACCAACACAAAGAAAGACTTTGTTCAGAAGTGTGTGCAAGGTTCAAGGGAAATGTTGTCAATTGGTTATTGATAGTGGTAGTACAGATAACTTGGTCTCTACAAAGGTGATAGAGAAGTTGAAATTGAAGACAAAGGAACATCCAACACCCTACAAGGTGTCATGGCTTCAGAAAGGACGTCACCTGATAGTAAAAGAACAATGTGAAATAGAATTGCAAATGGGCAGTTACAAAGATAAAATCATGTGTGAATAGAGATTTTTAATATGTAAATAGAATTTATTATAATTTATAAAAAAGATGTATTCATCATAAAATACAATAAAAAAATAATCGTGTCATTTTTAATATGTAAATAGAATTGGTTATAATATCCTAATATAATGAAATATTAAATAAAAAATATGTATCTATCATAAATACAATAAAAACAAATAATCGTGTCAAAAAATTTCAATTTTAACAGTTTTAAAATTATTTTGATTTTTTCATTTGGATTAAATTCATAATTTAAATTTAATTTTTATATTTTAATGAAAATGAAAAATGATATATAGTGTGAAGCATTTTAGACATTTTATGATTATGACTTAAATTTGTATTTATGAGATTATGATTTCAAACATGTTATATGTGGAGGATTTTATTCCATCATGCTATAAACATCCATTATCTTACTTGCCAAAAGTAAACTTGGATGGGGAGGATTCTATTCCTAGGATTGAAATGATTCTATTCCTACTTTCCAACCAGGAGAGATACAACCAATTGATAATAATACTTAGTGTTAACATTAATCTTTTTTGTTATTGGATTGTATAGAAAATTTGAACTTTGAGTTTTATAATTTACATAATACTTCATAACACAACTATTGCCAATTAAATTGTCCCACATACTTTATTATAAACAAAATTATTTAATATATATTTTTAATTATTAAACTTCTTTATTTTCGATATTTTAAAAACAAAATATTTATTTAATATTTAAAATTATAAAATCTAAAATATTAAAATACTTATAATTATTATAAATTTTGAATGAAACAAAATTTATTAACAAAATTACTCTTTCTCATTATCGAACTGATACAAAAGTCAACTTAAAGAAACATATGATATTATAAATACCTCTCAATACATCTAATCCATGTTGACAAGAGTTTCGAAGTTTCAGAACTTCCCAATACTCCTCACCCTGGTTGACCAAAGTTTTAGTGTACATATAGTGCACCTTAGTTCTCTTATGAGAGTTTTCATGAATAGTTAATTCGTTCTTGGTATAGGTCACATTCATAAGTGCTTGGTCTGTTTGTTTGCGAGGAAAGTCACATGAATGAGGATGATTTAAAGCAACTGCTCCTATTTTAAAATCACTCATGCAAAATCTGTATTAATTCGATAACTTAAAACTAAAGTTAAGAAAAAATTCCCCCCTCGACCTTAAACTTAAAGTGTGGTTTTTTAAAAGTACTATTTAACTTGTGCTTTATTAATTAATTAATGTGGTTGATAGAGGTCGATAGGCATATATTCTTTAGTGATGAATGAAAAACCAAGTAAAATGTAAATCTCTAAGATAAAAAAATTTTGTGTTATTAAAATTAAAATTTACTTTTAAATGGAGTGTTAAAATAATTGACCAATTGAATGTAAAATGTCACCAACAAAAGACAATGAAATTAACCCACTGTAACTATGTGTGCACACTGTTCATGGCCACACCCCTTGTCAAATGAAATAAAATAAGACCATAATCCTTATGTTAGAAGTAAACTAAATGTTTTTACTTCAATTTTTTCACTCGTAAACAACAAATTAAAAACCAATTTTTCATTTTTATATGGAGATCAACTTTCCAATACTAAAATTTCACAATAATTACAATATGTCTTTGTACCTTAATGGTGAGGAAAAAAAATAATTGTCCTCTGCGATAACTCATATCCAACATGAACATTGGATTTCCAAGGTTGAGTTGGACCTGCCTCCCAAACAAACATTAATGAAACCTTATTATTATTTTCTCAAAATATTTGAAATAACCTTTAATATAATTATGTACATCAATACACATATATCATAAATGTGAAATCGTCGTATCTCAGTGGCGAGCGAGCAAGATAACACATGAACAAGGCCATTAGGATGGTATTTAAGCGTTAATTAAAATTGTAGGAAAATAATATTTTTGTTTCCTCAAAGAATTATTGAAGATTATCATAGAGATAAGCATTCATGAATTGCAAGTGTAAAGAGATTGAACAAGGATGGAAGCCACATAAACTGAAGCCGGTTGAAAAACTTTGCATGTATATTATTTACTCTTTAGTCACTAAAGCCAGTTGAAAAACTTTGCGTGTATATTATTTACTCTTTAGTCATTTTGATATCATTTGTTGTATTGATACATTGAGTAGGTGAAGTAAAAACGTTCAGATAAAACCATATCTATGAGGCAATCACTGTAAAATCCAAAGATGAAAAGTTCATAAAAATGTTCAATGATATTCATAACCAAAAGCTAAGTTGAACCCACAACCAAAGCCCATATATTGCTGACTATGAGAGCCATGAAAAAATAACAGAAGAACTTTTATATCCAATTTCGAATACCTTCATGTTTGAACCAGTTAGAATCCTTGTGTCTGGCCTCACATATGATCAAAATTCAATGTAATATCTCTATGGGTCACAATATTTTTGTAGCCTGAATTGAAATTCGGTGAAAATGGAAGAATGGCTCTTAAAAAAGACCTCGAACCACATATGAATGAGGATCTTGAACTGAAATGGAGTAAGACGAGTGGAGAAATGAAGATCAAACCAAAATGGAGAAATTCAAGAATGCATACATTGGAACCTAAATGGAAACGATTCGTTAGTTGTGAATTGAAAACACAATAGTGGAAGTGGAAACAAAAGGATGCGGTGAGGTACGTGCGTAGTGGCAGGTGATGCATGCAGGAGCTAAATCGAAACACTGACAAATGAATGGAAGCACAAAAGACATTAATTAAAAAATATTTTTCGAGCACTGTAATGTGTCATGAAATCATAACCATCAATCTTATTCTTAGACGAAGCATATTCTGTTGAAATCCAATCCAATCCTATCCATTAATTTAATACACACACATGCAAGCCTGCATCCACTGTGAGTTGAAATAGGTACGCTTATCAGCTTCACAAGTTTAAATTTTTGTGATTAATAGTAATATTTACATTATATATATATATATATATATATATATATCTTGAAAAATTAATTTCATTTCTTTAATATATATTTGTTACAACATCATAAACATTAAAAAAATCAACAATCTCAACATATAATTCTTGTATAGTACAAATCTTTCTCATAAAAAATATACAAATAATAGTTTATGTTTTAAAGTTATATAAACACTACCCGATGGGGGTGTGATCTGGGTAACATGTGGAGGCTAGCTCCCATGTGTGAACACAAGTGGAGATTTTGTGCGGGACAGGCCTCTCGGTCCCTTCATAATTATGCATGCAAAGGGAGCGGTACCACCATTATGTTAATCATTCGTGTGGGAAATTACTTCGCGTTGGTGTTTGGGGGTGGCATAGAGTTAAGGCAAGGCCCAATGAGCGAACCTGACATTCATCTCTGCACTCAGGTATGGTGTTGGGATTTGTGTTGGCCGTCAGGAGGAAGAGAAAGCCTTGAAGGAAGGCTTTCAGTGGTTTCGGCGTGTGGGCGCTTACTGTGGAAATTTGCATGGGTAGTGTGTTCAGTTGGTCCCTCTAGCTGGGGCTCTCGGTTATTGTTGTTGATAGTGAGGAATGGGTGAGCAAGGAAAGACCCTCATGGTATGAGGGAATCTTGTTTAGCCACGCTTCCAAAGGATGGTGGTTCTCGCCATCTAGGAAATCCCAGAGAAGGAGTAGAAAACACAGGTGCCCATGTTATATCAATTATTTATGGCGTGATTGGGCTTGGTGGATTAGTGTGAGTTTCCTATCTGTCGAATTTGGTAGGTGGTCATTGGCCTGGGGGTCGTCTCGAGTAGGAAAGAACTACTCTATTCCTGTTTGGTGCTCCATCAATTGTGTTGGTATGGAGGGTGGCAGTGTCTGGTTTATTTGGTGGCGGTGGTCCCTTGCTGGTAGAGGGAAGCATCATTGTGAATTCATACTATTTTGGGTGGTTTTGTTTGGGTCCTTTGTCTTCGGGGAGTGTTTTCTTGGGTGGGGAGTCTGGTGTTTGGTTTGTGTTCGTGGTGTGCCTCCTTTGTGGTCAATTATGAAGTCATTAGTATGCCAGGGACGTTCTCCCTCCATGGTCATCCATGATGTCATAGGGGTGGTAGATAAGAGATTGTTCACGTTGGCGCCCCGTTAGGATGGAAAAACTGTTGGGTGTGCCCGGAAGGGAAATTTGGGTGTGTGTGGTGGATGCGGTGGTGGAAAGCGTGGGGTTAGAAGAGGTGGAGGGTCGCAAGGTCGAGGGCAGACTCGAAGGGGTGGTGGAGCCCGTGGCGGCAAGGGAAAACATGGGTCGTCTAGTTCCGAGGTTCAGGAGGGGCAGGGTCTCCAACATTGTTGTCTGGAGAACTGCCACACTCTCATTACCAGTTTGATAGATAGGGTGGATGTTGCAGAGCTTATCCAGTGCGAGGATCATGTTGTGCATATGGCTTCTATGGAACTTTTGCATTACTTTCAGAGTCAACTCCAGGAAAGACTGGTTGTGGTATGGCGGGGTCAAAACCAACTCACGCAGAAATTAGAAAAGCTGGAGACATGGATGGTGTTGAGATTTTGAGGTAGCATCGAGTGTGTTATAGCACTGATATTTTGTGAAAGGGCTAAGACACACAAGACCTCCAAAACCTAGAAAATGTTTTGAGAAATTTCATATGGTGTGTGAGATATTAAAATACTTAATTTTTTTAATGAGGACCCTAAGTCTAACTTAGGGAATTAGAAAAATTAAAGTGAATTAATTAAACACATGTGATGAAATGTTCTAAGTGATGCAGATCAAGTAGTATTATAATATGATATGTCGATTAGAGATTTAATCATGAGCGTTGATGTTTCAACAAGAAAAGTATAAGAGAAAGGCTTGGGGTCAGTTGGAGACACACACACATTGGCAGTGCACTAAAGCTAAGTCGAATTTCTGGGGCGAGGTTTTGCTTAGAAATTTGAAATGAGTTGCAGTGTAGCAAGGGGCAGAGATCGCCAAGGGATGAGTTGATCCAAGGCCGAGAATATAGTAAGTCGGAGAGGCAGTGTGATCAAGTGTTAAGTTTTATGCTGAAAAATAAAAATTCTCAAATTGGATCAGAACCTGAAAGACTATGTAGTGCTCATCATTCTGAACCTAGCACACTTCGTTTCATGAAAAATGGACACCGTATGCTCCCATAAACGTGATCTGTTCGCTTGGCTAAATATGCAAATTTTGTGTAGGTATGCTGACTAGGCATCCCTACCGTCCAATAAGCAAAAGGTATATTCCAAGGAATATTCTTAAAATATTCCCACAGGTGGACTAATGAGGTCACAACACGTGGCAAGCTCGGAGGCTGCCACGTGCCCTCATGGTCATTGGTCAAAATTTTATGGAGGTGCCGGGGTTCGACCCCACAACCTTCCCACTTCCAATGCCAAGCTTTACCACCTTCTCTACGTGTTAGATATTAACATACCATGCAATCCATATATATAGTTAAATACAAAGCATTGATATGGCAGGGGTAAAGTGGAGCCAACCTCGGTCCATAGGACCACCAGCCAAGACCACTAGCGGGAGCTCCGACCTTAATGCGGGGTTTAAGTTTTAGAACATGTTTTATTAAACCTTAATCCAGTTTATGTGCCTAATCCATAAGTTAACTTCAGATTAAGTTAAGAGGGCAGTTAAAACCTTAACCGCGTTTAATTAGTGTGCTAAATTCACTTAACATTAATTGGCAAACCTCTAAATTAGGAGGAAATTTCCAGTTCTAGCTACAATTAGCTGGTTTAGGGCCAGATTTAGTGGGAAAAAATGAAGAGGCCATAAATTTTGACATTTTCGACCAATTCCGACTCAGAAAGAGGCCATCTGACCATTTTGAGCCATTTTGGACTCATTGGAGCAGGTTACAGGAGTAAAGGAGCATTGCAAATAGGTCAATTTGAAAATTTGAGCATAATATAGAGGCCCAAGCCATGGAAGCTAGACCAAGGAGATGTATCCCAGGAGGGGTGAACTCCTTCATCAAATACATGTGTTAATGTTATGTATGGTGATGTTCTGTACTTATTTTGTTGTTGTTCAACTATTGCTTTTATGTTAAATTTCTCATTAAATTGACATGGAAAACACTCATGGGACTTGATATTTTGCAAGAAAATCTGAACCCTTAAGCACACATAAGACATTTGTTTATAAAATCTAAAAGGGGAATTAGCTGAGCATTACTAACATCCTCCATTTAAATCACAATGAGTACTAGTCAGCGTAGAGCCAACCAGGATGACGCAGTTCATCCAACTCCACCACAACCCCATCAGTAGACTATGCAAGAGGGTGCGCAAGCCCTACCAGGATGCGTACTCAGCCACAACGCAACACCAACTGCAGGATGCAGTCTTCCCTGGCAACGTAGCACCGCCGGTGGTGACGTAGTGGGGACGCCGGCTAATTAAGGGTCGACATATATTGCGGAGGCAACATCACTTAGCAGGCCGAAGGGGCTCGTGATCTTGTGGGGCTCGTCTTAGGCAGGGTGATTCAACCATATCTTCTGTCTCTGAGTGAAAGGTAATTATTTCCATGTAATTTCTCTATAGGGCCAACCATGTTTGGTGCCCATAATGTTGTATTCGGATTCAGCATAATAATATAAACCCTCTAGAGTTGTTGAATCGATTTTCCCGCATTGGGTTTTTCCGAGGACTCTTTTTCAAAAACTCGTGTGTAATATTGTCACATGTGTGTACTATTCATTAAATGATATGTAGATGTGTAAGCTATAGTTAGTGTCTGCTTTAGTGTTTTTCTGAATATTTCAGTTAAATAACTTGTTAAATGTTAATGAAACAAGTAGGTAAAGTAGATCTAGATAATACAGTATGATTTATTTTTTGAAAATTTCACATGGTATCAGTGCATTGTAGATCAAGCTGATCCACTAAAAGTGCAGCTGAAGAAGATTGTTATTGTGAGGGCAGCTAAAGTAGAAGATCCAGAAAGAGGGCATCACAACATTAGGGGGGACGTAGCCCAGCCATACTGATGCAGAAGCCATGCAAAGGCTGACGCAGAGCTAGCTGAGTCACGACATAGAGGCAGCACAGAGCCTTCAAGAGTGACGCATGACCATCCTGTGCTGTGCAATCCCTGCGCTGTGCAATCCCTGCGCTGAGCAAGTATGCTCACGTAGAGGCCAACCAGAGGGATGCAGTCTTGTTTTTGCGGTTGTTGTGCAATTTTTCCAAATTCTGAAGTAGAGCTTCTGATATTCAGAGGTTATTGGTGTGGAAGAGGTCCTGTCAGTGCAGAACCATGCCTAAAAAAGGTGACAAGAGTGGGAGGAGAACAATTTCTCAGCAGATCTGAGATTCGATCAGGAGGGTGGTCATAGAGAACTTTTCAGTTGTTTTTTGGCTGAGGATTTCCAAGAGGGAAATCAGTTGTCGGAGAGAGAAACTACTATAGAGGGATTCTAATCACCAAGAAATCAAGATCCAATAATTTTGTTGAGTGTTGCAGCAGAAAGAGCAAGAGGAGTATCT
The DNA here is from genome assembly GCA_034641835.2 of Pinus albicaulis. NCBI lineage: Eukaryota > Viridiplantae > Streptophyta > Pinopsida > Pinales > Pinaceae > Pinus > Pinus albicaulis. The sequence continues at coordinate 1,268,193,479 of CM076579.1, forward strand.
ATTCTGACAGATTTGAGCAAAGATTGTGTCTCACGGATTGACGGATCACGATAGTTTGGTTGACATGTCCAACTTAGTTATCTGGAGGGCCATGATCCTGATAGTCTTGGATGATTAAGGAATCAAAGACCATGCAAAGAGAGTCCTAGCTGTGCCAACCGATGCATATCCTGAGAAGAAGTACACGAAGAATCAAGCACGAGCAAAGTGCTTGATCATGGATGGAGTCAAAGACCATGTCGTGCCACATATTTTCGGGAAGAACACAACAAATGAAATGTGGGTAGCCTTGGACACGATGTATCAAGGAGGATCAGTCTAAAGAAGAATGCTTCTAGAGAATCATATGCAGTTGTTCCAGATGTTGAAGGGCGAGGAGATAGATCCCTTCCTCTTCAGACTTTAGACTATCCGGGATTAGTTAATTGCCATGGGTACGAATTTGGATGAGGGGCTCTTGGTGAGGACTGCCGTGAATGTACTCACATAGGATTGGGAAATGTTTTTCCAAAGCATCTTGGCCATGACAGTGTTACCATCCTGGGCAGATACATGGGCAATCCTCCGACAGGAGGAAATAAAAAGGATGACCAAGAGGCAAAGCAGCAGCAACGAGACGATCAAAGTAAAGGAAGAAGAGGAGGAGGATGCAACCCTTGCATCAAAGGAAAGGAGGCAGCAAGGGAAGTAGAAGAGGGACCTATCCAAGTTCTGGTGCTTTAATTGTGGCGAACTTGGACACTTTCTTCAGCCATTGTCCTAAGAAGAAGGACATATGATATTCTAAATCCAAGGTTGCAACAGCTAAGGGAGACGATGGGAGTGACGATGATGTAGTCATGAGTGCTCATGAGCCACGAAAGTGGGATGAAATTGATCTGTAGAGAAGCTACAGATGGAGGTGGCGGGATCCTTGAGGTGCCCAACTCTTGGATCACATACGAGCTACAAGAGCCTTAAGACGATAGTGGGAAAAATGGAGCAGTAAGTGCAGGAGATCACGGTGAAGTAGAGGGCAGAGCTGGGATGTTGTAGAGGGAGCAATGTAGTGCAGAGGTAGCAACAATGTAGAAACAACAACACGGAGGGGTTAATGGGACTTCAACAACGCAGAGGAGGTAGTGCTTACGCGGTGCAAAGCTGTAGCACCATGGTGGCTTCAGGAGGACGACATAGATCAATAGTTAAGGGAGCTTCAGTGATGAGATGCAGCTCGACTGACTTTTCTGTCAATGATTGGGTAGGGGTCCTTCAATTGCTTACTTCTCAACAACTGAGTTGTAGTGCAACAATGGGTAGCACAATGCATCAATATGAGAGGGAGTTTCAGTACGAATGTAACAGTGACCGTAGTAGAGTCATGGGCAGCAATACAGATAGCAGTAGCAACACAGTGGATGGAGGGCAATATGCCAAGCATCAACAATGCATAGGTCGATGCCTAGATCTTGCAATACTTGGTGTGGATGTATTGCTAGAGTACAATCCTCGCTAAGAGGGAGTGTTGAGATTTTGAGGTAGCATCGGGTGTGATCTAGCCCTGAGATTTTGTGGAAGGGCTAAGACACACAAGACCTCCAAAACCAAGAAAGCGCTTGGAGAAATTTCATCTAGTGTGTGAGATATTAAAATAATTATATTTTTTTAATGAGGACCCTAAGTCTAATTTAGGGAATTAGAAAAATTAAAGTGAATTAATTAAACACATGTGATCAAATTTTTTAAGTGACACAGATCAAGCAATATTTTAATTTGAGTCGTTGATTAAAGATTAAATCACGACCATTGATGTTTCAACAAGAAAAGTATAAGATAAAGGCTTGGGGTTGGTTGGAGACACACACACATTGGTAGAGCACTTAAGCTAAGTCGAATTTCTAGGGAGCGATTTGTTGAGAAATTTGAAATGAGTTGCAGTGCAGTGAGGGGCAAAGATCAGCAAGGGATGAGTTGATCCAAGACTAAGAATACATCAAGACAGTGAGTAATAGTCAGCGCATAACCAACTAGGAGGACGTAGTTCATCCAACTCCATGCAGAGACTGCGTAGAGGCTACGTAAGCCCAGCCAGGGTGACGCAGACCTAGCCAGCACATCGCAAGGGCATCAGAGCACCAGCCAAGATGACATCATCCCAACAGGGGCAGCGCAAAACCAGTCAGGGTGACGTAGTGGGGACACTAGCCAGATAAGGGTTGACACAGAGGCTGCAAAGGTAGCGCCGAGGGTTCCAGTGGGCCAGAAGGGGTTCGTGATTTGTAAATCCTGTTTGAGGGTGTGATACAACCATATTTTTTGTCTCTGAGTGAAAGGTACTTATTGTCGTGTAATTTCTCTGTAGGGCCAACCATGTATGGTGCCCAGAATGTTGTATTCAGATTTTGCATAATCATATAAACCCTCTAGAGCTGCTGCATCGGTTTTCCCGCATTGGGTTTTTCCGGGGAAATTTGTCCGAAAAATCGTGTGTAATCTTGTCACATGTGTGTACTGTTTAGTAAATGATCTATAGATGTGTAGGCTGTATTTAGTGTCTGCTTTAGTGTTTTTTTGAATATTTCAGTTAAATAACTTGTTAAATGTTAATGAAACAAGTAGGTAAAGTAGATCTAGATACTGCAGTAGGGTTTATGTTTTGAAACTTTCATAGATGATGCACTACGAAGGGCATGTTCATTATGACTTCTGCCCTCCACTGCCTCTGAGAATAGCCCTGAACAACCCTGCATCCATCACGTGAGACGACTAGTATGCTTTATAATGTTTTTTATGTTTTAGCTGTGTTTTGGTGCCTCTGGCCCAACCATTTATGGACGTTGCCCCTAGCTACTCTTTTGTAATTTTGTCATCTGGTGTACTTTTGTAAAAACATTCAGTTTACTTCTAACATAAGGATTATGGTCTTGTTATATTTCTATTTTATTTCATTTGACAAGGGGTGTGGCCATGAACACTGTTCACACATAGTTACAGTAGGTTAATTTCATTGTCTTTTGTTGGTGAGATTTTACATTCAATTAGTCAATTATTTTAACACTCCATTTAAAAATAAATTTTAATTTTAATAACACAAAAATTTTCCATCTTAAAGATTTACTTTTTACTTAGTTTTCATCCATAACTTAAAAAATATACCTTAAAGAATATAGGTAGATAAAATTTACTTTTTACTTAGTTTTTCATCCATAACTTAAAGAATATACGCCTATCAACCTCAACCACATTAATAAAGCACTAGTTGAATAATACTTTTAAAAAACCACACTTTAAGGTTGAGGGGAAATGTTTTTCTTAACTTTAAGGTTGAGGGAAATGTTTTTCTTAACCTTAGTTGTAAGTTATCGAATTAATACTAATTTTGCAGGAGTAATTTTAAAATAGGAGTAGTTGCTTTATATCATCCTCATTCGTGTGACTTTCCTCGCAAACAAACTTAGACCAATCTCTTATGAATGTGACTTGTACCAAGCACGAATCAACTATTCATGAAATCTCTGTATAGTGCTTAAACTTTGGTCAACCAGGGTGAGGCGTATTGGGAAGTTCTTATACTTCCAAACTCTTGTCAACCTGGATTAGATGTATTGAGAAGTATTTAGAATATCATATGTTCTTTTAGTTGACTTTTGTATCATTTCGATGATGAGAAATCGTATTTTTGTTAATAAATTTTGTTTCATTCATATTTTAAAATTATTATAAGTATTTTAATATTTAAAATTATAATAATTTTAAATATTAAATAAATAATTTTATTTTTAAAATATTTAAAATAAAGAAGTTTAATAATTATATTTATAATAAATTGTTATAAAAAATATATATTAAAGTAATTTTGTGTTTAATAAGGTATGTGGGACAATTCAATCGGCAATAGCTGCGTTATGAAGTATTATGTAAATTATAAAATTGTAAGTTCAAATTTTCTATACAATTTAATAACAAAAAAAGATTAGTGTTAACACTAAGTATTATGACATTGAGACAACCCACCACATAATGTGACAACATAGTTAAAGGGATACATGTAAGTTTTTATATGTAGTATTCCCACCAAACCCCAAAAATAATTATCTATCTAACACAAAATTTCACATAAAATAAAAACATATTTCATTTAAATATAAAATGAGACCATTATTAAAATAGTTTGATACCCAACATTTAGCAAGAGGTTAACAATGTACCAATGTGTGTTCTCATCCATCATTTACTCTACTCCTTTACATAGACTCAAGTGGCCTTTTTGTCTCTGAGATGGCAAGGGTCAAGCATAAGGCATCTTATTCTCATGAATAGGGGGATGCTAGTTCTAACATTGCTCCTAATGTTTATGCATTGCTTGGCATGTGAGATTGTGAGGACATCCCTCGAAGTGATAGGAGTCGGATGAATCAGTAGGATAAATCCCCATATGAGGATGCCTCTTTATAATGCATGGAAAATGACCTCAACGGGGTAACGATTGCACCAAATTAGCCATGACTATGTCCATTTTCTGTGTTTGTACTCAAATTTTCATGCAGAGGTTAGCATGTATTAAGGACCTACCATAATAGGTGAGCATATACTTCTTATCAACACAAGTGATCAATATCCTTCGATAACGAATAATACAAACAAGTAAATACATTTCCCATGCTACAAAAATTACTCCTTCATTAATAATCCATAAATTGAGGATTGACCCCATGAAATTTGCTTAAAACTTACACCTACCTCAAATTGCATCAAACAATGTTGTAATCTAAGGAATCATAAACCGTTACCAAAAGTGTGACATTGTTGCAATAGAGATCGTTATACACATTAACATACCTACATACACAAAGATGAGAAAAAGAGAAAAGATAATGCAAATAGCAAGAGACCACCAAATAAGCTTCTTTATTAATGCACCCAAATACTTACAATGCATCTCCTCATATCTCTACCTCCCTATCATATCAATATCATATTTATATGTATACTTCAATTACAAAATAATTGTAACCATCTAACTGCGTGGTCTACCCACTTATATTTCTAGTTAAAAAATCAACTAAATTCCACTATATATTTCTAGTTAAAAAATCAACTAAATTCCACTATCAAATCTAGTCGATAGAGTCAAATGCCTCTTCCAACATGTCCCCACTTCAATTCCTTACCCATCCCAAGAAAGTAAGATATGTGGATTTACAATACAAAATTTAAGAGAAGATACAATAAAATGTTTTTATATCATCATTAGTCTATGGCTGCAATGGTTGTGTTTGTGTTACTTCAGTACTTGGCTTTTCTATGGTTAGCAAAAATTGAAACCTTTAACTATATTGAAATTTTAGTTATGTTCCATCTTCATAATTAATGTTTTAGCTTTTCAAATAAATTTAATGATAAATACAAGACGGTATATTTTTCATATCAACTTCAAAAAAAAAGGAAAATGGTTTTGAATCATGACAAATCCCTTCAGCACCGCCTAACAAATCATGGCGAATCCCTCAATCCCATGAGTACAGTAAAAGTTAGATGGGCCAAACGGATATCTGAGATTGGGTTGAATTTTGAAGGCAGAGAAAGTGTGAAAAAGGTGGTTGTGGATGTGGTGCACTGTGCAGCACAGGCAGAGAAGAACAGGCAAATGTTTTTTGTTTTATATGATTCTATATTTCCCCACATAAACTGATCCCAGCGGAATTATATCGGGAACTTGGTTTGGTTATGGTTGAATTTAGAGAAAGCAAAGACTTATTCAGACGCTGGAACTCATGCCAAGAAATCTGGATTCAACTACGATATTATCATCATTTTTCCACCGAAGGATGAACTACCTACTGCCTTGCCATAGTTTTAGTGATAGAAATTTTGCATGGTAAGTGGAGTTAGGTCAAGTTTTAGTCAATAATCTTTAATAATTAATACTTATTAATTTCGAGGCAGCTGTTAGCTTATTGAATTATTATAATAACGATACAAAAAATAATGCATGCTAGTTAGAGCTTTGCCGTCTTGAATAAATCAATAATATTTAATAAAGTTAACTTTAATTATTATTAATAATAGTTTAAGATAATTAATAAATTTGGTTAAGTGGTTAGTAAAGAGTTGGTTTTTTGGATAATTTTAAATATGTTTATTTATTTGATTGATAAAGTATAATGTTGTTGCTTTATGAGGGTGTATTTAATGATAGAAAGTTAGGAATTTAGTAGAATTAGGAAAGGTTCAATTTTTGTGAGGGCTTAGTCATGAAGCTATAAGCACCTTCAAGTAATGGTCAAAGTCGAGAGGGGTTATATTAAAAAGGGTTACATGACTTATACGTGTGCACAAAGTCAATCCCCGTGTTTTATTTTAAAGAAACCTTAGAGCTGTAGATCCATTTATGATAAAATGCATGGTTAAGAAACTTCTCATGACATCAGTGGTTCAAACCTCAACTAGCTCTATGTGCCACATAAATAATGTAAAATAATATACTTACTACCTTGTAATATTCCATATTAGAGGATACCACATGTTTGTGTTGCTCATGTGATATGATAGGTTCTTAATGCATGTTAATTTATAGATATCATCTCTATATACAAATTTAAGGCTAATTTTTCTTGTCATTCCCAACATTTGGAGGGATGTCTTCATGACGACATTTGCTAAGTAATTCTTGAGCACTTTAGAATCAATGCCACAACTAACTTCTCTTATTCATGAACAACGAGAATATGCTTGCTGAAATTTCAAAAACAAAAAGGCTTCATAAGCATGGTGTGAAAAGGAGTGGGTGAATGATAGATAGGAGCATATACTAATAGATCATTGGTCTCCTATTAAATGTCCAGGGGATGAAACTTATATAAAACTTATAGATGTCCCTTTAATTAGTTTGTCACACTATAAAGGGTGTAGTGATGTCACTGACATCACTAAAAACCTGCACTTACTTCATCCATACCCACTTAAGGACTTTCAACTAAACGCTTCTCATTAACACAAGATTAATTACTATGTTGATTATCATGAGACTACACTTTCATTAAAAATAAACCAACCATGCAATGTCACAACTAACATCCCCTATTCATGAAAATGAAAAGCCCTATTCTTGGCCCTTGAAATTTGAAAGACACAAAAAAATCTCTCAAGTTCACTCTAATTGACTATTAACCTCTTGCTAAATATTGAAAACCATACATTTATATAGAACCTACAATGCTCCTTTAATTAATTAGTCACACTGTAAATGATGTATTGATGTCATAAACAACTTGCATTTAGCCTCATCCATGTCTACTTAAATATTTTTAACCAAAGTCATTTTATTAATATAAACCTGATCACTTTGTTGCTTATCATCAAATTAAATTATTATTTTTTTCTAACCTAGGAGATTTGAACTTTGAATAGTTCGCTTTACATATTACTTCATAACAAGGTGATCACCAATTAAACTACACTCCATGGACTAAATTAGATTATTATTAACAATAAAAATAAAAAACCATTTTATTATATTATTATCATATTTATATAATATTTAAAACATTATTATTAATATTAAACAAATGAATTTTCTACCTCTTTAAAATTAACTTTGATTTATTAAAAAATATAATATATGTTATTATTATATTTCTTAAAAATCTAGGATATATTATTTGAGATAATGAAATATAATAATATGATTTGAAAATTTAATTTAAATAAATAAAAAATTCAAAATAATGGTAAAATCCTAAAACTTAAAATAAAATTAATTGTTCAATAATATTTAAGAAGCAGAATACACACCTTGAAGTTCAGCAAGAAGGCCTTCTCCAAGAAATATAATCTTATTTGGTTTTGAGCTATCAAATTACTAAATGTATTTTTTTGGATAGTTTTAAAATAAGAGTAATTGCATAACTCAGAGGTGTATAACTATGGGGCAGTTTTAATTTTTTTATGCTATAAATGACTGAATATGATATAAAGTAGTTACTCTTTCATATATATAATTTTAAAAAATTGATGAAATATTATTCGTAATTGTGATAATGAATTTCGACCTGTGTAATGAATTTTGTGTTAACTCCAATTCAATAGAAATGATGTTGATAGTGTGCTAGAAATGATGTTGATAGTGTGCTATATATATTGTGTTGTGGTTTCAGGTATTATGCTTAAATAAGGCTCATACAATGTTGTGTGATATGATGTGGGAAATATAATTCTTGCTGAAGAGACTAGTCTCAAAATTGACATTTAGCTTGTAGGTACCTTTCCAGTTTGTTCCTTCATTTCAATGCCTTGCCTTCAAAAGTTTTGTGGTCAAAAGGTTGGTATGTGAGCAAAGTTTCACTAGTCTTTCTTGAGATTTGGTAACTAGCCATCTTAATGGGAGATGATTTTACTTGTAAGTTTGGGAAAATATAGGAGGAAGATAAGGGATGGAGGTTGATATCCAACAAGGTAGGGCAGCAAGTCATATCCACACTAATCGGAGGAGATGTCATCCACGAGGCTTCTAGAATAGAAGCTTATCAAATGTTTTAAATTTACCTTTGTTTAAACAGTGTTACACCCTTTGAACATGAAAAGTGTGATAGTGTCATAATCTAGTAGTTATACACAGAGTAAAAACTAGAAGTGTCCAAGTTAACCATGGTATCACATGCAACATCCTTTAAAATTAGGGCTTTTAATTTATTTTCATGAGTTTCTTATCTTCTACAGTAAGTTTTTTCATCCATATTATTCAAGTATTGATGGAAATTATGCTTTAGATGGCCAAGGATAGGAGTACAACATCATTTTCCATGCATGTAACAAAATAATGTATAACAAAACTGTTCGTGAAAATTTAGTTTCTTTCTACTTTCAACATTTATTACAAAGTGTGGTGCTACATTAATCATGTGGTATTTCAAATTTTCTCTATGATGTGATAATAAGGTGGAGGGTTAATTGACCATTAAGTATAACACTAAAATATTGTGTGTAAAGGAACCTTGGTAGAGGTGATAGATAAGTGTCATATAGAAGTCTTTGGATCTTCATTCTTTATATTATGGTGCTACACATAGAAGAGCACAATTGGCTTGATAACAAATCTACGGATCTTTACTATTTGTGATATGGTACTACCACAATTGCCTTGCTAACTGATTAAATATGTCTAAGTAATCAAAATTGTCACAAAAGTATTATTTTTTCCATGAAAAGTGACATAATTTATAGCTACATCATTGTCTAGATTTTAAAGATGCTCATGTGAGTTTGGTAAATAGATCATATTTGTAAATAAAAAAAATACTTGATGATTCATATCTATCCTAAGAAATTTGCATCCACGCTTTTACCATATCATAAATTATATATCTATATTAAAAATGATTATCATGAACATTGGTAATCTAATAGAAATAAATTTCTGATGGTGCTACCATTTGCACTAAGGAATTTGCATCCTGCATGCTTTTGATACCATATTATAAATTATTTATTAATATTAATAATGATTATCACGAGCATTGGTCTTCGACTCATGACTAAACCACCTAGGACATGTCATGGAAATTGAAATTTATAAGCTTCTAATTTCTCTTTGACCTTAACTCCTTCCAATCTTCCATAGAAACTTATTTCTCATTTATTTGGTATGTCGTGCATACAACAATCACTATGTGTACGGTGCAGTGTAACCATTATCAATCTCTTAATTTTTTTATGTTGTTTGTTCTTATTCAGAATTGGGGGATTGGGTTGGTACGTAATTTATCAAAATAGATGTTTATATCTTGGTAATTAATGTCAATTAAGTATTTAAAAAAAATCATCATTTGTTTTTATCAATTTATTTAAATAATTTTATGTTTGATTGGTTTTACTGCTTGGCTATTTTTTTAAAGCTACTAAATCATTGTATTACTAGATGTTATAAGTACATTAAAGATAGTTCTGTCACGGTTTACTATTAGGGAAATTAGACCAATAGTGGAAATATTGAGTTCTTATGCCAAAAAAATACATAGTGTGTCCAAAATACAAGTGTTGGACTATCTCGACATAGACTAGAAATATTAACAACAAAAATTAAAGACTTACTATCAACAAAGAGGCTTATGGCCATGCTCAAAACAAGAACTGAGATAACACCCTATAAATGTATAAATGTACTTACACCAGGCATTAGGAGGATTTTGAGGTCTAAAATGGGCCTCTTAAGAAAAATGTACAACCAAAATAAACTTTATAAGAACCAACATGATTCAAGATGATGATCTCAACCATGGGGAATGATTCACCATTTTTTAAGTAAAAGGGTAAAAAGATTAAAAATAATAAAATAATAAAAATACTTTTTCAACTCGTATTTTCAACTTATCTCCCAAAGTTTTTACTCAAATTTTGAGCAGGAGTACTCATTGGATGCAAAATTTAAATGCTCATCCAAGGAGTACCCATGTTGCATATTTTCGATGAACCCTGCTACGCGAAAAATGTGAAATACATGAAAAAACGTGACTACAATCACATTTTTCATGTATATCTCATTTTTTATATAGTAGGGTCCATTGAAAGTATGCAACATGGGTGCTCCTTGGATAAGGAATTAAATTTTGCATCCAACCAATGCTCCCACTCGAAATTTGAGTAACAAATTTGGGAGATAAGTTGAAAATACGAGTTCAAAAAGTAGTTTTTTTCTTTTTTCCCTCTAAAATTTGATGATGTAATCAAATATTATTTTATTATTTCCAATATTATTTTATAATTTCCTTAGGAGGCCCATTTTAGACCTCAAAATTCCCCTAATGTAAGAACGCTCTTGTAATTAACCAAGAGAGAGTACAGAACCATCCACCAAACTCGAATGATATTCTCAGAGAGATGTAGGGAGGGCTGATCAGAGACACCAAGGCACTCCCCATGTTGCAGAAGGGAAACAACAACAAAGGGATGAAAATAAAAGGATTTTTCAGAGTTCTCTCTCAATCAGGTGAAATTATTTGCACTCATAGGGAAAATTTCCTTATAATATATCAAGGTGGCGAAGTGATGGCATAAGTGTGCGAGCCCAACCATATTTTTAATATTGATTTTCATTTGGGCGCTGAGGCGATGGATCCACTGCACTTCATCCCCTTCCATCCATCACCAACAAGTGATCCTCCATTCTTGCCACTTTTCTTGGGAAACACCCTGATTGAGGAATGTTTGGCTTATTTTCATATAATACCAAAACTGATTTTTAATCATGTATTTAATACCCTTTATTATACATTTTTATATCTATATAAAACTAATTCAAAATATAACAATACTTCTTTATTAAATTCATTTAATTAACATTTAAATGTTTAAATTCCATTGTTTCTATTAAGAATATATTTATTTCAATAAGTATACATCCCAACAAAATGTAAGATGTTACACTCTTCTTATTATAATTGAACTCATCAAAATCATGAAATAACACATAATCACTAATTTAAAATCAATTTGTTATCGGTAAATTTGATTGGGCAAAACAATGTTTATAGATAATGCCCATGCTTTAAATGGATAGAATAAGGAAATGTTTAACCAGGGAAATGTATATAGTATGGAAGTAGAAAGTTATTTAGTAATGCATTTATATAATTTTTAAACTAATAATTAATGCACAGGTCATAAGAAAGGACAAGAATTAGTGCATTATTAATTCAACTTTGAATCCATCGAATGGAGGAATGAAAGAAAGTCCTTTAGGTGTCTAGCAACTTAATAGTGAATCACTTTTAGTGAATGAATTATGGGGATTAGTTCATAAGGTTCACACAACCTAGAATTATTTTTCAATTATTAATATGGAATAACATAATACTAATAATGCTTCTTTACTAGTGTTTCTAGTGACCTAGTAACACAACACATAGCCATTTTCTCCATGCCACCGATCAAATGATTAGAGGATTGAGCTATGGGTTTCATCTATTCCATTGAATTAAAATAGACGATGACACATGTTTTAAATTAAAGGAACATAACACTTAGTCCTAGTAATTCATTGACCACATAGATTTTCAATGCACCATAAGAATAGAGATTTTGTATCCATGTAAATCCCAAATGGAAAAACCAAATTTGATGGAGATTTTGTTATGTAGGAAATTGATTAGAAAATTTTTGGTTGTACACAAATTGAGTGTATTATTACTCAATGATAGGAAATTTATAGATGACTATGACTCAACAAAAAAAAATTCTCATCATTGGACCAACTCAATTTATTATTCTATTCTGATCATTATGCATATTTCTTGAGCTCTCATCTCTATTATTTTATTTCTTCATTTTCTCCTCTTTGTTGAATGCCCCACCCCCACTTCTTCATCACAACCTTCATTTTTAAGGGGCTACATTGGAAGGCCAACCATCACAATGGTTCATTTCAACTTCCAAATAAATTTGTGGACATTTCCTCACTTTGCAAAAAAAGAATAATTAAAAGCATATTTTAAAATTTGTAAGGAAATAGTGGTGAGGATTCAATTCAGGTCAATCCCACCAACAACTTACCTTCATTCCTTCATTCCTCCCACCTACATGCCCATGGTACTGAAAACTTTAACATTGTTAAATATCCTTTACAAATACATTTATTCTCTCTTTGTCATCTTTCAAAATATTTTTGTAAAATTCCTGCTAAATTATTTAAGCTTTTACTTATTTTACTTTGGAATCCATTATAATTTAATTTCATATTTATAGGATTTTAGGTTTATCTTTTCACATGAAAGAGAATTTAATTTGGTAATTGCATTGATAATTTCTACATTTAATGAAGTAGCTATTAAAATATAAAGCAAGGAATTTCAATAGAGCAAGGATGATGATATGAGGTCACGGGGGCTTCACTCAATGAACCTCTGACATATCACGTGCATTCATGGTATACTAAACAATACCCCTAATTTGACTACATATTGGAAAATACCTCTAAAAATCACATTATTTAACCCCTGCCAATATGAGCCCAATACACCACCTCAATTTAAAAAACCCCTACTTTCACTAGATATTGTAGGCATCCATTGTTTCTTTAACATTTTTTATACCCTTTTATATTTTTTTATTAACTTTGAGCTCCATTTTTTATACCTGTCATTTACCCCCTATATATCCCTCAATATTTTATGTGTTTTTTTCTCAATATATATCCCCCCATATGAACCCACAAGGTATGATATTTCTCCCCCAATGAAGCCCTTGTGTATGAGGTAGAACAATGCTTGTTTTAGGCACCTCATAGTAAAGTATTTAATGCTAAAAGGATGTGTAAAAGAAAAATGTTGTTCAAGAAATAATAGAATGAAAAAAAACAATGGCAATATGTAGCTGCACCAAACACAAGCAATTTTTCTCACCATTCTATGTTCTCTTTCTTGCTAATGTTTTTGTGAAAATTTGTGTATAAAATGGGTTAAAATACCACTTTATTTCTCAAAAGAGCATGTTTTTTCCATCCCATGAATCCAACGCATTGGCACCATCCTTTTGTGAGTCAAATTCGCATTGGACGTGTCGTGCACAAGTGTTGTGTCCTATGTTAGTCCAACATGTGAAAAGGGCCAACCAACATGCACAAGAGGTGTGTCCAATGCCATTCTAACATGTGGAAAGGACCAGCCAGCATGATGGTGATACCGATTCAATGGATTGCGACATTGAAGAGGCTATAAATGTTTTAGGCCTCCTAAGTTTAAGTATAACACAGTCACAAAAGTTATTAAGTAGTAATTTTGGCAAAACTGATTTCATAATCAAACAAGGTCTTTAACTTGAACATAGGCATGATGATTTGTAAACCTCAAAGAAGCAATATTACAACAACATTTTATTGTAACATGGTTCTTGCCTTTGGTTAATATTTTTCTCTCTTCCAACTATTGTCAAAGAAGTATAAATTAATGTTATATATTATCGCCTTAAGACGTTTTCTTGCCACATTTGATACAATTGCTAGTTTCTATTCTTTTAAATAAAATTAATTATTAAATTAACTATTGCATTCCCATTCCGTTCCTTCACGCTACACTATTTACGAAAATAACTTCTAACGGATAAATCTGGCCAAAATTAGGGTTAGGGGTTTTAAATTAAGATTGTTCTCTCTAATGCATATCCTTGTTAAAGAATCTTGAAAGAAAAAAGGGCAAGTCATAACTGGCCGCAATCCACTTTAACGTGTAAAATTCATGTTCGGGGCATAAATTTGTGCAGGATGGATGAATTTTAAAGGCAAATGCATGAAAGCAGGGAATGCTCCATCTTGCAATGAAATCCAATGCAAATTTCTCATTCATTTCTCCATAAACGACGGAAGGAAACGCTAGGAATCTCTACTATCGGCACTTGTTTCAATAAGTGAGCATGGAGTGCGAGCAGAGTGGGGGCAATAACGTCATCGACGTTGTTGGCATGGTTTTCAACATCTGAATGCGTCTTCGCTTTTGCTAAATTCTACCATAACTAAAGAAATCTGCTGCTATAATTCCGGTGGGATCAGTTTCTGTTTCTTTAAAAAAAATTAGAATTACAGATGAAGGTTTTGTTTATGGAGGTTATAGAAATAAATTCATCAACATCAAACATCTTTATCCACCTAAAAACCTCAAGCTAAACCGCTAACCCAAATATCCTAAAATTTCAACCAAGTCAAAATTTTACTAGAATTTCAACTATATTCCAAGCAAAATTGTGACCTCATTGGCTACTCTTGCAAAGCATCCACCATGTTGCCTTTAGTTTTATGACTCTGTTTCTTCTATGCCGGTACTGCATGGCACCCCACATCTACCGCCATCTCCTTCACACTTTCTCTGCCTTTAACCCAATTTCACACAGATTGATCACCTTGCAAATTTAGGATCCGAGCTGAAACAACTCTATAAAACTTGCCCAATTCTTTTAATTTCTTGCTGCACATGTATTCATTTGTTCATTCTAACATAAAGATGTTGTCAGTCATGGGGTTTAGGGATTTCCCATGATTTGTTAGGTGGGGATTTTCTTGTTTTTTTGATTCAAAACAATAGCCTGCAGAGAACCGGCAACATAAATACAGGAGGCACCGACAAGAAGCGGATCAAAGAAGAGCAGGAGATGAGTCCGTCTGAGGATTCCTGCAGACAGAAACAGGCACGTTTAGTGGAATTTGAGACAGGGATGGGCTTTGACAAACCTGAAAATGCCGGTGTAGGTAATGAAAATCTGCCAGAGTTTTGTTCTCTTTCTAAGGAGTATTCGATGTTATTGAAGGACCCATGGAGTTGGGAGGATAGTGCAGGTTTTGGAGTCCGAAGCATAGCAGCGATGAGGAAGCAATCTTATATATTGGATTATCTTCATGATTATGCCCTGGTTGAAAGTGCCAAAGAAGAAGTTGCAGAGCAGCAGGTGGAGGAGGAGGATTGTTTGAGAGGCTCTCTTTTTGAAGCTACCAATGATTTGCTCTAGAGGCCTCAGAGTCCTCTGTCAGGTACATAGGTTCTGTTTTCTCTAGATTCCATGGGTAGCCATGATTGTACTACCCTGTTGCAGGATGGGAACATTGCTTAGGGCGCTTTTTCTTGTTTCAGAATTTGGGAACATGATGATGATCTCAAAATGAAAAAGTCACCTAGATAGCATTAGTTATGAGAATGAGAGTAGGGACTTGGACTGGATTTGGGGTTCCCTTGAATCAATCTCAGTTTTCTGAATCTGTTGAATTTGAAACCTCTATGCCTTCATTGTAATTGGGTATTTTCATTTCATTGCAGCTATGGTTTCTGGTAGTTGGTATTTAATCCAAACATTAGCCTTTGTTTTTATGAAATATGGGCATTGGAATAAAAAAAAAGGTGTATGCGTGTTTCATGTAGTGTGTGTAAAGTTCTCGTTTCATATTTTTGTAACCATGGTGGCCAACGACCTGAAACAAAACGCTTAAATTTTTCAAATTAAACATCGGTTGTAACTATTTTTCTATGTGTATATCGGAGCACTAAATTTTGGGCCTTTTATTAATCTTTGGCCATTATTTTTTTAGGCTTAGTCGGATAGATGTCAGTTCTTTGAAGAGGAGGTGGTAGTTATGTTAGGGAAAACTGCAGATGATTTTTGGGATAATATTCTCTCTTTGATACAGTTTAATGAATTCATTAGAACTCTAAAATATATTGATTTCACAACGGGGAGACATATGAATCTTTAATGGGAACGCTGGTTTCACAACTTAGATTCAAAATCTTATGATCATGAAATTGAGAATTTTGTGATGTAATCACTGATTTCATAACCAAGATTCAGAATCTTCTGATCATGAAATTGAAAATTTTTGTGATGCAATCACTAGTTTCATAACCGAGATTCAGAATCATCTGATTATGAAATTGAGAATTTTTTTGATGCAATTAATGTTTGTGTAGTCATGAACCAGGATCTTCAAATCATGAAAGGGACAATTTGTGTACTGCAAGCATTTTTTGTGATTTTATTGAACATGGTAGCAAAGAAATAATGCTTAATTGATAGTTGGATCAGACCATAGACATTCAGGAAAGGAAAGAGAAAGCTCTGATCTTCAATCATGAATGACTAACTACATTGAATTTAAAAAAAAAATTGTTACCAAACAGATTAGTAGTTGAAACTTCCTCTAAATGGATGTCCATCTTAATCAAAGAGAGCTATGATCTTCAACCATGACTGGCAGAATTTGAAAAATGAATTAACAATAGAACTTCAACCGTGAATGGTTGCATTGAGAAGAACGCTAATAGCTTTGAATTGAAGAAAATATTAAATGGATTAGGAGTTTATTATGAATGGTCAATTTCATTGAATTTAAAAAATATATATTGGATTAGATACCCAACCATGAAAGACCAATTTATATTGAATTTTATAAATGGATTAGAATTTGAAACCTCACTTACATGGGTATAGATTTTTGATAAATAATTAAATTTATTGATTTTAAAAATAGAAAAAATTAGGAAGAGTTAATAGTTAAATTGATTGATTTCATGGTATGGAGAAAATTGGGAAGGAAGACTTGTTATGACTGACCAC
The DNA here is from genome assembly GCA_034641835.2 of Pinus albicaulis. Lineage (NCBI taxonomy): Eukaryota > Viridiplantae > Streptophyta > Pinopsida > Pinales > Pinaceae > Pinus > Pinus albicaulis. The sequence continues at coordinate 1,268,210,543 of CM076579.1, forward strand.
CTTGTTTGATGAAAGCGATCAATTTTGGCTTTTATCTAACACAACAAAGCAATAATAAAGTTAGCTAATCAAATTCGTTTAGTTAATCATCTCTTTGGAATGTTAGAATTTAGTTGATCACAAAAAAAATATGAAAAAAAAAACATTGATAAAGGAAAAGAAAATGGAAAATTATAATTTTTAATGATTATAATTATATTGACAATAAGTAAGAAAAGATCCATGTGAATCAAAATATAAAAGACTATTGCACCTATATATAAGGCTTGCAATTCACAAATTGCAACAAAATTATATATAAGGCTTGCAATTCATAAATTGCAACAAAATTAACCATGTCCCCAAAAAACTATGAATATGTGAACAACATAGCCAAAAAAGAGGAGATCGTATAATAGGAATTTTTCCAATGTAGAGGGAAACTCTACAACAAAAAACTTGGTAGTTTATCTCAGCCATCTTATATGATAAGTCCAAATTAGATTATGCATCCGCTATAAAGTTCTACTCTCGGTGTATATGGGCAAAGGCGAGATCTTTGAAAAGCATGATCAATGTTCAGATGCGACACAATGAGTTGGATAGAATAGGATGATTGAACATGGACCTGTGATTGACCCAGTCAATAGTGAATTTTGAGTCCCCAAAAACACACATAGATTCGAGAGTTAAACAACGAGCAAAGTAAATAAGACCAAAATGTGCCATGATCTCCACTCTAGAATTAGTCGCAATACCATTGTTCCAGTTGAATATATAATAGTGACCCAGAGCCAGAACGACATATTCACCACAACCACATACCATGTTTTGTGCAGCCCCATCGAAAAATCCAACTGGGTATTTCCTCCATCTGTCAATTGGTTGTAACCCTTTTTTAATCCCCTTTCTAGCCTTGGATTTATATTCCCTCAAGTATGGACACATTTTCTTTCAAGTCCTGTCAATATAGAAGGGGATATTATCAAATATGAGAGTGTTCCTGCATTTCTGGATACCCAACAAATAAAAAAAGGGAGTATCTTATTAGCCTTATTTTTATAATACCAGTCCATAATGTAGTCATTAATTGATGTGTATATCTAGCCATCATCAATTTTCAAACGTTGTAAAACCCCAATCCAAATGGCAACAACAAATGAACATAGGAGGAATATGTAGATGATATTCCCATAATATCCCCAACACATATGACATTTTCCCGGACCGTAGAAACCCCTCTTACCTAAGTTATCCTAACTGAGAATCTTATTGGGTCCCACAAGCCATCCAAAGCATTTTAATTTAAGTGGCATATGCCAATTCTATATTTTCTAATACCATCCAACCATCGGGGAGAATCTTTGTGAAGGAGTAATATGGAAATAAGTCTCTTCATCATATAAGAGAGTGTCGGCCCCATCCCTGAACGTGACGTTGGAACCATATAGGTTATCAATATATGCCTCCAAAATCTCGACTAGAGATCCCACCAATCCGAGTGCTTCTAATCCATATTGGATATAGACCCATTGGATCATCATTAGACCACAACTGGTAAAGGTGGATGATCCCCTAGTCATGTAAGTGTTGGATGATCTCCATGGGAAATATGTGATTACCTTGAAAACACCAGATTGGATCCAAAGCAATTTCCACATCTGGACCTGAACCAATATCCCATCAAAGATTTCCAAGTAGCCAATGTTTAAGTTTCATGAAGCCATTCCAGATGTATGAGCAAATTTTCGTGAATCCAACGCCTTTTTTGATCCAATCATATAGTGATTATTCCTTTAAATATTTTCCTGAAATTATTTGTTGCCATAATTCATACCCAGAAATAGCTAGCCAAAAGCTCTTTATATCCAAAACCCATCCAAATCTCTCCAAATATTTTAACCCCAAACCTCCCTCATCTTTCCCATGAGAGAGAACCTCCAATAGGACTAGATGGATCTTGTCTTGTCCACCAGCACCAGACCATATAAAATGTGAGATAATGGAGTTGAAAAGGAAATTTTCCCTGGTGCGGCAATGTCACTCTAGTTATGAAAGGAAATTGTGAAAGTGCTGAAAAATAAGAAAAAATCAAAGGTATTTCCAATATCTAAAAATATTTGAGGTGTGAGAGTCAAATCTAGCTGGCCAACAACTCAGAAAGCATGAAGACTTAAAAAAAACAAGGACTCAATCAATTAGAATGAATTTGAAGAATAGATCTCATGATCGTTTTCCAATATGGTCTCTGATTTTGTTGATGAACAAATCCCTCTTGTGAACAAGAGTGATTTCCCTAGGTTTGGCACCCAGACCTGAACAAAACAAGCAAGAATAGAAAATTTTCCCTAGGTCTAAAATGATAAAATCATAGACGAGCAACAATAAGATGAGTGATTTGTACCTTGTTAATTGACGTTTGTCTTCGCTAATTTCTTGTAATATTTAGCTTCCATCTTTGTCTTTAGTCTTCATAAAGAAGAGACCTGCAAATAACACAAACAAACAACATATCAAAGAATATATATACAAATATGATTTGAAAAATACCTATACATATGATTAAGGAGATATCTAATAAAAAACATAAAAATGTAGACAATATTTATGGGAAAGAAATGCATACCTATATTAATCATGAAATAAGTGGCTACAACCTAAGCTTTGAGGTTGTAGGTCCTCTTCCAGTTTGTTACTTCATTCCAATGCCTTGCCTTCAAAAATCTTGTGGTCAAAATGTAGGTATTTGAGTAGAGTTTCACTAAGCTTTCTTTATATTTTGTAACTAGCCATCTCAATGGGAGATGGTTTTACTTGTAGGTTTGGGAAAGGATGGGAGGAGGAAAAGGGATGGAGGTTGAGATCCAACAAGGTAGGGAAGTGAGTTAGATCCACACCGCTCGGAGGAGATGCCATCCACAAAGCTTCTATAATATAAGCTTATCAAATGTTTTAATTTTACCTTTGTTTAAACAGTGTTACACCCTTTGAACAGGAAAAATGTGATAATTAGAGAACTTTTGAGGTCTAAAATGGGCCTCCTATGAAAAATGGGGGATGATTGACCATTTTTGGGGTAAAAAAATAAAAAAATAATAAAACTATTTTTTCAACTTGTATTTTCAACTTATCTTCGTAAGTTTTTACTCAAATTTCAAGTGGGAGTACTCATTGGATGAAAAATTTGATTCTTAATCCAATGAGTACTCATGTTGCATACTTTCGATTGACCTTGCTACACGAAAAATGAGAAATACATGAAAAAATGTGATTGCAATCACATTTTTTTTTGTGTATTTCTCATCTTTCATGTAGCAGAGTCCATCGAAAGTATGCAACATGGGTAATCCTTGGATGAGGAATCAAATTATGCATCCAACGAGTGTTCTCGCTCGAAATTTGAGTAAACCTATATGGAGATAAGTTAAAAATATGAGTTGAAAAAGTAGTTTTTTTCTTTTTTCCCTTAAATTTTGATGATGTAATCTAATCTTATTTTATTATTTCTACTATTATTTTATAATTTCCTTAGGAGACCCATTTTAGACCTCAAAATTCCCCAAACGAGTTTTGTAATCTAGTAGTTATACACCGAGTAAAAACTAGAAGTGACGTAGTTAACCATGGTCTCATGTGCAACATCCTTTAAAATTAGGGCTTTTTAAGGTATTTTTATGAGTTTCTTATCTTCTAGAGTAAGATTTGTCTTCCATATTCTTTGGGGATTGATGGAAATTATGCTTTAGATGGCCAAGGATAAGAGTACAACATCAATTTCCATGCATGTGACAAAATAATGTATAACAAAACCCTTGATGAAAATGTAGTTTCATCCTACTTTCAACATTTATTACAAAGTGTGGTGCTACATTAATTTTGTGGCATTTCAAATTTTCTCTATGATGTGATAATAAGGTGGAGGGTTAATTGATCATTAGGTATAACACTAAAAAATCATGTGTAAAGGAACCTTGTGAGAGGTCATAGATGAGTGCCATATGGAATTCTTTGGATCTTTACTCTTTATCATATGGCGCTACACGTAGAAGAGCACAATCGACTTGCTAACAAATCTATGGATCTTTATCATCTGCAATATGGTGCTAACATAATTGGCTTCCTAACTGATTAAAGATGTCTAGTGCATATATAATATTTACCTTTTTCATATTTCATTTGATACATTTTATTACATGTTTATGTATAATGGTAAATAATACAATCAAATTTGTCACAAAATATAAAATTTTCCATGAAAGGTGACATAATTTATAGCTAAATCATTGTCTATATTTTAATGATTCTCATGTGAGTTTGGTAAATAGATCAAATAACTAAATAGAACAAATACTTGATGGTTTCGACCATCTATCCTTGGAAATTTGCATCCACACTTTTACCATATCATAAATTATATATATCAATATTAATAATGATTATCATGAACATTGGTGAGCTAATAGAAATAGATTTGTGATGGCGTTACCATTTGTACTAGGAAATTTGCATCCACACTTTTGATAGCATATTATAAATTATATATTAATATTAATAATGATTATCATTAGCATTGGTCTTTGACTAATGACTAAACCACCTAGGACATGTCATGGAAATTGAAATGTATAAGCTTCTAATTTCTCTTTGACCTTAACTCCTTGGACTCTTCCATAAAAAATTCTTTTTCATTTATTCGGCATGTTGTGCATACAACAATCACTATGTGTACAGTGCAATGTAACCATTATCAATCTCTCAAATGTTTTCCGTTGTTTGATCTTATTCATAATTGAGGGATTGGGTTGGTACATAATTTATCAATATAGATGTTTATATCTTGGTCTACTACTAAGAAAAATAGACCAACGGTGGAAATATAGAGTTCTTGTGCCAAAAAGGGACATGGTGTGTCCAAAATACAATTGTTGGACTATCCCAGCATAGACTAGAAACATTAACAACAAAATTTAAAGAGCTACGATCAACATATAGGCTTATGTCCATTTAAAAAAAAATAACTGAGATAAATACCCTATAAATTTGCTGACACCAGGTAAGAGTGCTTGTGTAATTAACCAAGAGAAAGTACACAAACATCAACCAAACTTTAATGAGGTTCTCAAGGAGACATGGTGAGGGTTGGTCAGAGAGACCTAGGCACTCCCCTTGTTGCAACGGGGAAACAAAAACAAAGGGATGAAAAGAAAAGGATTTTGCGGAGCTCTCTGTGAATTAGGGAAATTCTTTGCACCCGGAGGGAAACTTTCCTTATAAGATATCAAGGTGGTAGAGTGATGCAATGAGTGTGCGAGCCCGACCATAGTTTTACTATTGATTTCCATTTGGATGCTGAGGTGATGGATCCACCGCGCTTCATCACCTTCCATCCATCGCCAACGAGTGATCCTCCATTCTCAACCGCTTTTCTTGAGAAACACCTCGATTGAGGAATGTTTGGATTATTTTATTATAATACCAAAACTACTTTTTATAATGTATTTAAATGCTCTTTATTATACATTTTTATATATAAATAAAAATAATTCAAAATATAACAATATTTCGTTATTAAATTTATTTAATTAACATTAAAATGTTTAAATTCCATCTTCTCTATTAAGAATATATTTATTTCAATAACTATACATCCCAACAAAATGTAAGATGCCACACTCTTCTTATTATAATTGAACTCATCACAATCACGAAATAACACATAATCACTATTTTAAAATCAATTTTTTATTGGCAAATTTGATTGGCCAATACAATGGTTGCAGGTAATGTCCATGCCTTTGAATGGATAGAATAAGGAAATGCATAACAAGGGAAATGTATATAGTATGGAGCTAGAAAGTTATTTAGTAATGCATACAACATTTAAACTAAGAATTAATGCACATGTAATAAGAAAGGATAGGAATTAATGTATTATTAATTCAAATTTGAATCCATCAAATGAAGGAATGAAGGAAAGTCTTGTAGGTGTTTAGCAACTTAATATTCAAACACTTTTAGTGAATGAATTATGAGGATTAGTTCATAAGTTCACACAACCTAGAATGACTTGTCAATTATTAACATGCAATAACATAGTACCAATAATGATTTTTTACCAGTGTTTCTAGTGACCTAGTAACGCAAACATAGGCACTTTCTCCATGCCACTGATCAAATTATTGGAGGATTGAGATATGGGTTTATTCCATCTATTCCATTGAATAAAAATAGGCGATGGCATATGTTTTAAATTATAGGAACATAACACTTAGTCCTAGTAATTATTTGACTACATATATTTTCAATGCACCATAAACATAAAGCTTTTTTATCCATGTAAATCCCAAATGGAAAAACCAATTTTGATTGAGATTTTATTATGTAGGAAATTGATTTGAAAAGTGTGGGTTATACACAGATTGAGTGTATTGTTACTCACTGGTAGGAAATTTACATATGAATATAACTCAAAAAAAATCTTGTCTCGTCATTGGACCTACTTAATGTCTTATTCTATTCTGATCACCAAGCATAATGCTTCCTTGAGCTCTCACATCTATTATTTTCTTTCTTCATTTTCTCCTCATCGTTGAATTCCCCACTTCTTCATAACAACCTTCCTTTTTAACGGGCTACATTGGAAGGCCAACCATCACAATGGTTCATTTCGACTTCTAAGTAAATTTGTGGACATTTCCTCACTTTTCCAAAAAATATTAATTAAAAGCATATGATAAAATTTGCAAAGAAATAGTGGTGAGGATTCAATTCAGGTCAATCCCACCAACTTACCTTCATTCCTTCATTCCTCCTACCTGCATGCCCATGATACCAAAAATTTTAACATTGTTAAATATCCTTTACAAATACATTGATTCTCCCTTTGTGATATTTCAAAATATTTTTTTAAAATTCCTACTACATTATTTCAGTTTTTACTTCTTTTACTTTGGAATCCATTCTAATTGAACGTCATGTTTATAGGTTTTTAGGTTTATTTTTTCACATGAAAGCGAATTTAATTTTATAATTGCATTCATAATTTCTACATTTAATCAAGTAGCTATTGAAATGTAAAGCAAGGAATTTCAATAGAGAAAGGATGATGATATGAGGTTATGGGGGCTTCACTCAATGAACCTCTGACATATCATGTGTGTTCATGACATACTAAACAATACCCATAATTAGACTACATATTGGAAAATACCTCTAAAAATCGCATTACTTAACCCCCTACCAATATCAACCCAATACATCTTATCAATTTAAAAAGCCCTACTTTCAATAGATATTGTAGGTATCCATTGTTCATTAACATTTTCTATACCCCTTTATATTTTTTCATTAGCTTGGAGCTCCATTTTTTATACCTGCCAATATAAAGACCATTTACCCACTATATATCCTCCAATATATTATGTCATTTTTTCCTCGATATGTTATGAAACCAGCTCCAAAAATAGAAGAAAAGAGAGATCAACGCCTTAGAAATCAGCCACTTCGAGGGGGAAACCTCCAATACATTACATAAATGAACAATTCTTGGATGATACAAATGACAAAACCTCCTTATATATACAGTGGTCCATGGAGTCACAATATAATCTTAGCCGACCTAACAATAATAATGTAAGGGCACAATAATAACAATATTGGGGTTACAGGGGTACAACAATAACAATAAGGGGGCTATACTAACAACAATAAGGGACTATACTAGTAATATAGGGACCTAACATGCCCCTCTCCTTCAAAGAAGTGTTGTCCTCAATGCTTGAGTAGCTCTGGATGCTTTTGTATAACATTCTCATCCTCCCATGTAGAATCTTCAGTGGGTAAGTTCTTCCATTTGATGAGATGCTCTGAAATTGATCAATTTCGTAGCTGTCGAGTTCTTGTTTCCGTGACTGCTTCAGGTTCCAATATGTTTTTTCCCTTACTCATCAAGTTCTAGCAATATTGTTTGAACTTGAAGTTTGTCCCCTATAACCTTCTTTAAGCATGAAACAAGGAAACTGGATGCACTCGCGAAGAAGTAGGAAGCTCCAATTTGTATGCCATAGTACCAATCTTTTGCAACACCTTTTAAGGACCATAGTACTTTGGCAATAATTTATTATCCTTCTTAGCTTGCTTGAGGGACGTTTTTTTGTATGGTTGTAGTCGTAAAAATACCTAGTCTCCTACATCAAAACTTCTCTCGCTGCGATGTTGATCTGCCTGTTGTTTCATTCGATTTTGTGCCAAATTTAGGTTATCATTTAAGAGTTGGAGAACTTCTTGTTGATGCTCGATGTGATCTTCCATTTCTTGAACCTTATAATTTTCTCTTAAAGAAGATGTGATGGATGGTGGATGATATCCATAAAGTGCCATAAATGGGGTCATTTTTGCTGCAGTATGGAAGGAAGTGTTGTACCACCATTCAGCGAGAGGTAACCACTTGACCCATTGTGTTTTCTTATCAGATACAAAACAACGAAGATATCCTTTCAAACATTTATTCACTATCTTCGTTTTACCATCAGATTGAGGATGATAAGATGAGCTATGAGCTAGTTGAGTACCCAAACAAGAAAATAATTCCGTCCAAAAATTTCTAGTAAAAATGGGATCTGTCACTGACAATAATGTTTGGGTTTCCATGTAGCTTTTGAATTGTTTCCATAAATGCAGTAGCAAATGTACTTGCTTTAAATGGATGAGATAATGCACAAAAGTGTGCATCTGGTAAGTCTATCAACTACCACCATGATGACACTCTTTCCTTCGGACTTAGGTAAACCTGTGATAAAATCCATTGAAATCTTCTCCCAACGTTGACTTGGAATGGATAAAGGTTGTAGAAGACCCAGGGTCTTAATTGTCTCAACTTTATTTTTCTAGCAAACCAAACATTCTGTCACAAACTTTTGAATATCCTATTTAAGGCCATCCCAAAAAAAATCTTTCTTCACCCTGTGGTAAGTTTTTAAAAATCTTGAGTGTCCTCCTAAAGGAGAAGTGTGCAATTCCAAAAGAATCTTTTGTTTTAGTTGGGAATTATTGCAAATATATAAGCGATCTTTGTACCATAAGGAATCATTTTTCCAACTAAATGTATCAGATGTACTAGGATCTTTCTGCAACTTTTGGATGAGTCTCCACACTTCTTCGTCCTTCTTCCATTCATCCCTTGCTTCGGTTATCCAATCTGGTTGGATAATAGAAATAGCACAAAGCAATGCTTCCACCTCTTCATCCTTTCTTGAGAGTGCATATTCAACAACATTTAGCTTCCCTTTTCTATAGATGATTTCAAAGTCATAAACCAACATCTTTGTGATCCATTTTTGTTGCTATTCTAAAGATAGTCTTTGTTCCAAAAAGTGTTTAAGACTATCATGACCAGTTTTTACCTTGAAGTGTCTTCCCATTAGGTAAGGTCGCAATTTCTTTAGTGCATGTAGTATTGCCAACATTTCCTTCTCATTAATAGCTTTCTGCAAATACTTTCCTTTGATTGGACGACTTTCAAAAGTAATGGGTCTTCCTTCTTGCATTAAAACAACACCAATTCCATTTCTCGAGGCATCACATTCCACAATAAAGGTTTTTGTGAATTCTGGTGTAGCTAAGACTTGTGCTAGGCACATTGCCTCTTTAATATATTCAAAGGCCTTAGTTGCTTCAGGAGTCCATGAAAATGCATCTTTCGTCAATAATGTTGTTAGAGGTGTTGCTATTCTCCCATAATTCTTAAAAAACTTGCGATAATACCTTGTTAACCTGAGAAATCCTCGCAATTGCTTTATGGTTGTGGGGACTTTCCATTCCTTAATGGCTTTAATTTTTTTAGGTTCTACCTTAAAACCCTCGTGAGATACAATATGACCCAGATATTCCACCTCTTGTACTCCAAAGAAACATTTGGATGTTTTTGCATATAGTTGTTTCTCCTCTACTAGTTTGAGCACCCTGTCAACATGTTGAACATGACCCTTCCAAGACTTGATGTAGATTAGTATGTCTTTAAAAAACACTAGCACAAATTTTCTAAGGAAGGATTTGAAAATGGAATTCATCAACCCTTAAAATGTAGAAGGTGCATTGGTAAGGCCAAAATGCATGACCAAAAATTCATAATGACCCTCATGAGTTCGAAATGTTGTTTTCAGAATATTTTTAGTCCTCATTCTAATTTGATGATATCCTGAATGAAGATCCAACTTGGTAAAATAAATTGCTCCATGTAATTCATCCAATAATTCATCAATCACAGGAATGAGAAATTTATCTTTAATAGTGAGTTTATTGAGTTCCTTATAATCCGGACGCATTCGCCATGATCCATCCTTTTTGTGCACCAATACTACTGGAGCAGAGAAAGAACTTTGATTAGGTTGAATTATACCAGCCTCTAACATTTCTGCAATCATACATTCAATTTTGCTCTTTTGTACATAAGGATATCTGTAAGGCCTGATGTTTGGAGGAACACTTCCTGGAATCAAATGAATAGCATGATCATGATCTCGAATAGGTGGGAGTCCTTTGGGAGTTTCAAACACCTTGGAATGATTATCCAAGACTTTTGGAGATCTGGAGAAATATATGATTTTGATGTTGGAACTTCCCATTAGGGGAATTTTAAGGTCTAAAATAATCCTCCTAAGGAAAATGTACAATCAAAATTCACTTTATGAGAACCAATCACATTTTAGGGGATGACATCATCCCTAATGGTTGAGGTGACATTGTTTGAGTTAAAGGTACTTACTTGTCACATTCTCAATGGTGGATAAAAACTCATGGTTAACCATGGTAACACTCTAAGTACTTTTAAAGTCATAAAGTAAAGTACTCATAATAAATGTCATTTCACACTTTTTGAATAAAATATTATTATTGTCATTTCATATTTTTTGAAAGAAACAATGCATATCCCTACACAATCTTCATGTATTTACACACTTTTCAATAAATATTATATTTGTATACTTTCAAATATTTATTTATAAATCAAATCAATTCAATATGTAATATAAAATTCATACATAAAACAATATATTATATTATATTATTTTTATATAGTATATTAATTACATTTTATTATATAATTTAAATAATATAAATTTTAATTAATAGTATATTCTATAATTAAGGATTTATGAATTTATATTTATATTTTATTTTATGTTATTTAAGTCCAAAGGAAAAATGCATTAATTGTGCAATGATAATGATTTTTTCTTGAAAATCTCATTCTTATTTACAATCACATCAATACAATTTTTTTATTAATTTTATTTTGGTACAATTTTTGAATTGAATTTAACCATGGTTACATGGATTTTGGTGCAAAAAGTGAATTGTAAATTCATAAATATTATTTATTGGTTTAGCTGTTATTTTATTATTTCCTTAGGAGGCTCATTTTAGACCTCAAAATTCCCCTAATGAGTGAGCATAATTATGCAATTATGCCTCGTTGTTATTTCTGCAGAAGCTTTGTCATGACATTAGACCTTATTATCTTTCTTGGCTTCCCTGTGATACCTCGTAATACAATTTCCTTTCCTTCTGAAATTTTTTTCAAGAAACATTCTTGAAAATTAAAAGCTATCGTCCCCAAATATTGTAACCATTGTACTCCTAGTACAACATCAACACCTCCCATTGCAATGGAAAGAATTGGAATATTCAATACATATTCTCCCATGGTTAGGTTGATATTATGACATTTCCAGAGCAGTTTATAGTTCCTCCTTTTGCAACCATCACTTGACATTCTGGTGCTGGGTATAGGAAATAATTCAATTCCTTGGCTACCTTACAACGAATAAAATTATGGGTACTACCCAAATCAATCAACACTATTACCTTTTTTTTCTTGATATGTCCTTCTATATTGAGAGTTTGAGGAGTGGTAATTCCTTCCAATGCATTACACGATATGGTCGGACTCATTTCTTCTTCTTCTAGGGTTGGTTCCTGGTGTATATCCTCTTCTTTTGAAGTTTATTGTTCATTTTCTTCCTCCTCTTCACAATATATGTAAAACAATTTCTTCTTAGCACACTTATGACCTTTAGTGTATTTGCTATCAAAACTGTAGCAAAGCCCTTTTGCTCTTTTTTCTTCCAATTGTTGTGGTGTCAACCTTGTAGGTTGTGGAAGTCTAGGAGTAGCAACACTTCCATCTTTATAGATGTGACTGGTAGGCTTCCATGTCGCCATAATTTTACATTCAATTTTTCTTGCCAACTTGAATGTCTTCTCCAATGAATCAGGTTCCCAAATGCAAACTTCATGTTGGATGTTATCCTTTAAAGTCCCTATGAAGACATCAATCCTGTGTTCCTCTGGAATATCAGTTACCCTTATATTCAATTTTTGGAAGTCCTCAATGTGCTCCACCACTAAACCCTTTTGTTTGAGATTTATCAATTGGCCAAATAAGGTGTTGCTCTTTGTATCCTCATAATGTGCTATCATTTCCTCCATAAAAATTGACCAAGTGACATTTTTTTTCGGGAGCAAAGCCATCCATACCATACAAATGTATTTTGTTCTAAATGTAAAGTTGCAATGCGTACCTTTTGTGTGTTTTTCACATTATTGAGATCAAAATATTGCTCCATCTATCGTATCCATGTTACGAGATCCTTGCCATCAAACTTCCTCATATCCATATTTGGAATATGGTGGTTCTTCAATCCAACATTAGATTTTATGAAATCACTATTAACATTTATTTTGTTCTCATCATGAGTTTCCTCTACTATATTTCTGTCATTAGGAATCATTTCTTGTATTAACCTTGTGATCAAACCTTCCATGTCTGCTTTTAGATCATTCTTCATGTCTTCCATGTTGTCTTTCAGTTTTTCATCGATCTTAACTTCCATGTCATTCATCTTATATTCCATGCCATCCGTCTTAGATTCCATGCCATTCTTCAAACCGTCCATCTTAGCTTCCACGTCTTTCTTCAAAACTTCCATTTCATTTTTTGTTGCTCTTTGCGAGAGCAAAATTTGGTGCACTTGCTCTTGTAATTTTGATATGTCATGTTGCGCTTCTTCATTTTCATGAGTCATAGTAGAGACTTTTGAAGACTTAATGTGTGTTGAATTCTTTTTGGGTCGCATTTTAGAACCCAATACTGATATATATGCTTCAATATGCCCTTGGAATCACTTCAAACTGATTTTTCACACAAGACTTATGCAATTCAAAAAAAATACACACATTTTTCTTGCTTTTGAGGAGCTCGATATTGAAACTGAATTATCTCTGTGATTTCGGATCTTCAATAATTGAAATTAGGCCCTGTAGTAGCCCTCTGAATCTTCTTTCAAATGCCACAGGTCTGAATTGATTTGGATTCTTCAAGGCAAAGTTATGCCCAATATCTCACAATGACCTAATTATGGATTGGTTCAGTAGAGTGAATTTGTACAACATGCCACATGTCACTGTTTCCTCCTTCGGATTTGAAATTTATACACATGAAACTACATTCCATGTAATTGTGGCCACTTTTTACAGAATTCCAATCTGACGCTTAGAGAGAGAGCTATGATGATTTTCCTACGGTCACCTCTTTGAGATGAAATTCGGGAGCTTGAAAAAACCTTAACTTTCATAGATCGTATCTCCGCAAATATTGCGAAAAAAGATCTGAAATTGTTACAGGAGATTCCTCAAGAATTCGGCTTTGCTTTGTAGAAATTTCAGCTTCTGAACCTGTGTAGAAAAAAATTTATAGCGCAAATTCCATGATGAACTGTTTTAGGTGAAATTCGGGAGCCTAAAAAAACCCTAACTTCCACAAATCATATATAAGAGAAAATTATAAGAGAAAGGCTTGGGGTCAGTTGGAGACATACACACATTGGCAGTGCACTAAAGCTAAGTCGAATTTCTGGGGCGAGGTTTTGCTTAGAAATTTGAAATGAGTTGCAGTGTAGCGAGGGGCAGAGATCGGCAAGGGATGAGTTGATCCAAGGCCGAGAATACAGTAAGTCGGAGAGGCAGTGTGATCAAGTGCTAAGTTTTATGCTGAAAAATCAAAGTTCTCAGATTGGATCAGAACCTGAACGACTACTTAGTGCTCATCATTCTGAATCTAGCACACTTTGTTTCACGAAAGATGGACATCGTATGCTCCCATAAACGTGATCTGTTCGCTTGGATAAATAGGCAAATTTTGTGTAGGTATGATGACTAGGCATCCCTACTGTCCAATAAGCAAAAGGTATATTCCAAGGAATATTCCTTGGAATATTCTTAGAATATTCCCATAGGTGGACCAATGAATGAATGATGAGTTTCGGCATCAGATTTGTTTATGGGTGTTAGGTTGGACCAATGAGGTCATGACACGTGGCAAGCTCAGAGGCTGCCATGTGCCCTCATGGTTGTTGGTCAAAATGTTATGGAGGCACTGGGGTTCGACCCCACAACCTCCCCACTTCCAACACCAAGCTTTACCACCTTCGCTATGTGTTAGATATTAACATACCATGCCATCCATATATATATTTAAATACAAAGCATTGATATGGCGGGGGTAAAGTGGGGCCAGCCCTAGTCCATAGGACCACCAGCCAGGACCACCGACGGGAGCTCCGACCTTAATGCAGGGTTTAAGTTTTAAAACATGTTTTATTAAACCTTAATCCAGTTTATGTGCCTAATCCATAAGTTAACTTCAAATTAAGTTAAGAGGGCAGTTAAAACCTTAACCGCGTTTAATTAGTGCGCTAACTTCACTTAACATTAATTGGAGAACCTCTAAATTAGGAGGAAACTGCCAGTTCTAGCTACAATTAGCTGGTTTAGGGCCAGATTTAGTGGAAAAAATTGAAGAGGTCATAAATTTTGACATTTTCGACCAATTCCGACTCAGAAAGAGGCCATTTGACCATTTTGAGCCATTCTGGACTCATTGGAGCAGGTTATAGGAGTAAAGGAGCATTGTAAATAGGCCAATTTGAAAATTTGAGCATAATATAGAGGCCCAAGCCATGGAAGCTGGACTAAGGAGATGTAGCCTAGGAGGGGTGAACTCCTTCATAAAATACATGTGTTAATGTTATGTATGGTGATGTTCTGTACTTATTTTGTTGTTGTTCAACTCTTACTTTTATGTTAAATTTCTCAATAAATTTACATGAAAAACACTCATGGTACTTAATATTTTGCAAGAAAACCTAAACCCTTAAGCACACATAAGACATTTGTTTATAAAATCTGAAAGGGGAATTAGCCGAGCATTACTAACATCCTCCATTCAGATCACAATGAGTACCAGTCAGCATAGAGCCAACCAAGATGACGCAGTTCAGCCAAATCCATGCAGAGACTGTGCAGAGGGTGTGTAAGCCCAACTAGGGTGATGCAGAACTAGCCAGCGCAGCGCAACACCAACCAGGGTGACGCGTCCTTGTTGGGGCAACGCAGAGGCAACGTAGTACTAGTCAAGGTGACGCAGTGGGGAAGCTGGCTAGTTAAGGGCTGACACAGAGGCTGCAGAGGCAGCACTGAGGTTTCCAGTGGGCCAGAATGGGCTCGTGATCTATAAATACCATTTTAGGGTGTGATACAACCAAATCTTTTGTCTATGAGTGAAAAGTAATTATTTCCATGTAATTTCTTTGTAGGGCCAACCATGTCTGGTGCCCATAATGTTGTATTCGGATTCTGCATAATAATATAAACCCTCTAGATTTGCTGCATCGGTTTTCCCGCATTGGGTTTTTTCGGGGTCTCTTTTCCAAAAAATCGTGTGTAATCTTGTCACATGTGTGTAATATTCAGTAAATGATATGTAGATGTGTAAGCTGCAGTTAGTGTCTGCTTTAGTGTTTTTCTGAATATTTCAGTTAAATAACTTGTTAAATGTTAATGAAACAAGTAGGTAAAGTAGATCTAGATACTACAGTATGATTTATTTTTTGAAAATTTCACATGGTATCAGTGCATTGTAGATCAAGATGATCCACTAAAAGAGAAGTTGAAGAATATTGTTGTAGTGAGGGTAGCTAAAGTAGCAGATCCAAAAAGAGGTAAGCACAACATTAGGAGGGACGCAGCCCAACCAGACTAACGCAGAAGCTATGTAAAGGCTGACGCATAACTAGCTGAGTGACACAGAGGTAGTGTAGAGCCTTCAAGGGTGACGCATGAATAGCCTATGCTGTGCAATCCCTACGCTGAGCCAGTATACTCACACAGAGGCCAGCCAGAGGGACGTAGTCCTGTTTTTGAGGTTTTTGTGCATTTTTTCCAAATTCTGAAGCAGAGCTTCTGATATTCAGAGGTTATTCGTGTCGTAGAGGTCCTGTCAGTGTAGAATCGTGCCTAAAAAAGGTGACAAGAGCGGGAGGAGAACAATTTCTTAGCATATTTGCGCCAAACAGATCTGAGATTCGATCAAGAGGGTGATCATAGAGAACTTTTCAGTTGTTTTTTGGCTGAGGATTTCTAGGAGGGAAATCAGTTGTCGGAGAGAGAAATTACTATAGAGGGGTTATACTCACCAAGAAATCCAGATCCAATAATTTTGTTGAGTGTTGTAGAAAAAAGAGCGAGAGGAGTATCTATTCTGACAAATTTGAGCAAAGATTGTGTCTCACGGACTGAGAGATCAAGACAGTTTGGATGACATGTCCAACTTAGTTATTTGGAGGGCCATGATCCTGATAGTCTTGGATGAGTAAGGAATCAAGGACCATGTAAAGAGAGTCCTAGCCGTTCCAACCGATGCATATCCTCAGAAGAAGTACAAGGAGAATCAAGCACGAGAAAAGTGCTTGATCATGGATGGAGTCAAAGACCATGTCATGCCACATATTTTCGAGAAGAACACAACAAATGAAATGTGGGTAGCCTTGGACACGATGTATCAGGGAGGCTCAGTCCAAAGAAGAATGCTTCTAGAGAATCATATGTAGTTGTTCCAGATGTTGAAGGGCGAGGAGATAGATCCCTTCCTGTTCAGACTTCAGACTATCTGGGATTAATTAATTTCCATGGGTATGAATCTGGATGAGGGGCTCTTGGTGAGGACGCCCTGAATATACTCACAGAGGATTGGGAAACGTTTTTCCAAAGCATCTTGGCCACAATAGCGTTACCATCTTGGGCGGATACATGGGAAATCCTTCGACAGGAGGAAATCAGAAGGATGACCAAGAGGCAAAGCAGCAGCAACGAAACGATCAAAGTAAAGGAAGAAGAGGAGGAGGATGCAACCCTTGCATCAAAGGTAAGAAGGCAACAAGGGAAGTATAAGAGGGAGCTGTCCAAGGTCTGGTGCTTTAATTGTGGCGAACTTGAACACTTTCTTCAGCCATTGTCCTAAGAAGAAGGACATAGGATATTCTAAATCCAAGGTTGCAACAACAAAGGGAGACGATGGGAACGACGATGATGTAGTCATGACTGCTCATGAGCCATGAAAGTGGGACGACATTGATTTGTAGAGAAGCTACAGATGGAGGTGGCGGGATCCTTGAGATGCCCAACTCTTGGATCACATACGAGCTACGAAAGCCTTAAGACAATAGTGGGAAAAATGGAGCAGTGGATGTAGGAGATCACGGTGAAGTAGAGGGAAGAGCTGGGATGTTGTAGAGGGAGCAACGTAGTGAAGAGGAAGCAACAATGTAGAAACAACAACATGGAGGGGTTAATGGGACTTCAACAACGCATAGGAGGTAGTGCTTACGCAGTGCAAAGCCGTAGCAGCATAGTGGCTTCAGGAGGACAACACAGATCAACAGCTAAGGGAGCTTCAGTGATGAGATGTAGCCCAACTGACTTGTCTGTCAGTGATTGGGTAGGGGTCCTTCAGTTTCTTACTTCTCAGCAACTGAGTTGCAGTGCAGCAATGGGCAACACGATGCATCAATTTGAGAGGGAGTTGAAGTACGAATGTAGCAGTGAATGTGGTAGAGTCATGGGCAGCAATACAGATAGCAGTAGTAGCGCAGTGGATGGAGGGCAACAGGCCAAGCATCAACAATGCAGAGGTCGATGCCAAGATCTTGCAATACTTGGTGTGGATGTATTGCTAGAGCTAAGAGGGAGTGTTGAGATTTTGAGGTAGCATCGGGTGTGATCTAGCCCTGAGATTTTGTGGAAGGGCTAAGACACACAAGATCTCGAAAACCCAAAAAGCGCTTGGAGAAATTTCATCTGGTGTGTGAGATATTAAAATAATTATTATTTTTAATGAGGACCCTAAGTCTAACTTAGGGAATTAGAAAAATTAAAGTGAATTAATTAAACACATGTGATGAAATGTTTTAAGTGACACAGATCAAGAAATATTTTAATTTCAGTCGTTGATTAGAGATTAAATCACGACCATTGATGTTTCAACAAGAAAAGTATAAGATAAAGGCTTGGGGTTGGTTGGAGACACACACACATTGGCAGAGCACTTAAGCTAAGTTGAATTTCTAGGGAGCGGTTTTGTTGAGAAATTTGAAATGAGTTGTAGTGCAGTGAGGGGCAGAGATCAAAAATGGATGATTTGATCGAAGGATGAGAATACATCAAGACAGTGAGTAATAGTCAGTGTAGAGCTAGCCAGGAGGATGCAGTACATCCAACTCCAAGCAGAGATTGCGCAGAGGCTACGTAAGCTTAGCCAGGTGACACAGAGCTAGCCAGCATAGCGCAAGGGCATCGGAGCACCAGGCAAGGTGATGTCATCCCAACCGGGGCAACGCAAAACCAGTCAGGGTGACGCAGTGGGGAGACTAGCCAAATAAGGGCTGACGCAGAGGCTGCAGAGGTAGCGTCGAGGGTTCTAGTGGGCCAGAAGGGGCTTGTGATCTGTAAATCCTATTTGAGGGTGTGATACAACCATATCTTTTGTCTCTGAGTGAAAGGTACTTATTTCTGTGTCATTTCTCTATAGGGCCAACCATCTCTGGTGCCCAGAATGTTGTATTCATATTCTGCATAATCATATAAACCCTCTAGAGTTGTTGCACCAGTTTTCCCGCATTGGGTTTTTCCGGGGACATTTGTCCGAAAAATCGTGTGTAATCTTGTCACATGTGTGTACTGTTCAGTAAATGATCTATAGATGTGTAGGCTGTAGTTAGTGTCTGCTTTAGTGTTTTTTTGAATATTTCAATTAGATAACTTGTTAAATGTTAATGAAACAAGTAGGTAAAGTAGATCTAGATACTACAGTAGGGTTTCTGTTTTGAAACTTTCATAGATGACGCACTACAAAGGGCATGTTCATTATGACTTCTGCCCTCCACCACCTCTAAGAATAGCCCTGGACAACCCTGCATCCATCACGTGAGACGACTAGTATGCTTTCTAATGTTTTTTATGTTTTAGCTGTGTTTTGGTGCCTTTGGCCCAACCATTTATGGACGCTGCCCTTAGCTACTCTTTTGTAATTTTGTCATCTGGTGCACTTTTTTTAAAAACATTCAGTTTATTTCTAACATAAGAATTATGGTCTTGTTATATTTCTATTTTATTTCACTTGACAAGGGGTGTGGCCATGAGCACTGTGCACACATAGTTACAGTAGGCTAATTTCATTGTCTTTTGTTGGTGAGATTTTACATTCAATTAGTCAATTATTTTAACGCTCCATTTAAAAATAAATTTTAATTTTAATAACACAAAAATTTTCCATCTTAAAGATTTACTTTTTACTTAATTTTCATCCATAAATTAAAGAATATACCTTAAAGAATATAGGTGGATATGATTTACTTTTTACTTAGTTTTTCATGCATACCTTAAAGAATATACGCCTATCAACCTATATCAACCACATTAATAAAGCACTAGTTGAATAATACTTTTAAAAAACCACACTTTAAGGTTGAGGGAAAATGTTTTTCTTAACTTTAAGGTTGAGGGGAAATATTTTTCTTAACCTTAGTTGTAAGTTATCGAATTAATACTAATTTTGCAAAAGTAATTTTAAAATAGGAGTAGTTGCTTTATATCATCCTCATTCGTGTGACTTTCCTCGCAAACAAACTTAGACCAATCCCTTATGAATGTGACTTGTACCAAGCACGAATTAACTATTCATGAAAACTCTCATAAGAGAACTAAGCTGCACTCTATGTATAGTGCTTAAACTTTGGTCAACCAGGGTGAGGTGTATTGGGAAGTTCTTATACTTCGAAACTCTTGTCAACCTGGATTAGATGTATTGTGAAGTATTTAGAATATCATATGTTCTTTTAGTTGACTTTTGTATCAGTTCGATGATGAGAAATAGTATTTTTGCTAATAAATTTGGTTTCATTCATATTTTAAAATTATTATAAGTATTTTAATATTTAAAATCATAATAATTTTAAATATTATATATATATATATATATATATATAATAAAGAAGTTTAATAATTATATTTATAAAAAAATATATTAAAGTAATTTTGTGTTTAATAAGGTACGTGGGACAATTCAATTGGTAATAGCTGTGTTATGAAGTATTATGTAAATTATAAAATTGTAAGTTCAAATTTCCTATACAATTTAATAAAAAAAAATATTAGTGTTAACACTAAGTATTATAACATTGAGACAACCCACCACATAATGTAACAACATAGTTAAAGGGATACCTGTAAGTTTTTATATGTAGTACTCCCACCAAACCCCAAAAATAATTATTTATCTAACACAAAATTTCACATAAAATAAAAACATATTTCATTTAAATATAAAATGAGACCATTATTAAAATAGTTTGATACCCAACATTTAGCAAGAGGTTAACAATGTACCAATGTGTCTTCTCATCCATCATTTACTCTACTCCTTTACATAGACTCAAGCAACCTTTTTGTCTCTGAGATGGCAAGGGTCAAGCATAAGGCATCTTATTCTCATGAATAGGGGGATGTTAGTTCTAACATTGCTCCTAATGTTTATGCATTTCTTGGCTCGTGAGATTGTGAGGACATTCCTCGAAGTGAGGGGAGTCAGATGAATCAGTAGGATAAATCCCCATATGAGGATGCCTCTTTATAATGCATGGAAAATGGCCTCAATGGGGTAACGATTGCACCAAATTAGCCATGACTATTTCCATATTCTATGTTTGTCCTCAAATTTTCATGCAGAGGTTAGCATGTATTAAGGACCTACAATAATATGTGAGCATATACTTCTTATCAACACAAGTGATCAATATCCTTCGATATCGAATAATACAAACAAGTAAATACATTTCGCATGCTACAAAAATTATTCCTTCATTAATAATCCATAACTTGAGGATTGATCCCATGAAATTTGCTTAAAACTTACACCTACCTCAAATTGCATCAAACAATGTTGTAATCTAAGGAATCATAAACCGTTACCAAAAGTATGTCATTGTTGCAATAGAGATCGTTATACACATTAACATACCTACATACACAAAGATGAGAAAAAGAGACAAGATAATGCAAGTAACAAGAAACCACCAAATAAGCTTCTTTATTAATGCAGCAAAATACTTACAATGCATCCCCTCATATCTCTACCTCCCTACCATATCAATATCATATTTATATGTGTACTTCAATTACAAGATAGTTGTAACTATCTAACTGCATGGACCACCCACTTATATTTCTAGTTAAAAATCAACTAAATTCCACTATCGAATCTAGTTGATAGAATCTAATGGCTCTTCCAACATGTCCCCACCTCAATTCCTTACCCATCCCAAGCAAGTAAGATATGTAGATTTACAATACAAAATATAAGAGAGATACCATAAAATGTTTTTAGATCATCTTTAGTCTATGGCTGCAATGGTTGTGTTTGTGTTGCTTCAGTGCTTGGCTTTTCTATGGTTAGCGCTATAACTACCAAAATATGAGATGAAGATGCCCATGTTTATTAAAAATCGTTTCAAGCCATGCATGTAGAGAAACTGTACTTTCAAAGGTTGATTTTGATTGGTTTGAAACCTTTAACTATATTGAAATTTTAGTTATAGTCCATCTTCATCATTAATGTTTTAGCTTTTCAAATAAATTTAATGATATGCCATTGCAGTCAATCTCTGATAAGGAGATCTGAGTCCATAAGTCTGTAATCTGATTGTAAAATCATTCT
Source organism: Pinus albicaulis (assembly GCA_034641835.2). Classification (NCBI taxonomy): domain Eukaryota; kingdom Viridiplantae; phylum Streptophyta; class Pinopsida; order Pinales; family Pinaceae; genus Pinus; species Pinus albicaulis. Next base: position 1,268,232,627 of record CM076579.1, read on the forward strand.
GAAAGTAATAAAGAGAGAATATTTGTTGTTTCGCATCATTAAGTACTGTTACTCTATGCATTTTTATTGCTGTTAAGACACTGTTTATCTTCTCATACTCTTGAAAGTTAGCCAGAATTTCGCCAGAGGTTCGCCAAACCATTGAGGGACGCCAAGGCCGTTAAAGGTGAAGGGAAGCCGTGAAGAAGGCCGTCAGTTGTGTGAATTTGGGAGTAGGTTCGTGTATGGGTTCATCGCTGGGTTCACATAGAGCGGTATTGAGAAGATAAAGGAGAGACTTAACAAGGAAAATTCTGCCTGTGAGCAGCAAGCAAGCTTGTTGAGAAGCCTCAGCTAGAAATTGGTATCAGAGCCAGTAAGTCGGTGTTCGCGACTAGTTCAAGAAAGGTCAGTACTTAATCCATCTCTCTTTATAAGTTGAAAATGGATTCATCTATGTCTAAATCAGTCTCTTTCAGAGAATTAGAGGAGAAAGATAGAGCTGAACAAAACCCACTCAGAGATATGTTTGCTAGTAGTAGCAGTAGAGTAATAAATGAGTCTGATCATTTATATGAGGAGGTTGAGCCCCAATCTAGATGGGTTTTTCCTAGAATATCCGCCTCCCAAGTCTATAGTGACCTAGGTGTCTGGAATCTCAAAGCAGCCACTAGAATCACTATCAAAGAGTCGGTCAGCTCTATAGAAGAAAATTTAGATCGTGTACAGTTAATTCCGATCCTGAATCCAAAGGAGCTTCAAGCTGAAGCAAGAAAACTGGGAACCCAATTTTTGCATTTGGGTTGTGTGAGAGTTGGTATTCATGCACTTGTACATCCGGGTGTTGATGCATATGTGTTAGCAACTGTAAGAGATCTAACACATAATAAATATACAGATTCTTTAATTGGAGGAATAGTTGCTCCCTTGTCAAATGGTCCGGTGTGGTTTGATTGCTATCCTAATTTTTCAGTTTCAATAACTGATGAAACTTTGGCAGATATACTGCAGCTTCAAATCCAAACAATGGGATTTGATATGAGGAAGAAAAGACAAAATATTGCCATTCAGTTTCGGGGTTGTTTCCGCCATACCTCCACTATGTTTCCAGCAGTCCTCCATGCACCCAGTCGAGAGTCAAAAACCAGTGTTGTTGTCCTGACTGATCCCAAAAATCAGAAAATAGAACATCAGGCCATTAAGTGGGAAGATCTGACATTCCCAGAACACTGGACAGTGCCAAATCCTAAACCTTTCGCTGTACAAAAAATAACCTCTGCCAACATCACAAAAAACCAATCCTCAGCCACTCTATCGTTTCCTAGAAGGTCAACCATTGACAGAAGAAGGATTGAGGCAGAATGTAAAAAGTCTCCAAGGTATATAGCTCCAGATTGTACAGATACTGGTTTTAGTTATATTGTTACCAATTGTAGTCATGTTGCCTTGTTTGAATATGCTCAGATTGTAAATTTTCAGCCCCTGAGTGTTGTATGTCCTCAGTGTAGCCAACAAGTCAATTTGCAAAGTCTAGCCTATGCTGTTCTTCATAAGAACCATAACTCTAGGACTGGTGAAGCCCCTCCAGCTACTTCATCTAACCCTTGTCCTAATCCTAAGTGCTCAGATATTCCTTTTCCCCATGAAGATGAGCACGTTCTTATGATGCATCTTGTGCCAACTCTTGAGAATGAAGATCCAAGACTCACGGAAATTTTTTCTAACATGAGGCCTGCAAATAGCCTGAAATATGGACTCGGCTATATTGAACAAGCTGACAAGCTAATCCTAGAATGTAGATTCAAGGATCTGCCCCCAGGTGTCAAGAGACCATCAGTCCCAGAAATCCACAAGTTCTATACTTTGATGGATGGTTGTCCTAAACATCAGATCCCTCCTCAATGGATGAAGCAGATGATAAATTGGGATCTGTTTACCCATCCACAGGCTGATGATTTTGCTAGAATCTTTCCAGGAGAAGAGAAAAGGAAAATGGCAGAAGAATGGAAATCATACATGGAGGAAAAGAATGTATGGATTTCATTCTATTCCTGGAAGAAGATAATGGAAGAAGATGTTGTTCTAATGGCAGACACTATAGCCTCTTCTTCACATGCCTGGCAAGGACCAGACGACAGTAAGATAGAGACCTCCACCTCTTATCCTCCCTTTAAGAGCATTGTCCTAGGTGAAGGACAGAATCAAGAAAATGCATATCCTCTGGTTCAGAGAGATACTGCAGCAGTTGGGATTGAGGGTAGAGTCCAAAAGGTGAGTGAGCAGGTGAATTGGACAAACACTGCTCTCACTGGTCTTGAGAAGAATGTTGCCAAGACTGCCCTGGTTAAAGATCAGATTGATAGTGTACAATTTTTTGTAAATGATGTAAATAGTGTTTTGAATTCAGTTCAGTGTGATTTATCTGTAATTAGACATATTTCAGAAAATTCAGTTCAAAAATTTGAAGATGTGGAAAATTGTATAATAGAGCAGTCTATTTCCACACGACAATCAGTTTTTAATCTGTCTGATAATTTAGACAGGTTGAGTTTGAAGAAGTCGGAAAAGCCGATTCCGACATCATTTTTGACCAAGGGAAAAAGCATCCACACTTATGAACTTAGCAGTCCCATCTCTAAGTTTCCACAACTTTTCCCTAAAGAAATTGTAAAGCCATCACAACAGTCTGAGTCTAAACCAGAAGAAAAATCTGAGAGAATAACCATTGCCTCTGCTTTAGAAGAGTCAGATTCTGAAAAACATGCATTCCCCATCTATGAGCCCTTAGAGCCACAATTCACAAGACCTGCAGCCCCTGATTTGTATGGTGCTGGTAGACTCCCAGCAAGAGATACTTTCCATGAAGGGAGTCATAAGGAGTGGAATATTGATGGCCTCTCTGCAGCACAAATTAGGCAGGTTCTTGATCAAATGATTGTTGAATATAAGTTGATGTGTGTTGAAGGCAAGAGTGAAGTACAAGCCTGCAAAACTCTCATTGCTTGTTTTACAGGTACATTAGCCAGATGGTGGGAATTGGAATCATCTCCCGTTATGATTGCAAAGATGGAGCAAGAAGTGCGCAGAGATGAACATGGAGATATAAGTTTTAATGATGATGGCACTCCACAAAACAATATGATTGGTGCACTCACTGCACTGATCCAAGAACATTTTTGTGAAGCAGAGTTTGCACTTACAGATAAAAATGAGCTTATCCTAATGAATTTGAAGTGCAATAATATTAATCAATTTGAAGATTTCCACAAAGACTGGATAGAAAGGATATTCTTGGTAAAAGATCCCAAGAACATACTGTGGAAGCACGTTTATCTTGCAGTTCTACCATCAAAGCTGGTAGACATTCTGAAAATGCAAGATGCTTTCCCCTTGCCAATGGAAGTTTATCTTTGGGGAGATTTTTATAGTATTATTACTAAAGTTTTGATTTCTCTTTGTACCAGTTCAAAGATTCAAAAGTCTATAGATAAATTGAATAGACTTCCTGGTACTAAGTCTTTCTGCAGTAGATATGGAATAACTGTTGATGATCCTTTGGTGAAACGCAGAAAGCACAAGAGACAGGAAAAGAAGGCACAGAAGCGTAGCCGGCCTTCTACTTACAGACTAAGCTCAGGAAAAAGAAGAGAGCTTAGAAAGCCGAAAGAAAGAAGACAACACAAAGGAAGGAAAGGATACTATAAGTATACTCCTAAGACCCATTACTATCAGCCCCATGACATCCATCCTCGTGATGCCAAGGTTGCCAGAATGAATGAAGTAGTCTGTTGGCTCTGTGGTCAAGCTGGTCATACCTCTAACATCTGTCCAACAACCTTAGAGTCCAAAAGGGGTTTGGGTAAAAAGTCACAGAAAAATAAACAACCATCTACCAGTACTACAATTAAACAAGAACCTAGATGTGCTCGTTGTCATTCATTCTTTCATAAAACAACTGACTGTCATAATCTTGCCATCCAACAACATGCCTTACAGTCCGCTGTTGAGTCTTCTTCTTCCTATTCCTCATCCTCTTCTGATGAATAAGTTCATATGTATTGTCAGTGTTCTGATCCAGACAACTGTGCCTGTTCAGATTCTAAATCAGACTATTCTTCTGAGGACTCTTTACCAGAAGAACCAGAGCCCAAGCTCAAAGTCCTCATGGCACAGCTTGATGAAGATGAGATGAAGCTGTTTGCTCAAATTCGTGCCCTTGAGGAAGGTGACCTTAAAAATTCCATGCTTCAAGCTTATATGAAGCACAGTACTGGTCCATCCAGTTATTCCTCTGGTAAGAAGCCGAATTTTGTTGATGCTTCTTACGAACGCAATACCAAGTCGTATCTCCAACACAACAGTAGCAAAGTTTGCACACTCACTTTGGGGGAGGTGAGTAGGGAGATACACAACACAAAATTTGAAATCTCTGCCATGAAAGCAAAAATAGCTGCCCTGAAACTCCAAGTTTCACAGTCTGGGAAGGCTACACCAACTCAATAGACTTCTACATCCATATCAGGGAGGCATGTCAACTACACTTTGCATTCTGAACTAGAAGTAAGAGTTGTTGAAGGTAAACTTGATGATTCAGTTGGTTTCAAAGAGATTAATGACATGCAAGTGTTGGCAGTACAGTATCAGCAACACCATGTTGAGGTAAAAATTTGTGTTGCAGGCAGAGTGTATGATGTCACTGCACTAATTGATTCTGGTGCAGATATTAATATTCTTTCCAAGAAAATAATCCCATCAAGGTATTGGAATACTTCAAAAAGAAAAGTTTTGGGATTAGGAAAGAAAAATTTAGAATTTGACGTTTCTAAAGCTGTTGTATGTTTTGATTCAAAATGTGTTAAGCTCTCATTTGCAATTGCTGAAATTCCAGTTGATTGTATATTGGGAAATATATTTTTAGCAGCAGTAAAGCCCCATGGTTCGTTTAGATTTCCTGATAAATCCGCAGGAATGTTCATCACAGTCTCTGGGGAAAGAATTGAAATTCCTTATGTCTCAAACACCAGAGTCTCAACCATGGTCCAGGCAATGCAAGAAAAAGAACAAAAACTTCAAAAAGCAGTAAAAATCCTGGAAGAGCTCAAAGATCACAAAAGCATTATTAGGATCAAAGACCAGTTGAGCTCTCCACAAGTTCAGAAGCAAATCTCTGAACTAAAAGAATAATTTGAGAAAACATGCTGTTCAGAAGAGCCGAATGCCTTCTGGCATCGAAAACAGCATTGTATTGAATTACCCTATAAAGAAGGATATGAGGGCAGACCATGCAAAAGCAGAGCTATTTCTATGTAAGCAAAATACAGGCAGCTCTGCCAGAAAGAAATTGATCAGCTTCTGCAAAGAAGACTGATAAGAGAATCCAGTAGCCCTTGGAACTGTTATGGATTCTATGTTAACAAAAGGAGTGAACATATTAGAGGAGTTCCCAGACTTGTGATAAACTAAAAGCCTCTAAATTCTGTCCTAGCAGATGATACATATCTGATTCCACATAAGGGAGATCTCATGCGTCGGATACATGGAGCCAAGATATTCTCTAAGTTTGATTTGAAATCTGGCTTTTGGCAAGTTGCAGTTGGAGAAAATGATAAATGGAAGACTGCATTCAGCGTTCCTCATGGGCATTATGAATGGAATGTAATGCCATTTGGGTTAAAGCATGCACCTTCTAATTTTCAGAAGGTAATGGATTCTATCTTTAGACCCTATGCTGAATGGTTACTTTCCTATATTGATGATTTGCTTATATTTTCCAAGAATCTTCAAGACCACTTCAGACATTTGAAGATCTTCATGAAGCTGGTCCAGAGAAATGGTTTGGTTATGAGTAAAAAGAAAATGGAGTTGTGCCAAACCAAAATTAAATTTTTAGGGCACCAGATCGAGAATGGACAAATTGCTCTGCAAAATCATGCACTTGAATTTGCTGATAACTTTCCTGATGTCATCCTTGACAAAACTCAGTTGCAGAGATTTTTGGGATGTTTAAATTATGTGAGCAATTTTTATCCCTCATGTGCCATTGACAGGTCTCTGTTGAACCAGAGACTCAGAAAGAATCCGAAACCTTGGACGCAGGCGCATACACAGGCAGTCAAAGAGATTAAAGCCAAGGTTCGTAATCTCCCTATTCTTTATGTTGCTGATGATAATGCTTTCAAAATTGTTGAAATAGATGCAAGCAACATTGGTTGGGGAGGTGTGCTTAAGCAAAAACCAAGTGAAGAAAGCCCGAAAGAGAAAGAGCAGGTGGTGCAGTTTGTTTCAGGGGTTTGGAGCAAATCAGAACAAAATTACGCTCCAATTGAAAAGGAGGTAAAAGCTGCATGGAACTGCATTAGTAAGTTTTCTATTCACTTGGAAAATGATCATTTTCTGCTGAGAACTGATGCAAAAGCACTGGCAAAATTAATCACCAAGACCATAAAGAGTCCAGAAGATGCAAAGTTTGCAAGATGGCAGGCTTTGTTTGCTTATTTTGATTTTAAGGTTGAACATATTAAGGGCTCTTAAAATTGTTTGCCAGATTTTCTCAGTAGAGAATTCATCCAGAATCAAGAACAGATGCATGATCAAAAAGAAGAACTGCCTCATGTCATGGTCATCATCACAGAGTGGGACCAGGCCCATCAGAGAGAGCAATTGAAATATATTGCAGATGAAGAATCATGGCCGGTCTATGCAGAAAAATGGAGCCCAACTTGGCAGCTCCGTAATACACAAGTGCTAGATGCCATCTTATAGAATCATAATGATATCCAACACTTTGTACCTGAAAGGAGGGTGTACCCTAAAGGAAGTCGGTGGATACATGACATGATGTATTCACACAGTATGATGGCTTCCCATGAAGCTGAAAGGTCACTCTCACAAGACTTTTGGGACCTCTCTGTCATTTGTACTGGTGGTGGAGACAAAACCAAAGTCTATTACAAGTCTTATACCATAAACAGGACAAGGAACCTTGGCCAAAATACTGGCGGAAGATTTCAAACATGGCCAGAAAAAAATCCGAATATTATTTTTCCTGACACTGTTTATGATTTTTTAGGATATAGAAAGCTATGGTGGGACCTACTGAACAAATACGGGCGAGAAGAAACTCATTATACTAAGCTTAAGTTCTCCCCTACATGGATCAACTCAAGAGAACCTGCTGCACCTTGGTTGTCAGATTGGCCAGGAAGCCTTCGGTATCGCTCGCTCATTCATTGAGTAGCAACAGTCCGATAAATGCCATTGCAGTCAATCTCTGATAAGGATATCTGAGTCCATAAGTCTGTAATCTAATTGTAAAATCATTCTGAAAGTAATAAAGAGAGACTATTTGTTGTTCCGCATCATTAAGTACTGTTACTCTATGCATTTTTATTGCTGTTAAGACACTGTTTATCTTCTCATACTCTTGAAAGTTCGCCAGAAGTTCGCCAGAGGTTCGCCAAACCATTGAGGGACGCCAAGGCCGTTAAAGGCGAAGGGAAGCCGCGAATAAGGCTGTTAGTTGCGTGAATTTGGGAGTAGGTTCGTGTATGGGTTCATCGCTGGGTTCACATAGAGCGATATTGAGAAGATAAAGGAGAGACTTAACAAGACCAAGTCTGCCTGTGAGCAGCAAGCAAGCTTGTTGAGAAGCCTCTGCTAGAAATTGGTATCAGAGCCAGTAAGTCGGTGTTCGCGACTGGATCAAGAAAGGTCAGTACTTAATCCATCTCTCTTTATAAGTTGAAAATGGATTCATCTATGTCTAAATCAGTCTCTTTCAGAGAATTAGAGGAGAAAGATAGAGCTGAACAAAACCCACTCAGAGATATGTTTGCTAGTAGTAGCAGTAGAGTAATAAATGAGTCTGATCATTTATATGAGGAGGTTGAGCCCCAAGCTAGATGGGTTTTGCCTAGAATATCCGCCTCCCAAGTCTGTTATTTCGTGTACGGCATCTCCGACGACCATAGAATCACTATCGAGTCGATAAATCCTGGAAAAATTGAATCCATGTGAGTTAATTCCGATCACGAATCCAAAGGAGCTTCAAAGTACAAGAAGCAAGAAAAGCTGAAGACAATTTTTGCATTTGGGTTGTGTGAGAGTTGGTATTCATGCACTTGTACATCGGGTGTTGATGCATATGTGTGTATTGTAAGAGATCCTAACACATAATAAATATACGGTGCTGTTGGAGAATAGTTGCTCCCTTGTCAAATGGTCCGGTGTGGTTGAAATTGCTATCCTAATTTTCGGGTTAATAGGTAAACTTTGCATGAGATATCTTTAACGACGGAAATCAAAACAGTAGGATTTGATATGAGGAAGAAAAGACAAAATATTTCCATTCATTTTCGGGGTTGTTTCCGCCATACCTCCACTATGTTTCCAGCAGTCCTCCATGCACCCAGTCGAGAGTCAAAAACCAGTGTTGTTGTCCTGACTGATCCCAAAAATCAGAAAATAGAACATCAGACCATTAAGTGGGAAGATCTGACATTCCCAGAACACTGGACAGTGCCAAATCCTAAACCTCTCGCTGTACAAAAAATAACCTCTGCCAACATCACATAAAACCAATCCTCAGCCACTCTGTCGTTTCCTAGAAGGTCAACCATTGACAGAAGAAGGATTGAGGCAGAATGTAAAAAGTCTCCGAGGTATATAGCTCCAGATTGTACAGATACTAGTTTTAGTTCTATTGTTACCAATTGTAGTCATGTTGCCTTGTTTGAATATGCTCAGATTGTAAATTTTCAGCCCCTGAGTGTTGTATGTCCTCAGTGTAGCCAACAATTCAATTTGCAGAGTCTAGCCTATGTTGTTCTTCATAAGAACCATAACTCTAGGACTGGTGAAGCCCCTCCAGCTACTTCATCTAACCCTTGTCCTAATCCTAAGTGCTCAGATATTCCTTTTCCCCATGAAGATGAGCACGTTCTTATGATGCATCTTGTGCCAACTCTTGAGAATGAAGATCCAAGACTCACGGAAATTTTTGCTAACATGAGGCTTGAAAATAGCCCGAAATATGGACTCGGCTATATTGAACAAGCTGACAAGCTGATCCCAGAATGCAGATTCAAGGATCTGCCCCCAGGTGTCAAGAGACCATCAGTCCCGGAAATCCACGAGTTCTATACTTTGATGGATGGCTGTCCTAAACATCAGATCCCTGCTCAATGGATGAAGCAGATGATAAATTGGGATCTGTTCACCCATCCACAGGCTGATGAGTTTGCTAGAATCTTTCCAGGAGAAGAGAAAAGGAAAATGGCAGAAGAATGGAAATCATACATGGAGGAAAAGAATGTATGGATTTCATTCTATTCCTGGAAGAAGAGAATGGAAGAAGATGTTGTTCTAATGGCAGACACTATAGCCTCTTCTTCACATGCCTGGCAAGGACCAGACGGCAGTAAGATAGAGACCTCCACCTCTTATCCTCCATTTAAGAGCATTGTCCTAGGTGAAGGACAGAATCAAGCAAATGCATATCCTCTGGTTCAGAGAGATACTGCAGCAGTTGGGATTGAGGGTAGAGTCCAAAAGGTGAGTGAGCAGGTAAATTGGACAAACACTGCTCTCACTGGTCTTGAGAAGAATGTTGCCAAGACTACCCTGGTTAAAGATCATATTGACAGTGTACAAGTTTTTGTAAATGATGTAAATAGTGTTTTGAATTCAGTTCAGTGTGATTTATCTGTAATTAGACATATTTCAGAAAATTCAGTTCAAAAATTTGAAGATGTGGAAAATTGTATAATAGAGCAGTCTATTTCCACACGACAATCAGTTTTTAATCTGTCTGATAAGTTAGACAGGTTAAGTTTGAAGAAGTCGGAAAAGCCGATTCCGACATCATTTTTGACCAAGGGAAAAAGCATCCACACTCATGAACTTAGCAGTCCCATCTCTAAGTTTCCACATCTTTTCCCTAAAGAAATTGTAAAGCCATCACAGCAGTCTCAGTCTAAACCAGAAGAAAAATCTGAGAGAATAACCATTGCCTCTGCTTTAGAAGAGTCAGATTCTGAAAAACATGCATTCCCCATCTATGAGCCCTTACAGCCACAATTCACAAGACCTGCAGCCCCTGATTTGTATGGAGCTGGTAGACTCCCAGCAAGAGATACTTTCCATGAAGGGAGTCATAAGGAGTGGAATATTGATGGCCTCTCTGCAGCACAAATCAGGCAGGTTCTTGATCAAATGATTGTTGAATATAAGTTGATGTGTGTTGAAGGCAAGAGTGAAGTACAAGCCTGCAAAACTCTCATTGCTTGTTTTACAGGTACATTAGCCAGATGGTGGGAATTGGAATCATCTCCTATTATGATTGCAAAGATGGAGCAAGAAGTGCTCAAAGATGAACAGGGAGATATAAGGTTTAATGATGATGGCACTCCACAAAACAATATGATTGGTGCACTCACTGCACTGATCCAAGAACATTTTTGTGGAGCAGAGTTTTCACTTACTGATAAAAATGAGCTTATCCTAATGAATCTGAAGTGCAATAATATTAATCAATTTGAAGATTTCCACAGAGACTGGATAGAAAGGATATTCTTGGTAAAAGATCCCAAGAACATACTGTGGAAGCAAGTTTATCTTGCAGCTCTACCATCAAAGCTGGTAGACATTCTGAAAATGCAAGATGCTTTCCCCTTGTCAATGGAAGTTTATCTTTGGGGAGATTTTTATAGTATTATTACTAAAGTTTTGATTTCTCTTTGTACCAGTTCAAAGATGCAAAAGTCTATAGATAAATTGAATAGACTTCCTGGTACTAAGTCTTTCTGCAGTAGATATGGAATAACTGTTGATGATCCTTTGGTGAAACGCAGAAAGCACAAGAGACAGGAAAATAAGGCACAGAAGCGTAGCCGGCCTTCTACTTACAGACTGAGCTCATGAAAAAGAAGAGAGCTCAGAAAGCCGAAAGAAAGAAGACATCACAAAGGAAGGAAAGGATACTATAAGTATACTCCTAAGACCCATTACTATCAGCCCCATGACATCCGTCCTCGTGATGCCAAGGTTTCCAGAATGAATGAAGTAGTTTGTTGGCTCTGTGGTCAAGCTGGTCATACCTCTAACATCTTTCCAACAGCCTTAGAGTCCAAAAGGGGTTTGGGTAAAAAGTCACAGAAAAATAAACAACCATCTACCAGTACTACAATTAAACAAGAACCTAGATGTGCTCGTTGTCATTCATCCTTTCATAAAACAGTTGACTGTCATAATCTTGCCATCCAACAACATGCCTTACAGTCCGCTACTGAGTCTTCTTCTTCCTATTCCTCATCCTCTTCTGATGAAGAAGTTAATATGTATTGTCAGTGTTCTGATCCAGACAACTGTGCCTGTTCAGATTCTGAATCAGACTATTCTTCTGAGGACTCTTTACCAAAAGAACCAGAGCCCAAGCTCAAAGTCCTCATGGCACAGCTTGATGAAGATGAGATGAAGCTGTTTGCTCAAATCCGTGCCCTTGAGGAAGGTGACCTTAAAAATGCCATGCTTCAAGCATATATGAAGCACAGTACTAGTCCATCCAGTTCTTCCTCTGGTAAGAAGCCGAATTTTGTTGATTCTTCTTACGAACGCAATACCAAGTCGTATCTCCAACACAACAGTAGCAAAGTTCGCACACTCACTTTGGGGGAGGTGAGTAGGGAGATACACAACACAAAATCTGAAATCTCTGCCATGAAAGCAAAAATAGCTGCCCTGAAACTCCAAGTTTCACAGTCTGGGAAGGCTACACCAGCTCAACAGCCTTCTACATCCATATCAGGGAGGCATGTTAACTACACTTTGCATTCTGAACCAGAAGTAAGAGTTGCTGAAGGTAAATTTGATGATTCAGTTGGTTTCAGAGAGATTAATGACATGCAAGTGTTGGAAGTACAGTATCAACAACACCATGTTGAGGTAAAAATTTGTGTTGCAGGCAGAGTGTATGATGTCACTGCACTAATTTATTCTGGTGCAGATATTAATATTCTTTCCAAGAAAATAATCCCATCAAGGTATTGGACTACTTCAAAAAGAAAAGTTTTGGGATTAGGAAAGAAAAATTTAGAATTTGAAGTTTCTGTTCTTTTTCTTGCATTGCCTGGACCATGGTTGAGACTCTGGTGTTTGAGACATAAGGAATTTCAATTCTTTCCCTAGAGACTGTGATGAACATTCCTGCGGATTTATCAGGAAATCTAAACGAACCATGGGGCTCTACTGCTGCTAAAAATATATTTCCCAATATACAATCAACTGGAATTTCAGCAATTGCAAATGAGAGCTTAACACATTTTGAATCAAAACATACAGCAGCTTTAGAAACTTCAAATTCTAAATTTTTCTTTCCTAATCCCAAAACTTTTCTTTTTGAAGTAGTCCAATACCTTGATGGGATTATTTTCTTGGAAAGAATATTAATATCTGCACCAGAATCAATTAGTGCAGTGGCATCATACACTCTGCCTGCAACACAAATTTTTACCTCAACATGGTGTTGCTGATACTGTACTGCCAACACTTGCATGTCATTAATCTCTCTGAAACCAACTGAATCATCAAGTTTACCTTCAGCAACTCTTACTTCTGGTTCAGAATGCAAAGTGTAGTTGACATGCCTCCCTGATATGGATGTAGAAGGCTGTTGAGATGGTGCAGCCTTCCCAAACTATGAAACTTGGAGTTTCAGGCCAGCTATTTCTGCTTTCATGGCAGAGATTTCAGATTTTGTGTTGTGTATCTCCCTACTCACCTCCCCCAAAGTGAGTGTGCGAACTTTGCTACTGTTGTGTTGGAGATACGACTTGGTATTGCGTTCGTAAGAAGCATCAACAAAATTCGGCTTCTTACCAGAGGAAGAACTGGATGGACCAGTACTATGCTTCATATAAGCTTGAAGCATGGCATTTTTAAGGTCACCTTCCTCAAGGGCACGGATTTGAGCAAACAGCTTCATCTCATCTTCATCAAGCTGTGCCATGAGGACTTTGAGCTTGAGCTTTGGTTCTTCTGGTAAAGAGTCATCAGAAGAATAGTCTGATTCAGAATCGGAACAAGCACAGTTGTCTGGATCAGAACATTGACAATACATGTGGACTTCTTCATCAGAAGAGGATGAGGAATAGGAAGAAGAAGACTCAGCAGAGGACTGTAAGGCATGTTGTTGGATGGCAAGATTATGACAGTCTGTTGTTTTATGAAAGGAAGAGTGGCAACGAGCACATCTAGGTTCTTGTTTGACAGTAGTACTGGTAGATGGCTGTTTATTTTTCTGAGACTTTTTACCCAGACCTCTTTTAGACTCTAAGGCTGTTGGACAGATATTGGAATTATGACCAGCTTGACCACAGAGCCAACAGACTACTTCATTCATTTTAGCAATCTTGGCATCACGAGGACGGATGTCATGTGGCTGATAGTAATGGGTCTTGGGAGTATACTTATAATACCCCTTCCTTCCTTTCTGGTGTCTTCTTTCTTTCGGCTTTCTGAGCTCTTTTCTTTTGCTAGAGCTCAATCTGTAAGTAGAAGGCCGACTACGCTTCTGTGCCTTCTTTGCTTGTCTCTTGTGCTTTCTGCGCTTAACTAAAGGATCATCAACAGTTATTCCATATCTACTGCAGAAAGACTTAGTACCAGGAAGTCTATTTAATTTATCTATAGACTTTTGCATCTTTGAACTGGTACAAAGAGAAATCAAAACTTTAGTAATAATTGAATAAAAATCTCCCCACACATAAACTTCCAATGGTAGGGGAAATGCTTCCTGAAGTTTTAGAATGTCTACCAATTTGGATGGTAGAGCTGCAAGATAAACTTGCTTCCACAGTATATTCTTAGGATCTTTGAATAAGAAGATCCTTTCGATCCAATCCCGGTGGAACTCTTCATACTGGTTTATGTTGTTGCACTTTAGATTCATCAGGATAAGTTCATTCTTATCTGATATTGCAAACTCTGCTCCACAAAAATGTTCTTGGATGAGTGCTGTAAGGGCACCAATCATATTGTTTTGAGGAGTCCCATCATCATGAAACTTAATATCTCCTTGCTCATCTTTGAGCACTTCTTGTTCCATCTTAGTGATCATAATAGGAGATGATTCCAATTCCCACCACTGCCAATGGCCTATAAAACAAGCAATGAGAGTTTTGGTGCTTGTATCACTCTTGCCTTCAACACACATCAACTTATATTCAACAATTATTTGATCAAGCACTTGCCTGATCTGTGCTGCAGAGAGACCATCAATGTTCCACTCCTTAAGACTTCCTTCATGAAATGCATCTCTTGGTGGAAGCTTACCAGCACCATACAGATCAGGGGTTGCAGGTCTTGTGAATTGAGGCTCTAAGGGCTCATAGATGGGGAATGCATGTTTCTCAGATTTATCTGACTCTGACTCTCCTATTGCTTCTGCAATAGTTATTCTCTCAGACTTTTCTTCAGTTTTAGACTCAGAAGACTTGACAATTTCTTTAGGAAAGAGATAAGGAAACTTAGACACTGGACTGCTAAGTTCATGAGTATGGATGCTCTTTCCTTTAGTCAAAAATGCTGTCGGAATCTGCTTTTCCGACTTCTTCAGACTCAATCTGTCTAACTTATCAGACAGATTAGAAATTCCATTGTCGGTGGAACAGACTGCTTCTGACATACAATTTTTCAATATCTTCAAATTTTTGAACCCAATTTCTTTCTGAAATATGTCTTATAACAGAAAAATCACACTGAACTGAATTTAAAACACTATTTACATCATTTATGGACACTTGGACATTGTCAATCTGATCTTTTACAACTGTAGTCTTTGGCAACATTCTTTCTGGGCAGACCAAAGAGAGTGTGTTTGTCCAATTACTCTACCATCACCTTTCGGACTCTACCCCTCAATCCCAACCGCCGCGTATCTCTCCTCGAATCCAAGAGGATATGGATTTAAGCTAATTCTCGTCCTTCACCTAGGACAATGTTCTTAATGAGGATAAGATTTGGAGGTCTTCATTCACCATGCTCTGTCCTCACGGTGCATGTGAAGAAGAGGCTATAGTGTCTGCCATTAGAACAACATCTTCTTCCATTCTCTTCTTCCAGGAATAGAATGAAATCCATACATTCTTTTCCTCCATGTATGATTTCCATTATTCTGCCATTTTCCTTTTCTCTTTCCTGGAAAGATTCTAGCAAACTCATCAGCCTGTGGATGGGTAAACAGATCCCAATTTATCATCTGCTTCATCCATTGAGTAGGGATCTGATGTTTAGGACAGCCATCCATCAAATTATAGAACTTGTGGATTTCCGGGACTGATGGTCTCTTGACACCTGGGGGCAGATCCTTGAATCTGCATTCTGGGATCATCTTGTCAGCTTGTTCAATATAGCCGAGTCCATATATCGGGTTATTTGCAGGCCTCATGTTAGCAAAAATTGCCGTGAGTCTTGGATATTCATTCTCAAGAGTTGGCACAAGATGCATCATAAGAACGTGCTCATCTTCATGGGGAAAAGGAATATCTGAGCACTTAGGATTAGGACAAGGGTTAGATGAAGTAGCTGGAGGGGCTTCACCAGTCCTAGAGTTATGGTTCTTATGAAGAACATCATAGGCTAGACTCTGTAAATTGACTTGTTGGCTACACTGAGGACATACAACACTCAGGGGCTGAAAATTTACAATCTGAGCATATTCAAACAAGGCAACATGACTAGAATTGGTAACAATAGAACTACAACCAGTATCTGTACAATTTGGAGCTATATACCTGGGAGAATTTTTACATTCTGCCTCAATCCTTCTTTTGTCAATGGTTGACCTTCTAGGAAACGACAGAGTGGCTGAGGACTGGTTTTCTGTGATGTTGGCAGAGGTTATTTTTTGTACAGCGAGAGGTTTAGGATTTGGCACTGTCCAGTGTTATGGGAATGTCAGATCTTCCCACTTAATGGCCTGATGTTCTATTTTCTGATTTTTGGGATCAGTCAGGACAACAACACTGGTTTTTGACTCTTGACTGGGTGCATGGAGGACTGCTGGAAACATAGTGGAGGTATGGCAGAAACAACCCTGAAACTGAATGGAAATATTTTGTCTTTTCTTCCTCATATCAAATCCCATTGTTTGGATTTGAAGCTGCAGTATATCTCCCAAAGTTTCATCAGTTATTGAAACTGAAAAATTAGGATAGCAATCAAACCACACCGGACCATTTGACAAGGGAGCAACTGTTCCTCCAATTAAATAATCTGTATATTTATTATGTGTTAGATCTCTTACAGTTGCTAACACATATGCATCAACACCCGGATGTACAAGTGCATGAATACCAACTCTCACACAACCCAAATGCAAAAATTGGGTTCCCATTTTTCTTGCTTCAGCTTGAAGCTCCTTTGGATTCAGGATCGGAATTAACTGTACACGATCTGAATTTTCTTCTATAGAGCTGACCGACTCTTTGATAGTGATTCTAGTGGCTGCTTTGAGATGCCAGACACCTAGGTCACTATAGACTTGGGAGGTGGATATTCTAGGAAAAATCCATCTAGCTTGGGGCTCAACCTCCTCATATAAATGATCAGACTAATTTATTACTCTACTGCTACTACTAGCAAACATATCTCTGAGTGGGTTTTGTACAGCTCTATCTTTCTCCTCTAATTCTTTGAAAGAGATTGATTTAGACATAGACGATATATTTTTCATATCAACTTAAAAAAAATGGTTTTGAAAAATGACAAATCCCTCACATTTTTCATATCTAACTTCAAAAAAGGAAAATGGTTTTGAATCATGACAAATCCCTCAAGCAACACCTAACAAATCATGGCGAACCCTCAATCCCATGAGTACAGTAAAAGTTAGATGGGCCAAACGGATACATGTGCGGCTAGATATAGGGGATATCTGAGATTGGGTTGAATTTTGAAGGTAGAGAAAGTGTGAAAAAGGTGGTTGTGGATGTGGTGCACTATGCAGCACAGGCAGAGAAAACAGGAAAATGTTTTTTGTTTTATATGATTCTATATTTCCCCACATAAACTGATCCCAACGAAATTATATCGGGAACTTGGTTTGGTTATGGTAGAATTTAGAGAAAGCAGAGACTTATTCAGACGCTGGAACTCATGCCAAGAAATCTGGATTCAACCTTTCGATATTATCATTTTTTTTCCACCGAAGGATGAACTACCTACTGCCTTGCCATGGTTTTAGTAATAGAAATTTTGCATGGTAAGTGGAGTTAGGTCAAGTTTTAGTCAATAATCTTTAATAATTAATACTTATTAATTTCGAGGCAGCTGTTAGCTTATTGAATTATTATAGTTTCCATGATAAAAAAAAATCATTAGTGTTTGAATGATAAAAAAATAATACATGCTAGTTAGAGCTTTGTCGTCTTGAATAAATCAATAATATTTAATAAAGTTAACTTTAATTATTATTAATATATTGATTATTATTAATAATAGTTTAAGATAATTAATAAATTTGGTTAAGTGGTTAGTAAAGAGTTGGTGTCTTGGATAATTTTAAATACGTTTATTTGATTGATAAAGTATAGTGTTGTTGCTTTATGAGGTTGTATTTAATGATAGAAAGTTAGGAATTTAGTAGAATTGGGAAAGGTTCAATTTTTGTGAGGGCTTAGTCATGAAGCTATAAGCACCTTCAAGTAATGGTCAAAGTCAAGAGGGGTTATATTAAAAAGGGTTACATGACTTATACGTGTGCACAAAGTCAATCCCCGTGTTTTATTTTAAAGAAACCTTAGAGGTGTAGATCCATTTATGATAAAATGCATGGTTAAGAAACTTCTCGTGACATCAGTGGTTCAAACCTCAACTAGCCCTATGTGCCACATAAATAATGTAAAATATTATACTTACTACCTTGTAATATTCCATATTAGAGGATACCACATGTTTGTGTTGCTCATGTGATATGATAGGTTCTTAATGCATGCTAATTTATAGATATCATCTCTATATGCAAATTTAAGGCTGATTTTTCTTGTCATTCTCAACATTTGAAGGGATGTCTTCATGACGACATTTGCTAAGTAATTCTTGAGCACTTCAGAATCAATGCCACAACTAACTTCTCTTATTCATGAACAATGAGAATATGCTTGTTGAAATTTCAAAAACAAAAAGGCTTCATAAGCATGGTGTGAAAAGGAGTGGGTGAATGATAGATAGGAGCATATACTAATAGATCATTGGTCTCCTATAAAATGTTGAGGGGATGAAACTTATATAAAACTTATAGATGTCCCTGTAATTAGTTTGTCACACTATAAAGGGTGTATTGATGTCATTGACATCACTAAAAACCTGCACTTACTTCATCCATACCCACTTAAGGACTTTCAACTAAAAACACTCTCAAGTTCACTCTAATAGACTATTAACCTCTTGCTAAATATTGAAAACCATACACTTATATAAAACCTACAATGCTCCTTTAATTAATTAGTCACACTGTAAATGATGTATTGATGTCATAAACAACTTGCATTTAGCCTCATCCATGTCTACTTAAAGATTTTTAACCAAAGTCATTTTATTAATATAAACCTGATCACTTTGTTGCTTATCATCAAATTAATTTTTATTTTTATTTTCTAACCTAGGAGATTTGAACTTTGAATAGTTTGCTTTACATATTACTTCATAACAAGGTGATCACAAATTAAACTACACCCCATGGACTAAATTATATTATTATTAACAATAAAAATAGAAACCATTTTATTATATTATTATCATATTTATATAGTATTTAAAAAATTATTATTAATATTAAAAAAATGAATTTTCTATCTCTTTAAAATTAACTTTGATTTATTAAAAAATATAATATATGTTATTATTATATTTCTTAAAAATCTAGGACATATTATTTGAGATAATGAAATATAATAATATGATTTGAAAATTTAAATTTTTAAATAATTCAAAATAATTGTAAAATCCTAAAACTTAAAAATAAAATTAATTGTTCAATAATATTTAAGAAGCAGAATACACACCTTGAAGTTCAGCAAGAAGGCCTTCTCCAGTGCATACAGTCTTATTTGGTTTTGAGCTATCAAATTACTAAATGTATTTTTTTGGATAATTTTAAAATAAGAGTAATTGCATAACTCAGAGGTGTATAACTATGGGGCAGTTTTAGTTTTTTATGCTATAAATGACTGAATATGATATAAAGTAGTTATTCCTTCATATATATAATTTTAAAAAATTGATGAAATACTATTCATAATTGTGATAATGAATTTCGACCTGTGTAATGAATTTTGTGTTAACTCCAATTCAATAGAAATGATGTTGACAGTATGCTAGAAATGATGTTGATAGTGTGCTAGATATATTGTGTTGTGGTTTCAGGTATTATGCTTAAATAAGGCTCATACAATGTTATATGATATAATTTAGGAAATATAATTCTTGCTGAAGAGACTAGTCTCAAAATTGACATTTAGCTTGTAGGTACCTTTCCAGTTTTTTCCTTCATTCCAATGCCTTGCCTTCAAAATTTTTGTGGTCAAAAGGCTGGTATGTGAGCAAAGTTTCACCAATCTTTCTTGATATTTGGTAACTAGCCATCTTAATGGGAGATGATTTTACTTGTAAGTTTGGGAAAAGACAAGAGGAAGATAAGGGATGGAGGTTGATATCCAACAAAGTAGGGAAGTGAGTCAGATCCACACTAATAGGAGGAGATGTCATCCACGAGGCTTCTAGATTAGAAGCTTATCAAATGTTTTAAATTTGCCTTTGTTTAAACAGTGTTACACCCTTTGAACATGAAAAGTGTGATAGTGTCGTAATCTAGTAGTTATACACAGAGTAAAAACTTGAAGTGTCGCAGTTAACCATGGTATCACATGCAACATCCTTTAAAATTAGGGCTTTTAATTTATTTTCGTGAGTTTCTTATCTTCTAGAGTAAGTTTTTTCTTCCATATTATTCAGGTATTGATGGAAATTATGCTTTAGATGGCCAAGGATAGGAGTACAACATCATTTTCCATGCATGTAACAAAATAATGTATAACAAAACCGTTCGTGAAAATTTAGTTTCTTTCTACTTTCAACATTTATTACAAAGTGTGGTGCTACATTAATCATGTGGCATTTCAAATTTTCTCTATGATGTGATAATAAGGTGGAGGGTTAATTGACCATTATATATAACACTAAAATATTGTGTGTAAAGGAACCTTGGTAGAGGTGATAGATAAGTGTCATATAGAAGTCTTTGGATCTTTACTCTTTATATTATGGTGCTACACTTAGAAGAGCACAATTGGCTTGCTAACAAATCTACGGATCTTTACTATTTGCGATATGGTACTACCACAATTGCCTTGCTAACTGATTAAATATGTCTAAGTAATCAAAATTTTCACAAAAGTATTATTTTTTCCATGAAAAGTGACATAATTTATAGCTACATCATTGTCTAGATTTTAAAGATGCTCATGTGAGTTTGGTAAATAGATCATATTTGTAAATAAAACAAATGCTTGATGATTCGTATCTATCTTAAGAAATTTGCATCGACGCTTTTACCATATCATAAATTATATATCAATATTAATAATGATTATCATGAACATTGGTAAGCTAATAGAAATAAATTTCTGATGGTGCTACCATTTGCACTAGGAAATTTGCATCATGCATGCTTTTGATACCATATTATAAATTATTTATTAATATTAATAATGATTATCACGAGCATTGGTCTTCGACTCATGACTAAACCACCTAGGACATGTCATGGAAATTGAAATTTATAAGCTTTTGATTTCTCTTTGACCTTAACTCCTTCCAATCTTCCATAGTAACTTATTTCTCATTTATTTGGTATGTTGTGCATACAAAAATCACTATGTGTACGATCCAGTGTAACCATTATCAATCTCTTAATTTTTTTATGTTGTTTGTTCTTATTCAAAATTGAGGGATTGGGCTGGTACGTAATTTATCAATATAGATGTTTATATCTTGGTAATTAATGTCAATTAAGTATTTTAAAAAAATCATCATTTGTTTTTATCAATTTATTTAAATAATTTTATGTTTGATTGGTTTTACTGCTTGGCTATTCTTTTAAAGCTACTAAATCATTGTATTACTAGATGTTATAAGTACATTAAAGATAGTTCTGTCACGGTTTACTATTAGGGAAATTAGACCAATAGTGGAAATATTGAATTCTTATGCCAAAAAAATACATAGTGTGTCCAAAATACAATTGTTGGACTATCTCGACATAGACTGGAAATATTAACAACAAAAATTAAAGACTTACTATCAACATAGAGGCTTATGGCCATGCTTAAAACAAGGACCGAGACAACACCCTATAAATGTATAAATGTACTTACACCAAGCGTTAGGAGGATTTTGAAGTCTAAAATGGGTCTCTTAAGTTAAATGTACAACCAAAATAAACTTTATAAGAACCAGCATAATTCAAGATGATGATGTCAACCATGGGGGATAATTCACCATTTTTTAAGTAAAAGGATAAAAAGATTAAAAATAATAAAATAATAAAACTACTTTTCAACTTGTATTTTCAACTTATCTCACAAAGTTTTTACTCAAATTTTGAGTAGGAGTACTCATTGGATGCAAAATTTAAATGCTCATCCAAGGAGTACCCATGTTGCATATTTTCAATGAACCCTGCTACACAAAAATGTGAAATACATGAAAAAACGTGATTACAACCACATTTTTCATGTATATCTCATTTTTCATATAGTAGGGTCCATTGAAAGTATGCAACATGGGTGCTCCTTGGATAAGGAATTAAATTTTGCATCCATCTAGTACTCCCGCTCGAAATTTGAGTAAAAAATTTGGGAGATAAGTTGAAAATATGAGTTGAAAAAGATTTTTTTTTCTTTTTTCCCTCTAAAATTTGATGATGTAATCAAATATCATTTTATTATTTCCACTATCATTTTATAGTTTCCTTAGGAGGCCCATTTTAGACCTCAAAATTCCCCTAATGTAAGAACGCTCTTGTAATAAACCAAGAGAGAGTATAGAACCATCCACCAAACTCGAATGATATTCTCAGAGAGATGTGGAGAGGGTTGATAAGAGACACCAAGGCACTCCCCATGTTGTAGAAGGGAAACAACAAAAAAGGGATGAAAATCAAAGGATTTTGCGCAGTTCTCTCTCAATCAAGTGAAATTCTTTGCACTCACAAGGAAACTTTCCTTATAATATATCAAGGTGGTGAAGTGATGGCATGAGTGTGCGAGCCCAACCATACTTTTAATAATGATCTCCATTTGGGCACTGAGGTGATGGATCCTTTGCGCTTCATCCCCTTCTATCCATCACCGACAAGTGATCCTCCATTCTTGCCGCTTTTCTTGGGAAACACCCCGATTGAGGAATGTTTGGTTTATTTTCATATAATACCCAAACTACTTTTTAATCATGTATTTAATACCCTTTATTATACATTTTTATATCTATATAAAACTAATTCAAAATATAACAATTCTTCTTTATTAAATTCATTTTTAATTAACATTTAATTGTTTAAATTCCATCGTTTCTATTAAGAATATATTTATTTCAATAAGTATACATCCCAACAAAATGTAAGATGTTACACTCTTCTTATTATAATTGAACTCATCAAAGTCATGAAATAACACATAATCACTAATTTAAAATCAATTTGTTATCGGTAAATTTGATTGGGTAATACAATGTTTGTAGATAATGCCCATGCTTTGAATGGATAGAATAAGGAAATGTTTCACCAGGGAAATGTATATAGTATGGAAGTGGAAAGTTATTTAGTAATGCATTTATATAATTTTTAAACTAATAATTAATGCACAGGTCATAAGAAAGGACAAGAATTAGTGCATTATTAATTCAACTTTGAATCCATCGAATGGAGGAATGAAAGAAAGTCCTTTAGGTGTCTAGTAACTTAATAGTCAATCACTTTTAGTGAATAAATTATGGGGATTAGTTCATAAGGTTCACACAACCTAGAATTATTTTTCAATTATTAATATGGAATAACATAATACTAATAATGCTTCTTTACTAGTGTTTCTAGTGACCTAGTAACACAACACATAGCCATTTTCTCCATGCCACCGATCAAATGATTGGAGGATTGAGCTATGGGTTTCATCTATTCCATTGAATTAAAATAGGCGATGACATATGTTTCAAATTAAAGGAACATAACACTTAGTCCTAGTAATTCATTGACCACATACATTTTTAATGCACCATAAGAATAGAGATTTTGTATCCATGTAAATCCCAAATGGAAAAACCAAATTTGATGGAGATTTTGTTATGTAGGAAATTGATTAGAAAAGTTTTGGTTGTACACAAATTGAGTGTATTATTGCTCATTGGTAGGAAATTTATAGATGACTATGACTCAACAAAAAATTTGTCTTGTCATTGGACCAATTCAATGTCTTATTCTATTTTGATCATTATGCATATTTCTTCCTTGAGCTCTCATCTCTATTATTTTATTTCTTCATTTTCTCCTCTTTGTTGAATGCCCCACCCCCACTTCTTCATCACAACCTTCATTTTTAAGGGGCTAAATTGGAAGGCCAACCATCACAATGGTTCATTTCAACTTCCAAATAAATTTGTGGACATTTCCTCACTTTGCAAAAAAAGGAATAATTAAAAGCATATTATAAAATTTGCAAAGAAATAGTGGTGAGGATTCAATTCAGGTCAATCCCACCAACAACTTACCTTTGTTCCTTCATTCCTCCCACCTGCATGCCCATGGTACCGAAAAATTTAACATTGTTAAATATCCTTTACAAATACATTTATTCCCTCTTTGTGATCTTTCAAAATATTTTTGTAAAATTCCTGCTAAAGTATTTCAGCTTTTACTTCTTTTACTTTGGAATCCATTCTAATTTAACTTCATATTTATAGGATTTTAGGTTTATGTTTTCACATGAAAGAGAATTTAATTTGGTAATTGCATTGATAATTTCTGCATTTAATGAAGTAGCTATTAAAATATAAAGCAAGGAATTTCAATAGAGCAAGGATGATGATATGAGGTCACGGGGGCTTCACTCAATGAACCCCTGACATATCACGTGCATTCATGGTATACTAAACAATACCCCTAATTTGACTACATATTGGAAAATACCTCTAAAAATCACATTATTTAACCCCTGCCAATATGAATCCAATACACCACCTCAATTTAAAAAACCCCTACTTTCACTAGATATTGTAGGCATCCATTGTTTCATTAACATTTTTTATACCCCTTTATATTTTTTTATTAACTTTGAGCTCCATTTTTTATACCTGTCATTTACCCCTTATATATCCCTCAATATTTATGTCTTTTTTTCTCAATATATATCCCCCCATATGAACCCACATGGTATGATATTGCTCCCCCAATGAAGCTCTCGTGTATGAGGTAGAACAATGCTTGTTTTAGGCACCTCGCACTAAAATATTCAATGCTAAAAGGATGTGTAAAAGAACAGTGTTGTTCAAGAAATAATAGAATGCAACAAAACAATTGCAGTATGTAGCTGCACGAAACACAAGCAATTTTTCTCACCATTCTCTATTCTCCTTCCTGCTAATGTTTTTGTGAAAATTTGTGTATAAAATGGGTTAAAATACCACTTTATTTCTCAAATGAGCATGTTTTTTCCATCCCATGAATCCAACGCATTGGCAACCATCCTTTTGTGAGTCAAATTTGCATTGGATGTGTCTTGCACAGGTGTTGTGTCCTATGTCAGTCCAACATGTGAAAAGGGCCAACCAACATGCACAAGAGATGTGTCCAATGCCATTCTAACATGTGGAAAGGACCAACCAGCATGATGGTGATCCCGATTCAATGGATTGCGACATTGAAGAGGCTATAAACGTTTCAGTCCTCCTAAGTTTAAGTATAACACAGTCACAAAGGTTATTAAGTAGTAATTTTGGAAAAACTGATTTCATAATCAAACAAGGTCTTTAACTTGAACATAGGCATCATGATTTGTAAACCTCAAGGAAGCAATATTATAGTAACATTTTATTGTAACATGGTTCTTGCCTTTTTTTAATATTTTTCTCTCTTCCAACTATTGTCAAAGAAGTATAAATTAATGTTATATATTATTGCCTTAAGACGTTTCCTTGCAACATTTGATACAATTGCTAGTTTCTATTATTTTTAATAAAATTAAGTATTGCATTACCATTCCGTTCCTTCACGCTACACTATTTATGAAAACAACTTCTAACGGATAAATATGGCCAAAATTAGGGTTATGGGTTTCAAATTAAGATTGTTCTCTCTAACACATATCCTTGTTAAAGAATCTTGAAAGAAAAAAGGGCAAGTCATAACTGGCCGCAATCCACTTTAACGTGTAAAATTCATGTTCGGGGCATAAATTCATGCAGGATGGATGAATTTTAAAGGCAGAATGTGTGAAAGTAGGAAATGCTCCATCTTGCAATGAAATCCAATGCAAATTGCTCAGTCATTTCTCCATAAACAACGAAAGGAAATGCTAGGAATATCTACTATCGACGCTTGTTTCAATAAGTGAGCATGGAGTGCAAGCAGAGTGGGGGTAATAACGTCATCAATGTTATTGGCAGGGTTTTCAACGTCTGAATGTGTCTTTGCTTTTGCTAAATTCTACCATAACTAAAGAAATCTGCTGCTATAATTCCGGTGGGATCAGTTTCTGTTTCTTTAAAAAAAAAAGAATTACAGATGAAGGTTTTGTTTATGGAGGTTATAGAAATAAATTCATCACCATCAAACATCTTTATCCACCTAAAATCCTCAAGCTAAACGCTAACCCAAATATCCTAAAATTTCAACCAGGTCAAAATTTTACCAGAATTTCAACTATATTCCAAGCAAAATTGTGACCTCATTAGCTACTCTTGCAAAGCACCCACCATGTTGCCTTTAGTTTTATGACTCTGTTTCTTCTATGCCCATATTGCATGGTGCCCCAAATCTATCGCCATCTCCTTCACACTTTCTCTGCCTTTAACCCAATTTCACATAGATTGATCACCTTGCAAATTTAGGATCCGAGCTGAAACAACTCTATAAAACTTGCCCAATTCTTTTAATTTCTTGTTGCACATGTATTCATTTGTTCATTCTAACATAAAGATGTTGTCGGTCATGGGGTTTAGGGATTTCCCATGATTTTTTAGGTGGGGATTTTCTTGTTTTTCTGATTCAAAACAACAGCCTCAACTTGCAGTGAACCGACAACATAAATACAGGAGGCGCCGACAAGAAGCGGATCAGAGAAGAGCGGGAGATGAGTCCGTCCGAGGATTCCTGCAGACAAAAACATGCACGTTTAGTGGAATTTGAGACAGGGATGGGCTTTGAAAAACCTGAAAATGCCGGTGTAGGTAATGAAAATCTGCCAAAGTTTTGTTCTCTTTCTAAGGAGTATTCAATGTTATTGAAGGACCCATGGAGTTGGGAGGATAGCGCGGGTTTTGAAGTCCGAAGCATAGAAACTATCAGGAAGCAATCAAAGTGTTGAATAAGAAGTTGCAGGGCAATAGGTGGAGGAGGAGGATTTTTTGAGAGCCCTCAGTGTCCTCTGTAAGGTATAGAGGTTTTGTTTTCTCTGGATTCCATGTGCAGCCATGATTGTACTACCCTGTTGCAGGATGGGAACATTGCTTAGGGCGCTTTTTCTTGTTTCAGAATTTGGGAACATGATGATGATCTCAAAGATGACAAAGTCACCTAGATAGCATTAGTTATGAGAATGAGAGTAGGGACTTGGACTGGATTTGGGGTTCCGTTGAATCAATCTTAGTTTTCTGAATCTGTTGAATTTGAAACCTTTATGCCTTCATTGTAATTGGGTATTTTCATTTCATTGCAGCTATGGTTTCTAGTAGTTGGTATTTAATCCAAACATTAGCCTTTGTTTTTATGAAATATGGGCATTGGAATAAAAAAAAAGATGCATGTGTGTTTCATGTAGTGCGTGTAAAGTTCTCGTTTCATATTTTTGAAACCATGGTGGCCAACAGCCTGAAACAAAACACTTAAATTTTTCAAATTAAACATCGACTGTAACTATTTTTATATGTGTATATCAGAGCACTAAATTTTGGGCATTTTATTAATCTTTATTAATCTCTGGCCATTATTTTTTTCGGCCTAGTGGGATAGATGTCAGTTCTTCGAAGAGGAGGTGGTAGTTATGTGAGGGAAAACTGCGGATGATTTTTTGGGGATAATATTCGCTCTTTGATACAGTTTAATGAATTCATTAGAACTCTAAAATATATTGATTTCACAACGGGGAGACATTAACCAAGATTCATAATCCTCTGATCATGAAATTGAAAATTTTTGTGATGCAATCACTAGTTTCATAATCGAGATTCAGAATCTTCTAATTATGAAATTGAGAATTTTTTTGATGCAATTAATGTTTGTCTAGACATGAACCATGATCTTCAAATCATGAAAGGGACAATTTGTGTAGTGCAAGCATTTTTTGTGATTTTATTGAACATGATAGCAAAGCATTAATGCTCAATTGATAGTTGGACCAGACCACAGACATTCAGGAAAGGAAATAGAAATCTCTGATCTTCATTCATGAATGACTAATTACATTGAATTAAAAAAAAAAAAATTGTTACCAAATAGATTAGTAGTTGAAACTTCCACTAAATGGATGTCCATCTTAATCAAAGAGAGCTATGATCTTCAACCATGACTGGTGGAATTTGAAAAATAAATTAACAATAGAACTTCAACCGCGATGGTTGCATTGAGAAGAATGCTAATAGCTTTGAATTGAAGAAAATATTAAATGGATTAGGGCTTTATTATGAATGGTCAATTGCATTGAATTTAAAAAATATATATTGGATTAGATACCCAACCATGAAAGACCAATTTATATTGAATTTTATAAATGGATTAGAATTTGAAACCTCAGCTACATGGATATACATTTTTGATAAATAGTTAAATTTATTAATTTTAAAAATAGAGAAATATAGGAAGAGTTAATAGTTAAATTGATTGATTTCATGGTATGGAGAAAATTGGGAAGAAAGACTTGTTATGAATGACAACCTTGTTTGATGAAAGGGACCAACTTTGGCTTTTATCTAATACAGCAAAGCAATAATAAAGTTAGCTAATCAAATTCGTTTAGTTAATCATGTCTTTGGAAGGTTAGAATTTAGTTGATCACAAAAAAAAAAAAATGAAAAAAAAAACATTGATAAAGGGAAAGAAAATGGAAAACTATATTTTTTAATGATTAACTGTATTGATTTTTTTTCAAAAGAAAAAAAGTTTTATATTATTAAAAAAAAATCCAAAAGAAATGTTTTTTCATATTATATAAAAAATCTAGTTTAGATATTTTAATGTTCTGAATATTCAATGTGCTCTGTGAGGTCCATAGTACAACATTACATAAAAATCTAGTGTAAGTAAGATTTATGGGAAATATATATACCAGAGTATATTGACAATAAGTAAGAAAAGACCCATGTGAACCAAAATATAAAAGACTATTGCACCTATATATAAGGCTTGCAATTCATAAATTGCAACAAAATTATATATAAGGCTTGCAATTCATAAATTGCAACAAAATTAACCACGTCCCAAAAAAACTATGAATATGTGAACACCATAGCCAAAAAAGAGGAGATCGTGTAATAGGAATTTTTCCAATGTAGATGGAAAATCTACAACAAAAAACTTGGTAGTTTATCTCAGCCATCTTATATGATAAGTCCAAATTAGATTATGCATCCGCTATAGAGTTCTACTCTCGGTGTATATGGGCAAAGGCGAGATCTTTGAAAAGCATGATCAATGTTCAGATGCGACACAATGAGTTGCATAGAATAGGGTGATTGAACGTGGACCTGTGATTGACCTAGTCAATAGTGAATTTTGAGTCCCCAAAAACACACATAGATTCAAGAGTTAACCAATGAGCAAAGTAAAGAAGACCAAAAAGTGCCATGATCTCCACTCTGGAATTGGTCACAGTACCATTGTTCCAGTTGAATATATAATAGTGACCCAGAGCCAGAACGACATATTCACCACAACCACATACCTTGTTTTGCGCAGCCCCATCGAAAAATCCGACTAGGTATTTCTTCCATCTGTAAATTGGTTGTAACCCTTTTTTAATCCCCTTTCTAGCCTTGGATTTATATTCCCTCAAGTATGGACACATTTTCTTGCAAGTCTTGTCAATATAGAAGGGGATATTATCAAATATGAGAGTTTTCCTGCATTTCTGGATACCCAAAAAATAAAAAAAGGGATTATCTTATTAGCCTTATTTTTATAATACTAGTCCATAATGTACTTATTAATTTATGTGTATATCCAGCCATCATCAATTTTCAAACGTTGTAAAACCCCAATCCAAATGGAAACAACAAATGAACATATGAGAAATATGTAGATGATATTCCCATAATATCCCCAACACATATGACATTTTCCCAGACCATAGAAACCCCCCTTACCTAAGTTCTCCTAACGGAGAATCTTATTGTGTCCCACAAGCCATCCAAAGCATTTTAATTTAAGTGGCATATGCCAATTCTATATTTTCTAATACCATCCAGTCATCGGGGATAATCTTTGTGAAGGAGTAATATGGCAATAAGTCTCTTTAGCATGTAAGAGAGTGTTTGCCCCATCCCTGAATGTGACGTTGGCACCATATAGGTTATCAATATATGCCTCCCAAATCTCGACTAGAGATCCCACCAATCCGAGTGCTTCTAATCCATATTGGATATAGACCGATTGGATCATCATTAGACCACAACTGGTAAAGGTGGATGATCCCCTAGTCATGTAAGTGTTGGATGATGTCCATGGGAAATATGTGATTACCTTGAAAACCCCAAATTGGATCCAAAGCAATTTCCACATCTGCACCTGAACCAATATCCCATCGAAGATTTCCAAGTAGTCAATGTTTAAGTTTCATGAAGCCATTTTAGATGTATGAACAACTTTTCGTGAATCCAACGCCTTTTTTGATCCAATCCTATAGTGATTATTCCTTTAAATATTTTCTCGAAATTATTTGTTGCCATAATCCAAAAATAGCTAGCCAAAAGCTCTTTATATCCAAAACCCATCCAAATCTCTCCAAATATTTTAACCCCAAACCTCCCTCATCTTTCCCCTGAGAGAGAACCTCCAATAGGACTAGATGGATCTTGTCTTGTCCACCAGCACCAGACCATATAAAATGTGAGATAATGGAGTTGAAAGGAAATTTGCCCCGTTGCGGCAATGTCACTCTAGTTATGAAAGGAAATTGTGAAAGTGCTGAAATATAAGAAAAAATCAAAGGTATTTCCAAGATCTAAAAATATTTGAGGCATGAGAGTCAAATCTAGCTCGCCAACAACTCAGAAAGAATGAAGACTTAAAAAACAAGGACTCAATCAATTAGAATGAATTTGAAGAATAGTTCTCATGATCGTTTTCCAATATGGTCTCTGATTTTGTTGATGAACAAATCCGTCTTGTGAACAAGAGTGATTTCCCTAGGTTTGGCACCCAGACCTAGAACAAAACAAGCAAGAATAGAAAAATTTCCCTAGGTCTAAAATGATAAAATCGTAGACGAGCAACAATAAGATGAGTGATTTGTACCTTGTTAATTGACGTTTGTCTTCACTAATTTCTTGTAATCTTTAGCTTCCATCTTTGTCTTTAGTCTTCATGAAGAAGAGACCTGCAGATAACACAAACAAACAACATATCAAAGAATATATATACAAATATGATTTGAAAAATAGCTATACATATGATTAAGGAGATATGTAATAAAAACCAAAAAAATGTAGAAAATTTGTATGGGAAAGAAATGCATACCTATATTAATCATGAAATAAGTGGCTACAACCTAAGCCTTGAGGTTGTAGGTCCCCTTCTAGTTTGTTAATTCATTCCAATGCCTTGCCTTCAAAAGCCTTGTGGTCAAAATGTTGCTATTTGAGCAGAGTTTCACTAAGCTTTCTTTATATTTTCTAACTAGCCATCTCAATGGGAGATGGTTTTACTTGTAGGTTTGGGAAAGGATAGGAGGAGGAAAAGGGATGGAGGTTGAGATCCAACAAGGTAGGGAAGCGATTCAGATCCACACGGCTTGGAGGAGATTCCATCCACAAAGCTTCTAGAATATAATCTTATCAAATGTTTTAATTTTACCTTTGTTTAAACAGTGTTACACCCTTTGAACAGGAAAAATGTGATAATTAGAGAACTTCTGAGGTCTAAAATAGGCTTCCTAAGACAAATGTACAACCAAAATAAAATTTATAAGAATCAATAGGATTCAAGTTGATGATGTCAACCATGGGGGATGATTGACCATTTCTGGGGTAAAAATATAAAAAAATAAAAAAACAACAAAATAATAAAACTATTTTTTCAACTTGTATTTTCAACTTATCTCCGTAATTTTTTGCTCAAATTTCGAGTGGGAGTACTCATTGGATGAAAAATTTGATTCTTCATCCAATGAGTACTAATGTTGTATACTTTCGATCGACCTTGCTACACGAAAAATGAGTAATACATGAAAAAACGTGATTGCAATCACATTTTTTTATGTATTTCTCATCTTTCATGTAGCAGGGTCCATCGAAAGTATGCAACATGGGTAATCCTTGGATGAGGAATCAAATTATGCATCCAACAAGTCTTCTCACTCAAAATTTGAGTAAACCTATATGGAGATAAGTTAAAAATATGAGTTGAAAAAGTAGTTTTTTTTCTTTTTTCCCTCTAAATTTTGATGATGTAATCTAATCTTATTTTATTATTTCCACTATTATTTTATAATTTCCTTAATAGGCCCATTTTAGACCTCAAAATTCCCCTAATGAGTGTCGTAATCTAGTAGTTATACACCGAGTAAAAACTAGAAGTGACGTAGTTAACCATGGTCTCATGTGCAACATCCTTTAAAATTAGGGCTTTTTAAGGTATTTTTATGAGTTTCTTATCTTCTAGAGTAAGATTTGTCTTCCATCTTCTTTGGGGATTGATGGAAATTATGCTTTAGATGGCCAAGGATAAGAGTACAACATCAATTTCCATGCATGTGACAAAATAATGTATAACAAAACCCTTGATGAAAATGTAGTTTCATCCTACTTTCAACATTTATTACAAAGTGTGGTGCTACATTAATCATGTGGCATTTCAAATTTTCTCTATGATGTGATAATAAAGTGGAGGGTTAATTGATCATTAGGTATAACGCTAAAAAATCATGCGTAAAGGGACCTTGTGAGAGGTCATAGATGAGTGCCATATGGAAGTCTTTGGATCTTTACTCTTTATCATATGGTGCTACACGTAGAAGAGCACAATTGACTTGCTAACAAATCTATGGATCTTTATCATCTGTGATATGGTGCTAACACAATTGACTTGCTAACTGATTAAAGATGTCTAATGTAAAGTACATATATAATATTTACCTTTTTCATATTTCATTTGATACATTTCATCACATGTTTATGTATAATGGTAAATAATACAATCAAATTTGTCACAAAATATAAATTTTTCCATGAAAGGTGACATAATTTATAGCTAAATCATTGTCTAGATTTTAAGGATTCTCATGTGAGTTTGGTAAATAGATCAAATAGCTAAATAGAACAAATACTTGATGGTTCCGACCATCTATCCTTGGAAATTTGCATCCACACTTTTACCATATCATAAATTATATATATCAATATTAATAATGATTATCATGAACATTGGTGAGCTAATAGAAATAGATTTGTGATGGTGTTACCATTTGTAATAGGAAATTTGCATCCATGCTTTTGATACCATATTATATATTATATATTAATATTAATAATGATTATGATGAGAATTTGTCTTTGACTAATGACTAAACCACCTAGGACATGTCATGGAAATTGAAATGTATAAGCTTCTAATTTCTCTTTGACCTTAACTCCTTGGACTCTTCCATAAAAAAATCTTTGTCATTTATTTGGCATGTTGTGCATACAACAATCACTATGTGTACAGTGCAATGTAACCATTATCAATATCTCAAATGTATTCCGTTGTTTGATCTTATTCATAATTGAGGGATTGGGTTGGTACATAATTTATCAATATAGATGTTTATATGTTGGTCTACTACTAAGAAAACTAGAGCAACGGTGGAAATATAGAGTTCTTGTGCCAAAAAGGCACATGGTGTGTCCAAAATACAATTGTTGGAATATCCCGGCATAGACTGGAAATATTAACAACAAAATTTAAAGAGCTACGATCAACATATAGGCTTATGTCCATGCTAAAAAAAATAACTGAGATAAATACCCTATAAATTTGCTAACACCAGGTAAGAATGCTCATGTAATTAACCAAGAGAAAGTACACATCCATCCACCAAACTTGAATGAGGTTCTTAGGGAGACATGGCGAGGGTTGGTTAGTGAGACCAAGGCACTCCCCTTATTGCAACGGGGAAACAAAAACAAAGGGATGAAAAGAAAAGGATTTTGCGGAGCTCTCTCTAAATTAGGGAAATTATTTGTACCCGGAGGGAAACTTTCCTTATAAGATATCAAGGTGGTAGAGTGATGGCATGAGTGTGCGAGCCCGACCATAGTTTTACTATCGATTACCATTTGGATGTTGAGGTGATGGATCCACCGCGCTTCATCACCTTCCATCCATCACCAACGAGTGATCCTCCATTCTCAACCGATTTTCTTGAGAGACACCTCGATTGAGGATTGTTTGGCTTATTTTCTTATAATGCCAAAACTACTTTTTATAATGTATTTAAATGCTCTTTATTATACATTTTTATATATAAATAAAAATAATTCAAAATATAACAATGTTTCGTTATTAAATTTATTTAATTAACATTAAAATGTTTAAATTCCATCTTCTCTATTAAGAATATATTTTTTTCAATAACCATACATCCCAACAAAATGTAAGATGCTACACTCTTCTTATTATAATTGAACTCATCACAGTCATGAAATAACACATAATCACTATTTTAAATTCAAATTTTTATTGGTAAATTTGGCTGGCCAATACAATCGTTGCACGTAATGTCCATGCCTTTGAATGGATAGAATAAGGAAATGCATAACAAGGGAAATGTATATAGTATGGAACTAGAAAGTTATTTAGTAATGCATACAATATTTAAAGCAAGAATTATTGCACATGTAATAAGAAAGGACAGGAATTAATGTATTATTAATTCAACTTTGAATCCATCAAATGAAGGAATGAAGGAAAGTCTTGTAGGTGTTTAGCAACTTAATATTCAAACACTTTTAGTGAATGAATTATGAGGATTAGTTCATAAGTTCACACAACCTACAATGACTTGTCGATTATTAACATGCAATAACATAGTACCAATAATGATTTTTTACCAGTGTTTCTAGTGACCTAGTAACGCAAAACATAGGCACTTTCTCCATGCCACTGATAAAATTATTGGAGGATTGAGCTATGGGTTTATTCCATCTATTCCATTGAATAAAAATAGGTGATGACATACTTTTTAAATTATAGGAACATAACACTTAGTCCTAGTAATTATTTGACTACATAGATTTTCAATGCACCATAAACTTAAAGCTTTTTTATCCATGTAAATCCCAAATGGAAAAACCAATTTTGATTGAGATTTTATTATGTAGGAAATTGATTTGAAAAGTGTGGGTTATACACAGATTGACTGTATTTTTACTCACTGGTAGGAAATTTACATATGACTATAACTCAAAAAAAATCTTGTCTCGTCATTCGACCAACTCAATGTCTTATTCTATTCTGATCATCAAGCATAATGCTTCCTTGAGATCTCACATCTATTATTTTCTTTCTTCATTTTCTCCTCATCGTTGAATGCCCCACTTCTTCATAACAACCTTCCTTTTTAACGAGCTACATTGGAAGGCCAACCATCACAATGGTTGATTTCAACTTCCAAGTAAATTTGTGGACATTTCCTCACTTTTCCAAAAGAAGAATGATTAAAAGCATATGATAAAATTTGCAAAGAAATAGTGGTGAGGATTCAATTCAGGTCAATCCCACCAACTTACCTTCATTCCTTCATTCCTCCCACCTGCATGCCCATGATACCGAAAAATTTAACATTGTTAAATATCCTTTACAAATACATTGATTCTCCCTTTGTGATATTTCAAAATATTTTTGTAAAATTCTTGCTAAATTATTTCAGCTTTTACTTCTTTTACTTTGGAATCCATTCTAATTGAACGTCATATTTATAGGATTTCAGGTTTATGTTTTCACATGAAAGCGAATTTAGTTTGATAATTTCATTCATAATTTCTACGTTTAATGAAGCAGCTATTGAAATGTAAAGCAAGGAATTTCAATAGAGAAAGGATGATGATATGAGGTTACTGAGGCTTCACTGAATGAACCTCTGACATATCACGTGTGTTCATGACATACTAAACAATACCCATAATTTGACTACATATTGGAAAATACCTCTAAAAATCACATTATTTAACCCCCTACCAATATCAACTCAATACATCTTCTCAATTTAAAAAACCCCTACTTTCAATAGATATTGTAGATTTCCATTGTTCATTAACATTTTTAATACCCCTTTATATTTTTTCATTAGCTTTGAGCTCCATTTTTTATACCTGCCAATATAAAGACCATTTACCCACTATATATCCCCCGATATATTATTTCATTTTTTCCTCAATATGTTATGAAACCAGCTCAAAAAATAGAAGAAAAGAGAGATCAACACCTTAGAAATCAGCCACTTCGAGGGGGAAACCTCCAATACATTACATAAATGAAGAATTCTTGGATTATACAAATGACAAAAACTTCTTATATATATAGGGGTCCATGGGGTCACAATATAATCTTAGCTGACCTAACAATAATAATGTAAGGGCACAATAATAACAATATTGGGGTTATAGGGGTACAAAAATAACAATAAGGAGGCTATACTAACAAAAATAAGGGACTATACTAGTAATATAGGGACCTAACATGCCCCTCTCCTTCAAAAAATTGTTGTCCTCAATGCTTGACTAGCTTTGGATGCTTCTGTATAACATTCTCATCCTCCCATGTAGAATCTTCAGTGGGTAAGTTCTTCCATTTGATGAGATACTCTGAAATTGATCGATTTCGTAGCTGTCGAGTTCTTGTTTCCGTGACTGCTTCAGGTTCCAATATGTTTTTTACCTTCCTCATCAAGTTCTAGCAATATTGTTTGAATTGGAAGTTTGTCCCCTATAACCTTCTTTAAGCATGAAACAAGGAAATTGGATGCACTCACGAAGAAGTAGGAAGCTCCAATTTGTATGCCATAGTACCAATCTTTTGCAACACCTTGTAAGGACCATAGTACTTTGGCGATAATTTATTATCCTTATTAGCTTGCTTGAGGGACATTATTTTGTATGGTTGTAGTCGTAAAAATACCCAGTCTCCTACATCAAAACTTCTCTTGCTGCGATGTTGATCTGCATGTTGTTTCATTCGATTTTGTGCCAAATTTAGGTTATCCTTTAAGATTTGGAGAACCTCTTATTGATGCTCGATGTGATCTTCCACTGCTTGAACCTTAGAATTTTCTCTTAAAGAAGATGTGATGGATGGTGGATGATATCCATAAAGTGCCATAAATGGGGTCATTTTTGCTACAGTATGGAAGGAAGTGTTGTACCACCATTCAGCGAGAGGTAACCACTTGACCCATTGTGTTTTCTTATCAGATACAAAATAACGAATATATACTTTCAAACATTTATTCACTATCTTCGTTTTACCATCAGATTGAGGATGATAAGATGAGCTATGAGCTAGTTGAGTACCCAAACAAGAAAATAATTCCGTCCAAAAATTTCTAGTAAAAATGGGATCTGTCACTTACAATAATGTTTGGGTTTCCATGTATCTTTTGAATTGTTTCCATAAATGCAGTAGCAAATGTACTTGCTTTAAATGGATGAGATAATGCACAAAAGTGTGCATTTGGTAAGTCTATCAACTACCACCATGATGACACTCTTTCCTTTGGACTTAGCTAAACCTGTGATAAAATCCATTGAAATCTCCTCCTAATGTTGACTTGGAATGGATAAAG
The DNA here is from genome assembly GCA_034641835.2 of Pinus albicaulis. Classification (NCBI taxonomy): domain Eukaryota; kingdom Viridiplantae; phylum Streptophyta; class Pinopsida; order Pinales; family Pinaceae; genus Pinus; species Pinus albicaulis. The sequence goes on from CM076579.1 coordinate 1,268,269,898, forward strand.
GTTGTAGAAGACTTGGGGTCTTAATTGTCTCAACTTTATTTTGCTAGCAAACCAAACATTCCGCCACAAAATTTTGAATATCCGATTTAAGGCCATCCCAAAAAAGTTCTTTCTTCACCCTGTGGTAAGTTTTTAAAAATCCTGAGTGTCCTCCTAAAGGAGAAGTGTGCAATTCCAAAAGAATATTTTGTTTTAGTTGGGAATTCTTGCAAAAATATAAGCGATCTTATAGTTTGGAATTCTTGCAAAAATATAAGCGATCTTTGTACCATAAGGAATCATTTTTCCAACTAAATGTATCAGATCTACTAGGATCTTGCTACAACTTTTGGATGAGTGTCCACACTTCTTCGTACTTCTTCCATTCATCCCTTGCTTCGGTTATCCAATCTTGTTGGATAATAGAAATATCACAAAGGAATGCTTCCACATCTTCATCCTTTCTGGAGAGTGCATCTGCAACAACATTTAGCTTCCCTTTTCTATAGATGATTTCAAAGTCATAAAACAACATCTTTTTGATCCATTTGTGTTGCTCTTCTAAAGATAGTCTTTGTTCCAAAAAGTCTTTAAGACTATCATGATCATTTTTTACCTTGAAGTGTCTTCCCATTAGGTAAGGTAGCCATTTCTTTAATGCCTGTAGTATTGCCAACATTTCCTTCTCATAAATAGCTTTCCACAAATACTTTCCTTTTATTGGACGACTTTCAAAAGTAATGGGTCTTCCTTCTTGCATTAAAAAAACACCAATTCCATTTCTTGAGGAATCACATTCTGTTAGCCATCTATAATTTTTTCATATACTATGATGGATAAAACATGTCTATTAGTCTTCAAGAAACAAATTTCATGCAAAATCTGTGGCTTCTTGAAGCCTCTCTGTGTTCTTTATCTTCAAGAAATCCATTCCATTGATAATATTCACTCAAAATCCTTTAAAGAAGCCCTGCTAATTCAAAAAGAAAACTACCTTTAAAGCCATAATTCCCACCATTTCTCCATTTCAAAATATTCCCTTCATGTCACCCATTTTCCTCATTTTACCCTTTATTTCCTTCAAAATCCCCTTAAAACCTTATAAATCCTCTTTATTTGGTTTTAAACCCCTTTTTCTAACTTATCGGAACCCTTAAAAAACCCTCAAAAAACCCCATTTCGGCCTTAAAAACCAACTTTTTCATTAAGTTAGGCTTAAGCCCCCGTGGGCTTAAGTTCTCATCCCTTTCCTCCATGTGATCGGGACCCGTGACCGTCGGCTTAAGTCTTTAGCCCCTTTCCCGCCATCGCGTTATCGCTTTCCTCTCATCCGAGCCCCTTCTGCCTACCATTCTCTGAAATCATCCAAGCCGTCGATCCTCTTGATCCGACGGTATTCGCTTCATCGCTGTTTTCTCCTCCCCTCACACCATTTGTTATCTGTGCGACCTGGCGAAGAGATCTGGGCCGTTTATCTTTTAGATCTAACGATCAGCGCTTCATTGCATAACCATCAATCTCCCATGTCATCCCGTCGGTCCCATCCAATCACACTGGGCTTTTCATCGTGTTTTCTTTCAATCCTCACCGTCTGATTAACCTAGATCTATGGAGCAGTTTCACTGCGGGGGAACTTGACCAAAGTGGCCTGTACTCCCTAGTCTCCCCGCACCCTCGATCTCCACCGTTGATCTTCTCTCGATCCAACAGCCAACATTTTTTCCTCGTTTCCCATTCACTGCGGAGGCACTTGGCCCTGAGATCCCTCCATACCCCCTAGTCCCCCCGCAGTTAATCTCCACTGTTGATCTATTCGGATCTAACGGCCACCATTTGACCCCGCTGATCAGACTTTCCGCTAAAATACAGGACTACTGACGTCACCATTAGGGCCCAGTTATCTTACCCACGCGCATCTATTCAACCATTGCGCTCACCCACAATCGTCGATTTGGCTCACCCAAATCCAATGGTCCTCATTCTTCTTCGCACCCAACTCACGAAACCTCCCCGACGTGCAATTTAAACGCGAAATGGGTGGTTTTAGAGGGACAGGTGTCAACACCTGAGCCCTATCGTGTTCGCCCGAGATAAAACCACTTACTGCCCCGACCCCGTGTGAAAACCCCCTCCGGTTTTCCACCAAACCACCAATGCTCATTTCGTGCCACAAGCAAATTTAAACCTTGTTTTTCATGGTTTCCTCCATGGAATCTACTCCGCTGCATCCACCTTCTTCCGCACTGCTCCTCTGCCCATTCCTAGCCTCTGTTAGCAGTTAAACCACAAACGCAGGATTTTATAATTGTTTTGTGTTGTTTGTAGGTTTAATGACAATTATAAAATAAAAATCCGTCCCACAACAAATCTAGTTGCAGAGGCCGAGGAAGACGATCCTCTGTGGCCGAATTCAATGCAGAAAGGGACATAAAGGGCTGAATAGTCAAGTTTTAACCAATACGTCATGGGCATTGGTGACACAGTGAGTGCAAGCCACATGTACACAACAATCAGATGAAGACCAAACAGTGAAGATCAGTGTAAAAGGATTAAAGTGCAAAGTATGAAGATTTAAAGCTTAATCCACAGTTAAAGGATAAAGCACGGTTTAAAGAAGAAGATGATTTGAAAAGGCCTAATGAAGCCCAAAGCACAAATCAAAGCCTAAATCAGTGATTAAAGTGTTTAAGAGAAACAAATCAGCCAATGAAAGCCTCCAAAGGACACATTGGCGAGGCTAATTACTTCTCAGCAACCCAAAAAGACACCTGTGGCCTACTTTCCCTTCAAAGACACCTTGACAGCCATCCGGATGACTGAACCTCTTTATAAACTATCAGGGCAGTTATTATAAAGGCATGGGTCGCCATAAGACTAAATGTTTCACCTAACTTATCCCAGAAGCCAAAATAGAGTTACTGGAGTCAGAAGATATCTCCAAAAGCACACACTTTGGAGTTATTACTAGCCGACCAGATGTGCCTCAAAGTCAATAAAAACTACTGAATGGTCTAAACAATTAATGCAATTTTTATTGAGCAGAGTGAAGCATTCGATGCACTTCTCCTCTGTCTTAATTGATCATTAAGATCATCTCTTCCACCACTCCTCCTCATTCACCTATAAATACTCTTTGAAGTTTCATTGTAAAGGGTTGGAAAGTTATTGATTGTTTAAACTGTTATTAAGTGGAAATATCTGAGTAGTTGTAATATAGTAGGCTGGGAAGAGAAGTATTGGATTGTAGAAAGCCATTTGACTCGAGTATGTAACTGGTCTTGGAAATCAAATAAACAAGCAGATTCACAGGATCCTGGTCTACATTATTGGTGATGTTTTCTTACTGTAATTATTATTCTCCTTATGTTTCCATACTGTCCATTTTATCTGATAAAGAACAACAAATTTAGAGTAGGATTTACTGCTAAGTACCCTATTTCTACCTGATAAACTTTACCTTTATGTTTTATTCTAAATGTGTGTTTGAGAATGAATCAATAGAGTATAACCAGTCAAGGAATGTTGCTGAGCCCATGTTTTGCTGAGTAGAACTTGAGATGTTGTTCTTGAATGACCTTTTCACTACATGCTAAGTAGAGTCCTAATCAAGGATGTTTATGGTTAGCCATGTCCCTTGTTTAGTCTTAAACAATTGTTTTGAATATTTCCCTTAGGAGTATGCCGAAATCAGGATAGGTTAAAAGTCCTTACTTGATCTTAGACTGCCCTTTGTTTACTTATATGTTTTCTCCTTTCTGAAAGTAGTCTGTTGGATTTCTGGATTGTTGTCTTTTAAAGTTGGCTTTAGTAGGAGTATTTCCCAAAGAAGTCTATGGTTTTCCCTGTCCTTTGGCTTGCTTCCAAATCACACTTTGAAGGCTCTTCTTGTTTAGTGAAGTTAATAGATTCTTAATTGGTTATTAGATTTGCTTCTTTCACATCATTCCTTAATGTTTCTTACCACAAACTCAACTTAAAGAGATCTTTTGATATAGATGACTTGCCCTATGAAAACCCTTGAATAGTTGTTGTGCAAGTAAACCCTTTTATGACTCCATAGCCCAATGGATTAGCATTGTTTCTTGACCTATCTTGCCATGCTGAAACATCCTTCTACTTATTTCCTTCATCACACTTCACATGACCTTCTCAGTCAATGATCCCCAACCAACAAACAAACAAATCCCTTGTGCTTCATAACTAGCCTAATATCATATCATGAGCCTTAAAGTATATCATTCTAAAAAAAATATAGAGAGATCCCTCTCTGAATCTAGGAGGGCTAGATCGTAGGATTCCAAAGTGGTTCTGATGTTGCCTTGTAATTTGGTATGCCAATCTTCCAAATCACAGGACCCCCAACACATTCCACAATAAAGGTTTTTCTGAATTCTGGTTTAGCTAAGACTTGTGCTAGGCACATTGCCTCTTTAAGATATTCAAAGGCCTTAGTTGCTTCAAGAGTCCATGAAAATGCATCTTTCGTCAATAATGTTGTTAGAGGTGCTTCTATTCTCCCATAATTCTTAAAAAACTTGCGATAATACCCTGTTAACCCGAGAAATCCTCGCAATTTCTTTATGGTTGTGGGGACTTTCCATTCCTTAATGGATTTAATTTTTTTAGGGTCTACCTTAACACCCTCGTCAGATACAATATGACCCAGATATTCCACCTCTTGTACTCCAAAGAAACATTTGGATGTTTTTGCATATAGTTGTTTTTCCTCTACTAGTTTGAGCACCCTGTCAACATGTTGAACGTGATCCTTCCAAGACCTGATGTACATTAGTATGTCTTCAAAAAACACCAGCACAAATTTTATAAGGAAGGATTTGAAAATGGAATTCATCAACCCTTGAAATGTAGAAGGTGCATTAGTAAGTCCAAAAGGCATGACCAAAAATTCATAATGACCCTCATGAGTTCGAAATGCTGTTTTCGGAATATCTTCAGTCTTCATTCTAATTTGATGATATCTTGAATGAAGATCCAACTTGGTAAAATAAATTGCTCCATGTAATTCATCCAATAATTCATCAATCATATGAATGGGAAATTTATTTTTAATAGTGAGCTTATTGAGCTCCTTATAATTTGGACGCATGCGCCATGATCCATCCTTTTTGTGCACCAATACTACTGGAGCAGAGAAAGAACTTTGACTAGGTTGAATTATACCAGCCTCTAACATTTCTGCAATCATACGTTCAATTTCTCTCTTTTGTACATAAGGATATCTGTAAGGCCTGATGTTTGGAGGAACACTTCCTGGAATCAAATGAATAGCATGATCATGATCACGAATAGGTGGGAGTCCTTTGGGAGTTTCAAACACCTTGGAATGATTATCCAAGGATTTTTTGAGATCTGGAGAAATATATGATTTTGATGTTGGAACTTCCAGTGAGCATAATTATGAAATTACGCCTCGTTGTTCTTTCTTCAGAAGCTTTTTCATGACATTAGAGCTTATTATCTTTCCTCGCTTCCCTGTGATACCCTGTAATTCGATTTCCTTTCCTTCTGAAAAAATTTTCAAGAAAAGTTCTTGAAAATCAAAAGCTACCGTCCCAAAAGATTGTATCCATTGTAATCCTAGTACAACATCAGCACCTCCCATTGGAATGGAAAGCATTGGACTATTCAATACATATTATCCCATGGTTAGGTTGATATTATGGCATTTTCGAGAGCAGTTTATAGTTCATCCTTTTGCAACCATCACTTGACATTCTGGTGCTGGGTATAGGAAATAATTCAATTCCTTGGCTACCTTAGTTATCTGCAGGGCCATGATCCTGGTAGTCCTGGAATCAAGGATCATGCAAAGAGAGTCCTAGCCGTTCCAACCGATGCATATCCTTAGAAGAATTACACGGAGAATCAAGCATGAGCAAAGTGCTTGATCATGGATGGAGTCAAAGACCATGTCATGCCACATATTTTCGAGAAGAACACAACAAATGAAATGTGGGTAGCCTTGGACATGATGTATCAAGGATGCTTGGTCCAAAGAAGAATGCTTATAGAGAATCATATGCAGTTGTTCCAGATTTTGAAGGGTGAGGAGATAGATCCCTTCCTATTCAGACTTCAGACTATTCGGGATTAATTGATTTCCATGGGTACGAATCTAGATGAGGGGCTCTTGGTGAGGACTACCCTGAATGTACTCATAGAGGATTGGGAAACGTTTTTCCAAAGAAACTTGGCCACAAAAGCATTACCATTCTGGGTATATACCTGGGCAATCCTCCGACAGGAGGAAATCATAAGGATGTGTTGAGATTGCAACAAGATGATGAGCTTAGTGGAAAGAAGTCGCTTTCACTAAGTGGGCCCGTAGGCTATTTTTGGCGCAAGTCTATTTTTAGACATGTCGATCATATTCTATGAGTTGCAGGATGCTATTTGTGGACGGTTGGTCAAGTTGGATGGACTTCTATTTTTAGAAATATTGGGCGGAATCTATTTTTAGATTGCTAGTCTAAAAATAGATATGTCGAATATTATTAGCTCTTAATAATATTTGGACTATAAACATTATCGTATTCTCTTGGAGCACTTCATTTAAGTGCAAAGATGTGGCACAGGAGCTGACAGAAGGAATAACGCTATTCCCAAGGGTTAAGTGGAGCTATTGCATGGATACTTCAGTTAGAACTCATGTGACAGAGTTTGGTAGAGTTAATGAAGTAGTTGATGGAGTTGTGTTCAGTTTAACTGAGTTAAACATAGTTGAGCTAGTTGTATCTAGTCTAACTGATTGATACACTAGTGAGAGTGGTGTGAATTAATTATTAATTAATTCACTAATTATTAACTCATTAATCAACTAAAGAATACATCAGTTAACTACAGTGCATGGACAGTTTCAGTGGAGACCGGTGAAGAGGTAGGTGAAAGAGCAGTGTGACTATCAGTTGTGACTATAGTGTTGCATGATTTGCAACACACAGTGGTTGGAGATGCCAATGAGGATTGCGTGAGCAAGGCTGGACCAATTCAAGTTCATTCAGAGCCATTCTTCAGCAGTGATTGCGCAGTAGAGGCAGGCTAGCAGGTGGCAGAGATTGGAGCATGTGTTTTGCTAGATCAGACCTGATTAGTGTGTAGCAATTGGAGATTGTACTGAGAGCTTGTGAGGAGATTTGTATAATGATTGTTACATGATCTCTATGACATATAATATACAGATAGTTGGGGGTTTTCAGCTTTAAGCTTTCCCATAAAATACTGTGTTCATATGTGTGATTGTTTATGGTTTTAATGTGCGCATGCGATTGTTTTTATTTCCGCAATTAATGATCAATGGTAGAAGAGATTATGTATTGTGAATGAAGTTAAAATAGTGTGTGATCAGGAGAATCTCGGTGTATAACATATCAGTTATCAAATTTCTACATGGTATCAGAGCGATATTGATCATTGGAGCAATTGCAAAACATTGAAGCGGTTGAGTTTTGAGCTGGTGGAATTCGAATTTGCAGCAATGTTTTCTTGGTGTCGAAGTTGAGATGTCTTTCAACGGATTGTGATTGGAGTATGCCCTTGAGGGCAGCTAGAATTATATTGCATGGAAGGACAAGATGGGCGATCTTGGATAATGATGGAGTTGAAGGACTTCATAGATGCGAAATTCCAAAACACTGCCTCTAGCAAATCTTGCCTTGCATGACGCATGGCAAAAGAAGACGGCAAAGTAAATAAAGTTGGAAGGTGTAAAAAGGATCATAGTGTCCGGACTTCATGGTAAGGCTTCTCCATTCTTGATGTGGAAGAGTTGACGGGAATTATTCCAAAGCAAGAGTGACTAGAGGAAGTTGGCGCTCGGATAAACTCAGGAACATAAAAATGGAGAAAGGCGACAGTATGCCCAAGTACCTCATGAAGTTCATCCAATGCAGGGATGAGCTGGGAAGTGTGGGGGTGACTGTAGATGACGAGGACTTGGTGAGCTTGGCTCTCCTTGGGCTTTCAAAGAGTTGGCATTCCTATTAGGACTCTGTCAATGGTCGGGAGAAATTTCCAGGATGGGAGCAACTTTGGTCGGATCTTGTGCAAGAGGAGATAAGGTGAAGTACCAGGGATGGATCTTCATCAAAGAACTCAGATGAAGAAAATTGCGCTTTGGCTGCCAAAGCAAGGAAGGGGAAGAGAAAGAAGAATGCTTCTCAATCCGGTGTGAAAGGCAAGAAGCAGGACATATCCAAGGTGAAGTGCTTTCACTGTCACCAACACGGACATTACGCCACTAATTGTCCACAGAAGAAGAAAAATAAGCAGGCTGCTGGATCTACAACTGGAGAGGCCTTAGCCTCGCAGTTTGAGCTGGATTTTTCATTGATCGCATGCTTGGTCTCAAGTATGATGGGTTCAGTGTGGTTTCTTGACAGTGGTGCGTCTTTTCATATGACCGGAGACAAATATTTGTTGACTGATCTGGATGAGAAAGATCTTGGAGTGCACATTGAGATGGGCAATGATGGTAGATACAGTGCGACCGGTATCGGTACCATTTCCTTTAAGAGGGAGTCTGTTAAACCCTTTGTATTGAAGGAAGTGATGCATGTTCCAGGATTTAAGAAGAATGTTATCTTTGTGGTGATGTTAGAAGACAAGGGATATGATGTTGTCTTTAGTGAGGGAAAGGCTTTCCTGCGCAGTAAGGCAACTGGTGAAACCCGGAGGATAGGGGTTCAAGTTAAGAACCTTTATCAATTGCAGGTAGATGGCTGCGTAGCAATGGCAGGCAAGGCAAAAGGAGTGGTAAGCTGGGATGATGGCGAGCTGTGGCACAGGAGATTGGGCCACCTTCACCATGGAGCTTTGAAAATTTTGCAGCAGATTTCTACCGGGCTTCCCAAAGGTACACTTGCGTAGTCAGATCAGTGCAAGGGATGTACTTTGGGAAAATTTGTGAAAGCCACCTTTCATGAGAAGGATAGTCATGCCACGACGATCCTTGAGAGAATTCACACAAACGTGTGTGGACCTTTCTCAGTAGCTTCGACAGAAAAGCACAGGTACTATGTGATATTTGTTGATGATTGTTCTCGGAAGTGCTGGATCTTCTTGATGCAGAAGAAGAGCGAGACATACTCAAAGTTCTGTGAGTTCAAGGCACTGGTTGAGAATGAATAGGGGAAGTAGGTGAAGGCTTTTAGAAGCGACAATGGTGGTGAATTCATCTCTGGCGAATTCAAGGAATTTTGCAGCGCAGAAGGAATTCGAAGAGAGCTCATAGCGCCTCATAACCCACAACAGAATGGGGTCGCTAAGCAGAAGAACATAACGATCGTGGGTGTTGCACGGGTGATGTTGCATGATCGGGGCCTTCCCATACATTTGTGGGCTGAGGCATGCAATACTGTGGTTTATGTGCAAAACCGTTGTCCTCACAGGATACTTGGCATGAGTACACCCGAGGAGGCGTTTTCTGGTAAGAAGCCTGATATTTCCCATTTGAGGATTTTTGGTTCACCTATTTACATTCATGTGACTAAGGATTCCAGGAAGAAGCTGGAGCCGACTGCAGAGGTTGGGATATTTTTGGGGTACACTGATACACCCCACAATTATCGTGTCTATTTTCCAGACAGTCGCAAGAATGTTGTGCGACGGGATATCAAATTTCATGAGGAGAAAGCCATGAAGTGTTTGCTTGAGAGGGAGCCACACTTGCATGCAGATGAGGAGCTATTAGTTCCTAAGTATGAGCCTCAGGATGTGGATTAGCCACAAGAGGAGGTTCATGGAGTGGAATAGACCATTCATGCAACGCCAACCATTAGAGGGCGGAAGCGCACTACAGAAGTTGAGCGACTGGCTCAAGATGCAGAGAAGATTGTAGGAGCACCTACATCATAGTGCAGACAGAGACAGTCACCTGACCAGTATACTGGATACATGGCTCTTATGAGCAAGTGTATCATGACAGAGCCATCCTCTTTCGAGGAAGCTGTGGAGGACCTCGCATGGGTAGATGCCATGGTGCAAGAGTATGATTCGATTGTCAGAAATAGTGCATGGGAGATTGTCCCAAGGCCGGAAGGGAAATCAGTGGTAGGTTCGAGATGGATCTAAAAAGTGAAGCAAGCAGCTGACGGGAGTGTGGAGAAGTACAAGGCAGGATTTGTTGCCCGAGGCTTCTCACAGATTGAGGGGATCGACTATGAGGAAACCTTTGCACCTGTCGCAAGGTATTCTTCCATATAGATGATTCTTTCTCTCTCAGCGCAGATGGGGTGGCACATTCATCAGATGGATGTGAAGACTACGTTCCTCAACGGAGTGATTGAGGAGGAGGTGTACATAGAGCAGCCCAAAGGTTTCGAGATATTCAGCAACGAGTCACATGTGTGCAGGCTCAAGAGAGCACTGTATGGGTTGAAACAAGCACCTCGTGCTTGGTACACAGGGATAGACAGTTATTTCACCGGACTTGGATTCTCCAAGAGTGAGGCGGATCCGAACCTATACCAGATTATGGTGGAGGGTAAGCTTTTAATAATTGTACTTTATGTTGATGATTTAATACTAACAGGTGATGAGCAGTTGATACACTCATGCAAGGCAGATATTGCAAAGGAGTTTGAGATGAAGGATTTGGGCCTCCTTCATTATTTCACGGGATTAAAATTTAGCGGTGCGGTGATGGGTATTTGGGTCTCAGCGAGCAATAACAAGGAGATGCTTTGGAGAGGTTCAACATGCAAGGCTGCAAGCCTGTTGACACTCCTCTTCCTGGTTGTTGGAGGAAGGAGGATGCTACTTCAGCGGAGGTAGTGGATGCCACTGTCTATCGACAGTTGGTGGGGTCGCTTATGTATCTGGTCAATACACGACCCGATATATGCTATGCTGTTAACCGGCTTTCACAAGCTATGGTTAAGCCTACCAAGCTCTTCTGGAAGGCAGGCAAGCATGTATTGCGTTATCTTAGTGGCACATCGGGATGGATGATGAGTACGGAACGGGAGGATGAGTTAGGCGACATAGCTTCATGGGAGACGGTATCATCATATCAGATATTGTGTGCAGCGGAAGATCATGTTGCTTTAGTACATTCCTACGGAGGATCAGGATGCAGATATTCTGACGAAGGCGCTCACCGGGAGAAAATTCAAATACCATAGAGGCAAGATCGGGGTGAAGGATAATCCCTATCTTGTTGAGAGGGAGTGTTGAGATTCAACAAGATGATGAGCTTAGTGAAAAGAGTCGCCTTCACTAAGTGGGCCCGCAGGCTATTTTTGGCGCAAAGTCTATTTTTAGACTATGTCTATTTTTAGACATATCGATCATATTCTATGAGTTGCAGGATGCTATTTGTGGATGGTTGGTCAAGTTGGAAAAATAGATGGACTTCTATTTTTAGACATATTGGGCGGAATCTATTTTTAGATTGCCAGTCTAAAAATAGATATGTCGAATATTGTTAGCTCTTAATAATATTTGGACTATAAACATTATCTTATTCTCTTGGAGCACTTCAGTTAAGTGCACAGATGTGGCACAGGAGCTGACAGAAGGAATTACGCTATTCCTGAGGGTTAAGTGGGGCTATTGCATGGATACTTCAGTTAGAACTCATGTGACAGAGTTTGGTGGAGTTATTGAAGTAGTTGATGGAGTTGTGTTCAGTTTAACTGAGTTAAACATAGTTGAGCTAGTTGTATCTAGTCTAACTGATTGATACACTAGTGCGAGTGGTGTGAATTAATTATTAACTAATTCACTAATTATTAACTCATTAATAAACTAAAGAATACATCAGTTAATGATAGTGCATGGACAGTTTCAGTGGAGACCAGTGAAGAGGTAGGTGAAAGAGCAGTGTGACTATCAGTTGTGACTATACTGTTGCATGATTTGCAACAACCAATGATTGGAGATGCTAATGAGGATTGCGTGAGCAAGGCTGGACCAATTCGAGTTCATTCAGAGCCATTCTTCAATAGTGATTGTGCAGTAGAGGCAGACTATCAGGTGGCAGAGATTGGAGCATGTGATTTGCTAGATCGGGCTTGATTAGTGTGTAGCAATTGGAGATTGTACTGAGAGCTTTGTGAGGAGCTTTGTATAATGATTTTTACATGATATCTATGACATATAATATACAGATAGTTGGGGGTTTTCAACTTTAAGCTTTCCCATAAAATACTGTGTTCATATGTGTGATTGTTTATGGTTTTAATGTGCGCATGCGATTGGTTTTATTTCCGCAATTAATGATCAATGGTAGAAGAGATTATATATTGTGCATGAAGTTAAAATAGTGTGTGATCAGGAGAATATCGATGTATAACATATCAGTTATTCAAAATTTCTATAGGATGACCAAGAGGCAAAGCAGCAGCAACGAGACGTTCAAAGTAAAGGAAGAAAAGGAGGAGGATGCAACCCTTGCATCAAAGGTAAGGAGGCAACAAGGGAAGTAGAAAAGGGACCTGTCCAAGGTCTGGTGCTTTAATTGTGGCGAACTTGGACACTTTCTTCAACCATTGTCATAAGAAGAAGGACATAGGATATTCTAAATCCAAGGTTGCAACAGCTAAGGTAGACGATGGGAGTGACGATGATGTATTCATGAGTGCTCATGAGCCACGAAAGTGGGATGACATTTATCTATAGAGAAGCTACAGATGCAGGTGGCAGGATCCTTGAGGTGCCCAACTCTTGGATCACATACGAGCTACGAGAGCCTTAAGACGATAGTGGGACAAATGGAGTAGGGGGTGCAAGAGATCATGGTGAAGTAGAGGGCAGAGCTGGGATATTTTAGAGGGAGCAATGCAGTGCAGAGGCAACAACAATGTAGAAACAACAACACGTAGGGGTTAGTGGAACTTCAACAGTGCAGAGGAGGTAGTGCTTACGCAGTGCAAAGCTGTAGCAGCATAGTGGCTTCAGGAGGACAACACAGATCAACAGCTAAGGGAGCTTCAGTGATGAGATGTAGCCTGACTGACTTGTCTGTCAGTGATTGGGTAGGGGTCCTTCAGTTGCTTACTTCTCAACAACTGAGTTGCAGTGCAACAATGGGCAACACGTTGCATCAATTTGAGAGGGAGTTGTAGTACGAATGTAGCAGTGACTGTGGTAGAGTCATGGGCAGCAATACAGATAGCAACATCAGTTCAGTGGATGGAGGGAAACAGGCCAAGCATCAACAATGCAGAGGTCGATGCTTAGATATTGCAATACTTGGTGTGGATGTATTGCTAGAGCACAATCCTCGCTAACAGGGAGTGTTGAGATTTTGAGGTAGCATCGGGTGTGATCTAGCCCTGAGATTTTGTGGAAGGGCTAAGACACACAAGACCTCCAAAACCCAGAAAGCGCTTGGAGAAATTTCATCTGGTGTGTGAGATATTAAAATAATTATTATTTTTAATGAGGACCCTAAGTCTAACTTAGGGAATTAGAAAAATTAAAGTGAATTAATTAAACACATGTGATGAAATGTTTTAAGTGACACAGATCAAGCAATATTTTAATTTGAGTCGTTGATTAGAGATTAAATCACGACCATTAATGTTTCAACAAGAAAAGTATAAGATAAAGGCTTGGGGTTGGTTGGAGACACACACACATTAGCAGAGCACTTAAGCTAAGTCGAATTTCTAGAGAGCGGTTTTGTTGAGAAATTTGAAACGAGTTGCAGTGCAGTGGGGGGCAGAGATCAGTAAGGGATGATTTGATCCAAGGCTGAGAATACATCAGGACAGTGAGTACTAGTCAGCACAGAGCCAGCCAAGAGGACGCAGTTCATCCAACTCCATGCAGAGGCTACGTAAGCCCAGCCAGGGTGACGCAGACCTAGCCAGTGCAGCGCAAGGGCATCGGAGCACCAGCCAAGTTGACGTCATGCCAACCGGGGCAGCGCAAAACCAATCAGGGTGACGCAGTGGGGACACTGGCCAGATAAGGGTTGACATAGAGGCTACAAAGGTAGCGCCGAGGGTTCCAGTGGGCCAGAAGGGGCTTGTGATCTGTAAATCCTATTTGAGGGTGTGATACAACCATATCTTTTGTCTCTGAGTGAAAGGTACTTATTGCCGTGTAATTTCTATGTAGGGACAACCATGTCTGGTCCCAAGAATGTTGTATTCAGATTCTACATAATCATATAAACCCTCTAGATCTGCTGCATTGGTTTTCCCGCATTGGGTATTTCCGGGGAGATTTGTCCGAAAAATTGTGTGTAATCTTGTCACATGTGTGTACTGTTCAGTAAATGATCTATAGATGTCTAGGATGTAGTTAGTGTCTGCTTTAGTCCTTTTTTGAATATTTCAGTTAAATAACTTGTTAAATGTTAATGAAACAAGTAGGTAAAGTAGATCTAGATACTGCAGTAGGGTTTCTGTTTTGAAACTTTCATAGATGACGCACTACGAAGGGCATGTTCATTATAACTTCTGCCCTCCACCGCCTCTGAGAATAGCCCTAGACAACCCTGCATCCATCACATGAGATGACTAGTATGCTTTCTAATGTTTTTTATGTTTTAAATGTGTTTTGGTGCCTCTGGCCCAACCATTTATGGACGTCACCCTTAGCTACTCTTTTGTAATTTTGTCATCTGGTGCACTTTTTGTAAAAACATTCAATTTACTTCTAACATAAGGATTATGGTCTTGTTATATTTCTATTTTATTTCATTTGACAGGGGTGTGGCCATGAGCACTATGCACACATAGTTACAGTAGGTTAATTTCGTTGTCTTTTGTTGGTGAGATTTTACATTCAATTAGTCAATTATTTTAATGCTGCATTTAAAAATAAATTTTAATCTTAATAACACAAAAATTTTCCATCTTAAAGATTTACTTTTTACTTAATTTTGATCCATAACTTAAAAAATATACCTTAAAGAATATAGGTGGATATGATTTAATTAGTTTTTCATCCATAACTTAAAGAATATATGCCTATCAACCTATATCAACCACATTAATAAAGCACTAGTTGAATAATACTTTTAAAAAACCACACTTTATGGTTGAGGAAAATGTTTTTCTTAACTTTAAGGTTGAGGGGAAATGTTTTTCTTAACCTTAGTTGTAAGTTATCGAATTAATACTAATTTTGCAGGAGTAATTTTAAAATAGGAGTAGTTGCTTTATATCATCCTCGCAAACAAACTTAGACCAATCCCTTATGAATGTGACTTGTACCAAGCACGAATTAACTATTCATGAAGACTCTCGTAAGAGAACTAAGCTTAAACTTTGGTCAACCAGGGTGAGGTGTATTGGGAAGTTCTTATACTTCGAAACTCTTCTCAACCTGGATTAGATGTATTGAGAAGTATTTAGAATATCATATGTTCTTTTAGTTGACTTTTGTATCAGTTCGATGATGAGAAATAATATTTTTGTTAATAAATTTGGTTTCATTCATATTTTAAAACTATTATAAGTATTTTCATATTTAAAATTATAATAATTTTAAATATTAAATAAATATATATATTTTTTTAGATATTTAAAATAAAGAAGTTTAATAATTATATTTATAATAAATTATTATAAAAAATTATATTAAAGTAATTTTGTGTGTAATAAGGTATGTGGGACAATTTAATTGGTAATAGCTGTGTTATGAAGTATTTTGTAAATTATAAAATTGTAAGGTGAAATTTCTTATACAATTCAATAAAAAAAAAGATTAGTGTTAACACTAAGTATTATGACATTGAGACAACCGATCACATAATGTAACAACATAGTTAAAGGGATACTTGTAAGTTTTTATATGTAGTACTCCCACCAAACCCAAAAAATAATTATCTATCTAACACAAAATTTCACATAAAATAAAAACATATTTCATTTAAATATAAAATGAGACCATTATTAAAATAGTTTGATACCCAACATTTAGCAAGAGGTTAACAATGTACCAATGTGTGTTCTCATCCATCATTTACTCTACTCCTTTACATAGACTCAAGCAACCTTTTTGTCTCTGAGATGGAAAGGGTCAAGCATAAGGCATCTTATTCTCATGAATAGGGGGATGCTAGTTCTAACATTGCTCCTAATGTTTATGCATTGCTTGGCTCGTGAGATTGTGAGGACATCCCTCGAAGTGAGGGGAGTCAGATGAATCAGTAGGATAAATCCCCATATGAGGATGCCTCTTTATAATGCATGGAAAATGGCCTCAATGGGGTAACGATTGCACCAAATTAGCCATGACTATTTCCATATTCTATGTTTGTCCTCAAATTTTCATGCAGATGTTAGCATGTATTAAGGACCTACAATAATAGGTGAGCATAT
The DNA here is from genome assembly GCA_034641835.2 of Pinus albicaulis. Classification (NCBI taxonomy): domain Eukaryota; kingdom Viridiplantae; phylum Streptophyta; class Pinopsida; order Pinales; family Pinaceae; genus Pinus; species Pinus albicaulis. The sequence goes on from CM076579.1 coordinate 1,268,286,175, forward strand.
ACTTCTTATCAACACAAGTGAACAATATCCTTCGATATCGAATAATACAAACAAGTAAATACATTTCGCATGCTACAAAAATTATTCCTTCATTAATAATCCATAACTTGAGGATTGATCCCATGAAATTTGCTTAAAACTTACACCTACCTCAAATTGCATCAAACAATGTTGTGATCTAAGGAATCATAAACCGTTACCAAAAGTGTTCCATTGTTGCAATAGAGATCGTTATACACATTAACATACCTACATACACAAAGATGAGAAAAAGAGAGAAGATAATGCAAGTAACAAGAGACCACCAAATAAGCTTCTTTATTAATGCACCAAAATATTTACAATGCATCCCCTCATATCTCTACCTCCCTATCATATCAATATCATATTTATATGTGTACTTCAACTACAATATAGTTGTAACTATCTAACTGCATGGTCCACCCACTTATATTTCTAGTTAAAAAATCAACTAAATTCCACTATCGAATCTAGTTGATAGAGTCAAATGGCTCTTCCAACATGTCCCCACCTCAATTCCTTACCCATCCCAAGCAAGTAAGATATGTGGATTTACAATACAAAATATAAGAGAGGATACAGTAAATTTTTTTTATATCATCTTTAGTCTATGGATGCAATGGTTGTGTTTGTGTTGCTTCAGTGTTTGGCTTTTCTATGGTTAGCGCTATAACTACCAAAATATGAGATGAAGATGCTTATGTTTATTAAAAATCATTTCAAGCCATGCATGTAGAGGTACTGTACTTTCAGTGGTTTGATTTTGATTGGTTTGAAACCTTTAACAAGATTGAAATTTTAGTTATGGTCCATCTTCATAATTAATATTTTAGCTTTTCAAATAAATTTAATGATAAATATAAGATGATATATTTTTCATATCAACTTATAAAAAATGGTTTTGAAAAATGACAAATCCCTCACATTTTTCATATCTAACTTCAAAGGGAAAATGGTTTTGAATCATGACAAATCCCTCAAGCACCACCTAACAAATCATGGCGAATCCCTCAATCCCATGAGAACATTAAAAGTTAGATGGGCCAAACGGATACATGTGCAGCTAGATATAAAAAATTACAGACTAGACTCTTAAAATGAAAAGGGGATATCTGAGATTGGGTTGAATTTTGAAGGCAGAGAAAGTGTAAAAAAGGTGGTTGTGGATGTGGTGCACTGTGCAACACAGGCAGAGAAGAACAAGCAAATTTTTTTTGTTTTATATGATTCTATATTTCCCCACATAAACTGATCCCAGCGGAATTATATCGGGAACTTGGTTTGGTTATGGTAGAATTTAGAGAAAGAAAAGACGCGTTACATGACTTAAATTAAAAAGCGTTACATGGCTTATATGTGTGCACAAAGTCAATCCCCGTGTTTTTTTTTAAAGAAACCTTAGAGGTGTAGATCCATTTATGATAAAATGCATGGTTAAGAAACTTCTCGTGACATCAGTGGTTCAAACCTCAACTAGCCCTATGTGCCATATAAATAATGTAAACTAATATACTTACTACCTTGTAATATTTCATATTAGAGGATACCACATGTTTTTGTTGCTCATGTGATATGATAGTTTCTTAATGCATGTTAATTTATAGATATCATCTCTATATGCAAATTTAAGGCTAATTTTTCTTATCATTCCCAACATTTGGAGGGATGTCTTCATGACGACATATGCTAAGTAATTCTTGAGCACTTCAGAATCAATGCCACAACTAACTTCTCTTATTCATGAACAATGAGAATATGCTCGCTGAAATTTCAAAAACAAAAATGCTTCATAAGCATGGTGTGAAAAGGAGTGGGTGAATGATAGATAGGAGCATATACTAATAGATCATTGGTCTCCTATTAAATGTTGAGGGGATGAAACGTATATAAAACGTATAGATGTCCCTTTAATTAGTTTGTCACACTATAAAGGGTGTATTGATGTCACTGACATCACTAAAAACCTGCACTTACTTCATCCATACCTGCTTAAGGACTTTCAACTAAACGCTTCTCATTAACACAAGATTAATTACTATGTTGTTTATCATGAGACTACACTTTCATTAAAAATAAACCAACCATGCGATGTCACAACTAACATCCCCTATTCATGAAAATGAAAAGCCCTATTCTTGGCCCTTGTAATTTGAAAGACACAAAAAAACACTCTCAAGTTCACTCTAATAGACTATTAACCTCTTGCTAAATATTGAAAACCATACACTTATATAAAACCTACAATGCTCCTTTAATTAATTAGTCACACTGTAAATGATGTATTGATGTCATAAACAACTTGCATTTAGCCTCATCCATGTCTACTTAAAGATTTTTAACCAAAGTCATTTTATTAATATAAACTTGATCACTGTGTTGCTTATCATCAAATTAATTTTTTTTTTTTTTTTTTTCTAACCTTGGAGATTTGAACTTTGAATAGTTTGCTTTACATATTACTTCATAACAAGGTGATCACCAATTAAACTACACCCCATGGACTAAATTATATTATTATTAACAATGAAAATAAAAACCATTTTATTATATTATTATCATATTTATATAATATTTAAAAAATTATTATTAATATTAAACAAATGAATTTTCTATCTCTTTAAAATTAAATTTGATTTATTAAAAAATATAATATACGTTATTATTATATTTCTTAAAAATCTAGGATATATTATTTGAGATAATGAAATATAATAATATGATTTGAAAATTTAATTTAAATAAATAAAAAATTCAAAATAATTGTAAAATCCTAAAACTTAAAAATAAAATTAATTGTTCAATAATATTTAAGAAGTAGAATACACACCTTGGAGTTTAGCAAGAAGGCCTTCTCCAGCGCATACAGTCTTATTTGGTTTTGAGCTATCAAATTACTAAATGTATTTTTTTGGATAATTTTAAAATAAGAGTAATTGCATAACTCGGAGGTGTATAACTATGGGGCAGTTTTAGTTTTTTATGCTATAAATCACTGAATATGATATAAAGTAGTTATTATTTCATATATATAATTTTAAAAAATTGATGAAATACTATTCGTAATTGTGATAATGAATTTTGACTTGTGTAATGAATTTTGTGTTAACTCCAATTCAATAGAAATGATGTTGATAGTGTGTTAGACATATTGTGTTGTGGTTCCAGGTGTTATGCTTAAATAAGGCTCATACAATGTTATGTGATATAATGTGGGAAATATAATTCTTGCTGAAGAGACTAGTCTCAAAATTGACATTTAGCTTGTAGGTACCTTTCTAGTTTGTTCCTTCATTCCAATGCCTTGCCTTCAAAAGTTTTGTGGTCAGAAGGTTGGTATGTGAGCAAAGTTTCACCAATATTTCTTGATATTTGGTAACTAGCCATCTTAATGGGAGATGATTTTACTTGTAAATTTGGGAAAAGATAAGAGGAAGATAAGGGATGGAGGTTGATATCCAAAAAAGTAGGGAAGCGAGTCAGATCCACACTAATCGGAGGAGATGTCATCCACGAGGCTTCTAGAATAGAAGCTTATCAAATGTTTTAAATTTACCTTTGTTTAAACAGTGTTACACCCTTTGAACAAGAAAAGTGTCATAGTGTCGTAATCTAGTAGTTATACACAGAGTAAAAACTAGAAGTGTCGTAGTTAACCATGGTATCACATGCAACATCCTTTAAAATTAGGGCTTTTAATTTATTTTCATGAGTTTCTTATCTTCTAGAGTAAGTTTTTTCTTCCATATTATTCAGGTATTGATGGAAATTATGCTTTAGATGGCCAAGGATAGGAGTACAACATCATTTTCCATGCATGTAACAAAATAATGTATAGCAAAACCATTCGTGAAAAATTTGCTTTCTTTCTACTTTTAACATTTATTACAAAGTGTGGTGCTACATTAATCATGTGGCATTTCAAATTTTCTCTATGATGTGATAATAAGGTGGAGGGTTAATTGACCATTAAGTATAACACTAAAATATTGTGTGTAAAGGAACCTTGGTAGAGGTGATAGATAAGTGTCATATAGAAGTCTTTGGATCTTTACTCTTTATATTATGGTGCTACACTTAGAAGAGCACAATTGGCTTGCTAACAAATCTACGGATATTTACTATTTGCAATATGGTACTACCAAAATTGCCTTGCTAACTGATTAAATATGTCTAAGTAATCAAAATTGTCACAAAAGTATTATTTTTTCCATGAAAAGTGACATAATATTTAGCTACATCATTGTCTAGATTTTAAAGATGCTCATGTGAGTTTGGTAAATAGATCATATTTGTAGATAAAACAAATACTTGATGATTCGTATCTATCCTAAGAAATTTGCATCCATGCTTTTACCATATCATAAATTATATATCAATATTAATAATGATTATCATGAACATTGGTAAGCTAATAGAAATAAATTTCTGATGGTGCTACCATTTGCACTAGGAAATTTGCATCCTGCATGATTTTGATACCATATTATAAATTATTTATTAATATTAATAATGATTATCACGAGCATTGGTCTTCGACTCATGACTAAACCACCTAGGACATGTCATGGAAATTGAAATTTATAAGCTTCTAATTTCTGTTTGACCTTAACTCCTTCCAAACTTCCATAGAAACTTATTTCTCATTTATTTGGTATGTCGTGAATACAACAATCAGTATGTGTACGGTGCAGTGTAACCGTTATCACTCTCTTAAATTTTTTATGTTGTTTGTTCTTATTCAGAATTGAGGGATTGAGTTGGTACGTAATTTATCAATATAGATGTTTATATCTTGGTAATTAATATCAATTAAGTATTTAAAAAAAATCATCATTTGTTTTTATTAATTTATTTAAATAATTTTATGTTTGATTGGTTTTATTGCTTGCCTATTTTTTTAAAGCTACTAAATCATTATATTACTAGATGTTATAAGTACATTAAAGATAGTTCTGTCGTGGTTTACTATTAGGGAAATTATACCAATAGTGGAAATATTGAGTTCTTATGCCAAAAAAATACATAGTGTGTCCAAAATACAATTGTTGGACTATCTCGACATAGACTGGAAATATTAACAACAAAAATTAAAGACTTACTATCAACATAGAGGCTTATGGCCATGCTCAAAACAAGGACCGAGATAACACCCTATAAATGTATAAATGTACTTACACCAGGCATTAGGAGGATTTTGAGGTCTAAAATGGGTCTCTTAAGTAAAATGTACAACCAAAATAAACTTTATAAGAACCAATATGATTCAAGATGATGATGTCAACCATGGGGGATGATTCACCATTTTTTAAGTAAAAGGATAAAAATATTAAAAATAATAAAACTACTTTTTCAACTCGTATTTTCAACTTATCTCCCAAATTTTTTACTCAAATTTTGAGCAGGAGTACTCATTGGATGCAAAATTTAAATGTTCATCCAAGGAGTACCCATGTTGCATATTTTCGGTGAACCCTGCTATGCGAAAATGTGAAATACATGAAAAAACGTGATTACAATCACATTTTTCATGTATATCTCATTTTTCATATGGTAGGGTCCATTGAAAGTATGCAACATGGGTGCTCCTTGGATAAGGAATTAAATTTTGCATCCAACTAGTACTCCCGCTCGAAATTTGAGTAAAAAAATTGGGAGATAAGTTGAAAAAGTATTTTTTTCTTTTTTCCCTCTAAAATTTGATTATGTAATCAAATATCATTTTATTATTTCCACTATTATTTTATAATTTCCTTAGGAGGCCCATTTTAGACCTCAAAATTCCCCTAATGTAAGAATGCTCTTGTAATTAACCAAGAGAGAGTACAGAACCATCCACCAAACTCGAATGATATTCTCAGAGAAATGTGGGGAGGGCTGATCAGAGACACCAAGGCACTCCCCATGTTGCAGAAGGGAAACAACAACAAAGGGATGAAAATCAAAGGATTTTGCGGAGTTCTCTCAATCAGGTGAAATTCTTTGCACTCACATGGAAACTTTCCTTATAATATATGAAGGTGGTGAAGTGATGGCATGAGTGTGCGAGCCCAACCATATTTTTAATACCGATTTCCATTTGGGCGCTGAGGCGATGGATCCACTGCGCTTCATTCCCTTTTATCCATCACCGACAAGTGATCTTCCATTCTTTCCGCTTTTCTTGGGAAACACCCCGATTGAGGAATGTTTGGATTATTTTCATATAATACCAAAACTAATTTTTAATCATGTATTTAATACCCTTTATTATAAATTTTTATATCTATATAGAACTAAACCAAAATATAACAATGCTTCTTTATTAAATTCATTTAATTAACATTTAAATGTTTAAATTCCATTGTTTCTATTAAGAATATATTTATTTCAATAAGTATACATCCCAAAAAAATGTAATATGTTACACTCTTCTTATTATAATTGAACTCATCAAAGTCATGAAATAACACATAATCACTAATTTAAAATCAATTTGTTATCGGTAAATTTGATTGGGCAATACAATGTTTGTAGATAATTCCCATGCTTTGAATGGATAGAATAAGGAAATGTTTAACTAGGGAAATGTATATAGTATGGAAGTAGAAAGTTATTTAGTAATGCATTTATATAATTTTTAAACTAATAATTAATGCACATGTCATAAGAAAGGACAAGAATTAGTGCATTATTAATTCAACTTTGAATCCATCGAATGGAGGAATGAAAGAAAGTCCTTTAGGTGTCTAGTAACTTAATAGTCAATCACTTTTAGTGAATGAATTATGGGGATTAGTTCATAAGGTTCACACAACCTAGAATTATTTTTCAATTATTAATATGGAATAACATAATACTAATAATGCTTCTTTACTAGTGTTTCTAGTGACCTAGTAACACAACACATAGCTATTTTCTCCATGCCACCGATCAAATGAATGAAGGATTGAGCTATGGGTTTCATCTATTCCATTGAATTAAAATAGGCGATGACATATGTTTTAAATTAAAGGAACATAACACTTAGTCCTAGTAATTCATTGACCACATAGATTTTCAATGCACCATAAGAATAGAGATTTTGTATCCATGTAAATCCCAAATGGAAAAACCAAATTTGATGGAGATTTTGTTATGTAGGAAATTGATTAGAAAAGTTTTGGTTGTACACAAATTGAGTGTATTATTACTCATTGGTAGGAAATTTATAGATGACTATGACTCAACAAAAAAAAATTGTCTCATCATTGGACCAACTCAATGTCTTATTCTATTCTGATCATTATGCATATTTCTTCTTTGAGCTCTCATCTCTATTATTTTATTTCTTCATTTTCTCCTCTTTTTTGAATGCCCCACCCCCACTTCTTCATCACAACCTTCATTTTTAAGGGGCTACATTGGAAGGCCAACCATCACAATGGTTCATTTCAACTTCCAAATAAATTTGTGGACATTTCCTCACTTTGCAAAAAAAGAAATAATTAAAAGCATATTATAAAATTTGCAAAGAAATAGTGGTGAGGACTCAATTCAGGTCAATCCCACCAACAACTTACCTTCATTCCTTCATTCCTCCCACCTGCATGCCCATGGTACTGAAAACTTTAACATTGTTAAATATCCTTTACAAATACATTTATTCTCTCTTTGTGATCTTTCAAAATATTTTTGTAAAGTTCTTACTAAATTATTTCAGCTTTTACTTCTTTTCTTTGGAATCCATTCTAATTTAAATTCATATTTATAGGATTTTAGGTTTATGTTTTCACATGAAAGAGAATTTAATTTGGTAATTGCATTGATAATTTCTGCATTTAATGAAGTAGCTATTAAAATATAAAGCAAGGAATTTCAATAGAGCAAGGATGATGATATGAGGTCACAGGGGCTTCACTCAAATAACCTCTGACATATCACGTGCATTCATGGTATACTAAAAAATACCCCTAATTTGACTACATATTGGAAAATACCTCTAAAAATCACATTATTTAACCCCTGCCAATATGAACCCAATACACCGCCTCAATTTAAAAAACCCCTACTTTCACTAGATATTGTAGGCATCCATTGTTTCATTAACATTTTTTATACCCCTTTATATTTTTTTATTAACTTTGAGCTCCATTTTTTATACCTGTCATTTACCCTTTATATATCCCTCAATATTTTATGTCTTTTTTTCTCAATATATATCCCCCCATATGAACCCACATGGTATGATATTGCTCCCCCAATGAAGCTCTCGTGTATGAGGTAGAACAATGCTTGTTTTAGGCACCTCGTAGTAAAGTATTCAATGCTAGAAGGATGTGTAAAAGAAAATTGTTGTTCAAGAAATAATAGAATTCAACAAAACAATGGCAGTATGTAGTTGCACCAAACACAAGCAATTTTGCTCACCATTCTCTGTTCTGCTTCCTGCTAATGTTTTTGTGAAAATTTGTGTATAAAATGGGTTAAAATACCACTTTATTTCTCAAATGAGCATGTTTTTTCCATCCCATGAATCCAACACATTGGCACCCATCCTTTTGTGAGTCAAATTCGCATTGGACGTGTCTTGCACAGGTGCTGTGTCTTATGTCAATCCAACATGTGAAAAGGGCCAACCAACATGCACAAGAGGTGTGTCCAATGCCATTCTAACATGTGGAAAGGACCAACTAGCATGATGGTGATCTCGATTCAATGGATTGTGACATTGAAGAGGTTAGAAATGTTTCAGGCCTCTTAAGTTTAAGTATAACACAGTCACAAAGGTTATTAAGTAGTAATTTTGGCAAAACTGATTTCATAATCAAACAAGGTCTTTAACTTGAACATAGGCATCATGATTTGTAAACCTCAAGGAAGCAATATTACAGTAACATTTTATTGTAACATGGTTCTTTCCTTTTTGTTAATATTTTTCTCTCTTCAAACTATTGTCAAAGAAGTCATAAATTAATGCTATATATTATCGCCTTAAGGCGTTTCCTTGCAACATTTGATACAATTGCTAGTTTCTATTCTTTTTAATAAAATTAATTAATAATATTAACTATTTCATTCCCATTCTATTCCTTCACGCTACACTATTTACGAAAACAACTTATAATGGATAAATCTGGCCAAAATTAGGGTTAGGGGTTTTAAATTAAGATTGTTCTCTCTAACGCATATCCTTGTTAAGGAATCTTGAAAGAAAAAAGGGCAAGTCATAACTGGCCGCAATCCACTTTAACGTGTAAAATTCATGTTCGGGGCATAAATTCGTGCAGGATCGATGAATTTTAAAGGCAGAATGTGTGAAAGCAGGGAATGCTCCATCTTGCAATGAAATCCAATGCAAATTTCTAAGTCATTTCTCCATAAACAATGAAAGGAAACGCTAGGAATATCTATTATCGGCACTTGTTTCAATAAGTGAGCATGGAGTGTGAGCTGAGTGGGGGTAATAACGTCATCGGCATTATTGGCAGGGTTTTCAACGTCTGAATGTGTCTTCGCTTTTGCTAAATTCTACCATAACTAAAGAAATCTGCTGCTATAATTCCGGTGGGATCAGTTTCTGTTTCTTAAAAAAAAAAAAAATTACAGATGAAGGTTTTGTTTATGGAGGTTATAGAAATAAATTCATCACCATCAAACATATTTATCCACCTAAAATCCTCAAGCTAAACCGCTAACCCAAATATCTTAAAATTTCAACCAGGTCAAAATTTTACCAGAATTTCAACTATATTCCAAGAAAAATTGTGACCTTATTGGCTTTCTTGCAAAGCACCCACCATGTTGCCTTTAGTTTTACGACTCTGTTTCTTCTATGCTCGTACTGCATGGTGCCCCACATCTATTTCCATCTCCTTCACACTTTCTCTGCCTTTAACCCAATTTCACACAGATTGATCACCTTGCAAATTTAGGATCCGAGCTGAAACAACTCTATAAAACTTTCCCAATTCTTTTAATTTATTGCTACACATGTATTCATTTGTTCATTCTAACATAAAGATGTTGTCGGTCATGGGGTTCATGGATTTCCCATGATTTGTTAGGTGGGGATTTTCTTGTTTTTCTGATTCAAAACAACAGCCTCAGCCTGCAGAGAACCGACAACATAAATACAGGAGGTGCGACAAGAAGCGGATAAGATAAGAGCAGGATATGAGTCACGTTTAGTGGAATTTGAGACAGGGATGGGCTTTGACAAACTTGAAAATGCCGGTGCAGGTAATGAAAATATGCCAGATTTTTGTTCTCTTTATAAGGAGTATTCGATGTTATTGAAGGACCCATGGAGTTGGGAGGATAGCGCGGATTTTGGAGTCCGAAGTGTAGCAGCTATCGGGAAGCAATCAAAGTGTTAAAGAAGAAGTTGCAGAGCAGCAGGTGGAGGAGGAGGATTGTTTGAGAGGCTCTGTTTTTGAAGCTACCAATGATCTACTCTGGAGGCCTCAGAGTCCTCTGTCAGGTACAGAGGTTCTATTTTCTCTGGATTCCATGGGCAGCCATGATTGTACTACCCTGTTGCAGGATGGGAACATTGCTTAGGGCACTTTTTCTTGTTTCAGAATTTGGGAACATGATGATGATCTCAAAGATGACAGAGTCACCCAGATAGCATTAGTTATGAGAATGAGAGTAGGGACTCGGACTGGATTTGGGGTTCCCTTGAATCAATCTCAGTTTTCTGAATCTGTTGAATTTGAAACCTCTATGCCTTCATTGTAATTGGGTATTTTCATTTCATTGCAGCTATGGTTTCTGGTAGTTGGTTTTTAATCCAAACATTAGCCTTTGTTTTTATGAAATATGGGCATTGGAATAATAAAAAAAAGATGTATGCGTGTTTCATGTAGTGCGTGTAAAGTTCTCATTTCATATTTTTGTAACCATGGTGGCCAATGGCCTGAAACAAAACACTTAAATTTTTCAAATTAAACATCGGCTGTAACTATTTTTCTGTGTGTATATCAGAGAACTAGATTTTGGGAATTTTATTAACCTTTATTAATCTCTGGCCATTATTTTTTTCGGCTTAGTGGGATAGATGTCAGTTCTTCTAAGAGGAGGTGGTAGTTATGTGAGGGAAAAATGCGGATGATTTTTTGGGGATAGTATTCGCTCTTTGATACAGTTTAATGAATTCATTATAACTCTAAAATATATTGATTTCACAACGGGGAGACATAAGAATCTTTAATGGGAAAACTGGTTTCACAACTTAGATTCAGAATCTTATGATCATGAAATTGAGAATTTTTGTGATTTAATCACTGATTTCATAACCAAGATTCAGAATCTTCTGATCATGAAATTGAAAATTTTTGTGATGCAATCACTAGTTTCATAATTGAGATTCAGAATCTTCTGATTATGAAATTGAAATTTTTTTTGATGCAATTAATGTTTGTCTAGACATGAACTAGGATCTTCAAATCATGAAAGGGAAAATTTGTGTAGTGCAAGCATTTTTTGTGATTTTATTGAACATGATAGCAAAACAATAATGCTCAATTGATAGTTGGATCAGACCACAGAGATTCAGGAAAGGAAAGAGAAAGCTTTGATCTTCAATCATGAATGACTAATTAAATTGAATTTAAAAAAAAAAAAATTGTTACCAAACAGATTAGTATTTGAAACTTCCTCTAAATGGATGTCCATCTTAATCAAAGAGAGCTATGATCTTAAACCATGACCGACAGAATTTGAAAAATAAATTAACAATAGAACTTCAACCGCGAATGGTTGCATTGAAAAGAACACTAATAGCTTTGAATTGAAGAAAATATTAAATGGATTAGGGCTTTATTATGAATGGTCAATTGCATTTAATTAAAAAATATATATTGGATTAGATACCCAACCATGAAAGACCAATTTATATTGAATTTTATAAATGGATTCGAATTTGAAACCTCAGCTACATGGATATATATTTTTGATAAATAGTTAAATTTATTGATTTTAAAAATAGAGAAATTTAGGAAGAGTTAATAATTAAATTGATTGATTTCATGGTATGGAGAAAATTGGGAAGGAAGACTTGTTATGAATGACAACCTTGTTTGATGAAAGGGACCAATTTTTGGCTTTTATCTAATACAGCAAAACAATAATAAAGTTAGATAATCAAATTCGTTTAGTTAATCATGTCTTTGAAAGGTTAGAATTTAGTTGAACACAAAAAAAAATATGACAAAAAAAAACATTGATAAAGGCAAAGAAAATGGAAAACTATAATTTTTAATGATTAACTGTATTGATTTTTTTTCAAAAGAAAAAAGTATTATATTATTAAAAAAAAAATCCAAAAGAAATGTTTTGTTTATATTATATAAAAAAATCTAGTTTAGATGTTTTAATGTTCTGAATATTCAATATGCTTTGTGAGGTCCATAGTACAACATTACATAAAAATCTAGTGTAAGTAAGATTTATGGGAAATATATATACCAGAGTATATTGACAATAAGTAAGAAAAGACCCATATGAACCAAAATATAAAAGACTATTGCACCTATATATAAGGCTTGCAATTCATAAATTTCAACAAAATTACATATAAGGCTTGAAATTCATAAATTGCAACAAAATTAACCACATCCCAAAAAAAACTAGGAATATGTGAACACCATAGCCAAAAAACAGGAGATCGTGTAACAGGAATTTTTCCAATGTAGAGGGAAACTCTACAAAAAAAAACTTGGTAGTTTATCTCAGTCATCTTATATGATAAGTCCAAATTAGATTATGCATCCACTATAGAGTTCTACTCTCGATGTATATGGGCAAAGGCGAGATCTTTGAAAAACATGATCAATGTTCAGATGCGACACAATGAGTTGGATAGAATAGGATGATAGAACGTGGACCTGTGATTGACTCAGTCAATAGTGAATTTTGAGTCCCCAAAAACACACATAGATTCGAGAGTTAACCAATGAGCAAAGTAAAGAAGACCAACAGGTGCCATGATCTTCACTCTAGAATTGGTCACAATACCATTGTTCCAGTTGAATATATAATAGTGACCTAAAGCCAGAACGACATATTCACCACAACCACATACCTTGTTTTGCGCAACCCCATCGAAAAATCTGACTGGGTATTTCCTCCATCTGTCAATTGGTTGTAACCCTTTTTTAATCCCCTTTCTAGCCTTGGATTTATATTCCCTCAAGTATGGACACATTTTCTTGCAAGTCTTGTCAATATAGAAGGGGATATTATCAAATATGAGAGTGTTCCTGCATTTCCGGATACCTAAAAAATAAAAAAATGGACTCTCTTATTAGCCTTATTTTTATAATACCAGTCCATAATGTACTCATTAATTGATGTGTATATCCAGCCATCATCAATTTTCAAACGTTGTAAAACCCCAATCCAAATGGCAACAAAAAATGAACATATGAGAAATATGTCGATGATATTCCCATAATATCCCCAACACATATGACATTTTCCCAGACCGTAGAAACCCCTCTTACCTAAGTTCTCCTAACTGAGAATCTTATTGTGTCCCACAAGCCATCCAAAGCATTTTAATTTAAGTGGCATATGCCAATTCTATATTTTCTAATACCATCCAGTCATCGTGGAGAATATTTATGAAGGAGTAATATGGCAATAAGTCTCTTCGGCATATAAGAGAGTGTTGGCCCCATCCCTGAATGTGACGTTGGCACCATATAGGTTATCAATATGTGCCTCCCAAATCTCGACTAGAGATCCCACCAATCTGAGTGCTTCTAATCCATATTGGATATAGACCCATTGGAGCATCATTAGACCACAACTGGTAAAGGTGGATGATCCCCTAGTCATGTAAATGTTGGATGATCTCCATGGGAAATATGTGATTACCTTGAAAACCCCAAATTGGATCCAAAGCAATTTCCACATATGCACCTGAACCAATATCCCATCGAAGATTGCCAAGTAGTCAATGTTTCCAAGATCAAAGGTATTTCCAAGATCTAAAAAGATCTTGAGGCATGAGACAGTGACAGTGCTGAAAAATAAGAAAAAATCAAAGGTATTTTCAAGATCTAAAAAGATTTGAGGCATGAGAGTCCAATCTAGCTTGCCAACAACTCAGAAAGCATGAAGACTTAAAAAAAACAAGGACTCAATCAATTAGAATGAATTTGTAGAATAGATCTCATGATCGTTTTCCAATATGGTCTCTGATTTTGTTGATGAACAAATCCCTCTTGTGAACAAGAGTGATTTCCCTAGGTTTGGCACCCAGATCTAGAACATAACAAGCAAGAATAGAAAAGTTTCCCTAGGTCTAAAATGATAAAATCCTAGACGAGCAACAATAATATGAGTGATTTGTATCTTGTTAATCGACGTTTGTCTTCACTAATTTCTTGTAATCTTTAGCTTCCATCTTTGTCTTTAGTCTTCATGAAGAAAAGACCTGCAAATAACACAAACAAACAGCATATCAAAGAATATATATACAAATATGATTTGAAAAATACCTATACATATGATTAAGGAGATATGTAATAAAAACCATAAAAATGTAGACAATATTTATGGGAAAGAAATGCATACCTATATTAATCATGAAATAAGTGACTACAACCTAAGCCTTGAGGTTGTAGGTCCCCTTCTAGTTTATTACTTCATTCCAATGCCTTGCCTTCAAAAGTCTTGTGGTCAAAATGTTGTTATTTGAGCAGAGTTTCACTAAGCTTTCTTTATATTTTCTAACTAACCATCTCAATGGGAGATGGTTTTTCTTGTAGGTTTGGGAAAGGATAGGAGGAGGAAAAGGGATGGAGGTTGAGATCCAAAAAAGTAGGGAAGCGAGTCAGATCCACACCGCTCAGAGGAGATGCCATCCATAAAGCTTCTAGAATATAAGCTTATCAAATGTTTTAATTTTACCTTTGTTTAAACAGTGTTACACCCTTTGAACAAGAAAAATGTGATAATTAGAGAACTTTTGAGGTCTAAAATAGGCCTCCTAAGACAAATGTACAACTAAAATAAAATTTATAAGAATCAATAGGATTCAAGTTGATGATGTCAACCATGGGGGATGATTGATCATTTTTGGGGTAAAAAAATAAAAAAATAATAAAACTATTTTTTCAACTTGTATTTTCAACTTATCTCCGTAAGTTTTTGCTCAAATTTCGAGTGGGAGTACTCATTGGATGAAAAATTTGATTCTTCATTGAATGAGTACTCATGTTGCATACTTTCGATCGACCTTGCTACACGAAAAATGAGAAATACATGAAAAAACGTGATTGCAATCACATTTTTTTTATGTATTTCTCATCTTTCATGTAGCAGGGTCCATCGAAAGTATGCAACATGGGTAATCCTTGGATGAGGAATCAAATTATGCATCCAACGAGTAGTCTCGCTTGAAATTTGAGTAAACCTATATGGAGATAAGTTAAAAACATGAGTTGAAAAAGTAGTTTTTTTCTTTTCTCCCTCTTAATTTTGATGATGTAATCTAATCTTATTTTATTATTTCCGCTATTATTTTATAATTTCCTTAGGAGGCCCATTTTAGACCTCAAAATTCCCCTAATGAGTGTCATAATCCAGTAGTTATACACCGAGTAAAAACTAGAAGTGACGTAGTTAACCATGGCCTCATGTGCAACATCCTTTAAAATTAGGGCTTTTTAAGGTATTTTTATGAGTTTCTTATCTTCTAGAGTAAGATTTGTTTTCCATCTTCTTTGGGGATTGATGGAAATTATGCTTTAGATGGCCAAGGATAAGTGTACAACATCAATTTCCATGCATGTGACAAAATAATGTATAACAAAACCCTTGATGAAAACATAGTTTCATCCTACTTTCAACATTTATTACAAAGTGTGGTGCTACATTAATCATGTGGCATTTCAAATTTTCTCTATGATGTGATAATAAGGTGGAGGGTTAATTGATCATTAGGTATAACACTAAAAAATCATGTGTAAAGGAACCTTGTGAGAGGTCACAGATGAGTGCCATATGGAAGTCTTTGGATCTTTACTCTTTATCATATGGTGCTACACGTAGAAGAGCACAATCAACTTGCTAACAAATCTAAGGATCCTTATCATCTGCGATATGGTGCTAACACAATTGGCTTGCTAACTGATTAAAGATGTCTAATGTAAAGTACATATATAATATTTACCTTTTTCATATTTCATTTGATACATTTCATCACATGTTTATGTATAATGGTAAATATTACAATCAAATTTGTCACAAAATATAAATTTTTCCATGAAAGGTGACATAATTATAGCTAAATCACTGTCTAGATTTTAAAGATTCTCATATGAGTTTGGTAAATAGATCAAATAACTAAATAGAACAAATACTTGATGGTTCCGACCATCTCTCCTTGGAAATTTGCATCCACACTTTTACCATATCATAAATTATATATATCAATATTAATAATGATTATCATGAACATTGGTGAGCTAATAGAAATAGATTTGTGATGGTGTTACCATTTGCACTAGGAAATTTGCATCCATGCTTTTGATACCATATTATAAATTATATATTAATATTAATAATGATTATCATGAGCATTGGTCTTTGAATAATGACTAAACCACCTAGGACATGTCATGGAAATTGAAATGTATAAGCTTCTAATTTCTCTTTGACCTTAACTCCTTGGACTCTTCCATAAATAATTCTTTGTCATTTATTTGGCATGTTGTGCATACAACAATCACTATGTGTACAGTGCAATGTAACCATTATCAATATCTCAAATATTTTCCGTTGTTTGATCTTATTCATAATTGAGGGATTGGGTTGGTACATAATTTATCAGTATAGATGTTTATATCTTGGTCTACTACTAAGAAAACTAGACCAACGGTGGAAATATAGAGTTTTTGTGCCAAAAGGGACATGGTGTGTCCAAAATACAATTGTTGGACTATCCCGGCATAGACTGGCAATATTAACAACAAAATTTAAAGAGCTATGATCAACATATAGGTTTATGTCCATGCTAAAAAAAATAACTGAGATAAATACCCTATAAATTTGCTAACACCAGGTAAGAATGCTCATGTAATTAACCAAGAGAAAGTACACAACCATCCACCAAACTTGAATGAGGTTCTCAGGGAGACATGGCGAGGGTTGGTCAGAGAGACCAAGGCACTCTCCTTGTTGCAACGGGGAAACAAAAACAAAGGGATGAAAAGAAAAGGATTTTGCGGAGCTCTCTCTGAATTAGGGAAATTATTTGCATCCGGAGGGAAACTTTCCTTATAAGATATCAAGGTGGTAGAGTGATGGCATGAGTGTGTGAACTTGACCATAGTTTTACTATTGATTTCCATTTGGATGCTGAGGTGATGGATCCACCGCGCTTCATCACCTTCCATCCATCACCAACGAGTGATCCTCCACTCTCAACCGATTTTCTTGAGAAACACCTCGATTAAGGAATGTTTGGCTTATTTTCTTATAATACCAAAACTACTTTGTATAATGTATTTAATTCCTCTTTATTATACATTTTTATATATAAATAAAAATAATTCAAAATATAACAATGTTTCGTTATTAAATTTATTTAATTAACATTAAAATGTTTAAATTCCATCTTCTTTATTAAGAATATATTTATTTCAATAACCATACATCCCAACAAAATGTAAGATGCGACACTCTTCTTATTATAATTGAACTCATTAGAGTCATGCAATAACACATAATCACTATTTTAAAATCAATTTTTTATTGGTAAATTTGATTGGCCAATACAATGGTTGCAGGTAATGTCCATACCTTTGAATGGATAGAATAAGGAAATGCATAACAAGGGAAATGTATATAGTATGGAACTAGAAAGTTTTTTAGTAATGCATACAACATTTAAACCAGGAATTAATGCACATGTAATAAGAAAGGACAGGAATTAATGTACTATTAATTCAACTCTTAATCCATCAAATGAAGGAATGAAGGAAAGTCTTGTAGGTGTTTAGCAAATTAATATTCAAACACTTTTAGTGAATGAATTATGAGGATTAGTTCATAAGTTCACAAAACCTAGAATGACTTGACAATTATTAACATGCAATAACATAGTACCAATAATTAATTTTTACCAGTGTTTGTAGTGACCTAGTAACGCAAAACATAGGCACTTTCTCCATGCCACTGATCAAATTATTGGAGGATTAAGCTATGGGTTTATTCCATCTATTCCATTGAATAAAAATAGGTGATGACATACGTTTTAAATTATAGGAACATAACACTTAGTCCTAGTAATTATTTGACTACATAGATTTTCAATGCACCATAAACATAAAGCTTTTTTATCTATGTAAATCCCAAATGGAAAAACCAATTTTGATTGAGATTTTATAATGTAGGAAATTGATTTGAAAAGTGTGGGTTATACACAGATTGACTGTATTGTTACTCACTAGTAGGAAATTTACGTATGACTATAACTCAAAAAAAATCTTGTCTCGTCATTCGACCAACTCAATGTCTTATTCTATTTTGATCATCAAGCATAATGCTTCCTTGAGCTCTCACATCTATTATTTTCTTTCTTCATTTTCTCCTCATCGTTGAATGCCCCACTTCTTCATAACAACCTTCCTTTTTAACAAGCTACATTGGAAGGCCAACCATCACAATGGTTGATTTCAACTTCCAAGTAAATTTCTGGACATTTCCTCACTTTTCCAAAAAAATAATAATTAAAAGCATATGATCAAATTTGAAAAGAAATGGTGGCGAGGATTCAATTCAGGTCAATCCCACTAACTTACCTCCATTCCTTCATTCCTCCCACCTGCATGCCCATGATACCGAAAAATTTAACATTGTTAAATATCCTTTACAAATACATTGATTCTCCCTTTGTGATATTTCAAAATATTTTTGTAAAATTCCTACTAAATTATTTCAGCTTTTACTTCTTTTACTTTGGAATCCATTCTAATTGAACGTCATATTTACAGGATTTCAGGTTTATGTTTCCACATGAAAGCGAATTTAGTTTGATAATTGCATTCATAATTTCTACGTTTAATGAAGTACCTATTGAAATGTAAAGCAAGGAATTTCAATAGAGAAAGGATGATGATATGAGGTTATCGGGGCTTCACTCAATGAACCTCTGACATATCATGCGTGTTCATGACATACTAAAAAATACCCATAATTTGACTACATATTGGAAAATACCTCTAAAAATCGCATTATTTAACCCCCTACCAATATCAACCCAATACATCTTCTCAATTTAAAAAACCCCTACTTTCAATAGATATTGTAGATTTCCATTGTTCATTAACATTTTTAATACCCCTTTATATTTTTTCATTAGCTTTGAGCTCCATTTTTTATACCTGCCAATATAAATACCATTTACCCACTATATATCCCCCGATATATTATTTCATTTTTTCCTCAATATGTTATGAAACCAGCGCAAATAATAGAAGAAAAGAGAGATCAATGCCTTAGAAATCAGCCACTTTGAGGGGGAAACCTCCAATACATTACATAAATGAACAATTATTGGATGATACAAATGACAAAACCTCCTTCTATATATAGGGGTCCATGGGGTCACAATATAATCTTAATGACTTAACAACAATAAATATAGAACACAATATGTAATATTGGTATATGGGGGTTACAGGGGTACAAAAATAACAATAAAAGGACATATACTAACCTTGAGGACATCTATACTGGTAATATGGGACCTTTTTTTTCCTGCCTCCTTCAAAGAAGTGTTGTCATCAATGCTTGAGTAGCTCTGGATGCTTCTATATAAAATTCTCATCCTCCCATGTAGAATCTTCAGTGGGTAAGTTCTTCCATTTGATGAGATACTCTGAAATTGATCGATTTCGTAGCTGTCGAGTTCTTGTTTCCATGACTGCTTCAGGTTCCAATATGTTTTTTCCCTTCCTCATCAAGTTCTAGCAATATTGTTTGAACCGGAAGTTTGTCCCCTATAACCTTCTTTAAGCATGAAACAAGGAAATTGGATGCACTCGCGAAGAAGTAGGAAGCTCCAATTTGTATGCCATAGTACCAATATTTTGCAACACCTTTTAAGGACCATAGTACTTTGGCGATAATTTATTATCCTTCTTAGCTTGCTTGAACATTACACATGGTGGCAATCAAAACAAAATACCCAGTCTCCCAACAAACTTCTCTGTTGATATTAGATCTACATGATAACTGCATTAATTTTATTTTAAATTTGGTTATCTTCAGTTGGAGAACTTCTTGCTGATGCTCGATGTGATCTTCCACTGCTTGAACCTTCGAATTTTCCCTTAAAGATGATGTGATGGATGGTGGATGATATCCATAAAGTGCCATAAATGGGGTAATTTTTGCTGCGGTATGGAAGGAAGTGTTATACCACCATTCAGTGAGAGGTAACCACTTGACCCATTGTGTTTGTTTATCAGATACAAAACAACGAAGATATCCTTCCAAAAATTTATTTATTGTCTTAGTTTGACCATAGGATTGAGGATGATAAGATGAGCTATGAGCTAATTGATTTGCCAAACAAGAAAATAATTAGTAAAATTTCTGGTAAAATGGGATTTATCATACATGTCTTTAAGTTTCATGTATATTTTAGTTGTTTCCATAAATGTAGTAGAAAATATATTTTCTTTAAATGGATGAGATAATGCACAAAAGTGTGCATACTTGGTAAGTCTATCAACTACCACCATGATGACACTCTTTCCTTCGAACTTAGGTAAACCTGTGATAAAATCCATTGAAATATCCTCCCAACGTTGACTTGGAATGGATAAAGGTTCTAGAAGACTCAGGGTCTTAATTGTCTCAAATTTATTTTGCTAGCAAACCAAACATTCTGCCACAAACTTTTGAATATCCGATTTAAGGCCATCCCAAAAAAAGTTCTTTCTTCACCCTGTGGTAAGTTTTTAAAAATCCCGAGTGTCCTCCTAAAGGAGAAGTGTGCAATTCCAAAAGAATATTTTGTTTTAGTTGGTAATTCTTGAAAATATATAAGCGATATTTGTACCATAAGGAATCATTTTTCCAACTAAATATGTCAGATGTACTAGGATCTTGCTACAACTTTTGGACGAGTGTCCACACTTCTTCGTCCTTCTTCCATTCATCCCTTGCTTCGGTTATCCAATCTTGTTGGATAATAGAAATAGCACAAAGCAATGCTTCCACCTCTTCATCCTTTCTGGAGAGTGCATCTGCAACAACATTTAGCTTCCCTTTTCTATAGATTATTTCAAAGTCATAACCCAACATCTTTGTGATCCATTTTTTTTGCTCTTCTAAAGATAGTCTTTGTTCCAAAAAGTGTTTAAGACTATCATGATCAGTTTTTACCTTGAAGTGTCTTCCTATTAGGTAAGGCCGCCATTTCTTTAGTGCATGTAGTATTGGCAACATTTCCTTTCATAAATAGCTTTCCGAAAATACTTTCCTTTGATTGGATGACTTTCAAAAGTAATGGGTCTTACTTCTTGCATTAAAACAACACCAATTCCATTTCTTGAGGCGTCACATTCTATTAGCCATCTATAAATTTTTCATATACTATGATGGCTAAAACAGGTCTATTAGTCTTCAAGAAACAAATTTCATGCAAAATTTGTGGCTTCTTGAAGCCTCTCTATGTTCTTTATCCTCAAGAAATCCATTCCATTGATAATCTTCACTCAAAATCCTTTAAAGAAGCTCTGCTGATTCAAAAAGAAAGCTGCCTTCAAAGCCATAATTCCCACCATTTCTCCATTTCAAAATACTCCCTTCATGTCACCCATTTTCCTCATTTTACCCTTTATTTCCTTCAAAATCCCCTTAAAACCTTATAAATCCTCTTTATTTGGTTTTAAATCCCTTTTTCTAACTTATCAAAACCCCTCAAAAACCCTCAAAAAACCCCATTTCGGCCTTAAAAACCAAATTTTTCATTAATTCAGGCTTAAGCCCCCGTGGGCTTAAGTTTTTAGCCCTTTCCTCCATGTGATTGGGACCCGTGACCGTCGGCTTAAGTCTTTTTCCCCTTTCATGTCGTCGCGTTATCACTTTCCTCTCATCCAAGCCCCTTCTTCTTGCCATTCTCCAAAATCATCCAAGTCGTTGATCCTCCTGATCCGACAATAGTCGCTTCATCACTGTTTTCTCCTCCCCTCACACCATCTGTTATCTGTGCGACCTGGCAAAGAGATATGGGTCGTTGATCTTTTAAATCTAACGATCAGTGCTCTAGCACTTCATCACATAACCATCAATCTCCCATGTCATTCCGCTGGTCCCACCCGATCACGCTGGGCTTTTCATCGTGTTTTCTTTCAATCCTCACCGTCCGATTAACCCAGATCTACGACGCAGGTTCATTGTAGGGGCACCTGACCACAGTGGCCTGTACTTCCTATTCCCCTCGCACCCTCAATCTCCACTGTCGATCTTATCCCGATCCAACGGCCAACATTTTTTCCCTGTTTCCCATTCATCGTGGAGGCACCCGGCCCCGAGATCCCTCCGTTCCCCCCAGTCCCCCCACAGTTAATCTCCACTGTTGATCTATTCGGATCTAACAGCCACCATTCCACCCCGCTGATCAGACTTTCCGCTAAAAGATAGGATTGCTGACATCACCAACAGGGCCCACTTCTCTTACCCCTGCGCATCTATTCAACCATCGCGCTCACCCACAGCTGTCGATTTGGCTCACCCAGATCCGACGGTCCTCGTTCTTCTTCACACGCAACTCACGAAACCTCCCCAGCATGCAATTTGAACGCGAAATGGGTGGTTTTAGAGGGACATGTGTCAACACCTGAGCCTTATCGCGTTTGCCCGGGGTAAAACCACTTACCGCCCCGGCCCCGTGCGAAAATCACCTTCGGTTTTCTGCCAAACCACCGATGCTCATTTCGTGCCACAAGCAAATTTAAACCTTGTTTTTCATGGTTTCCTCCATGGAATCCACTCTGCTGCATCCACCTTCTTCCGCACTGCTCCTCCACCCATTCCTAGCCTCTGTTAGCAGTTAAACCACAAACACATGATTTTATAATTGTTTTGTGTTGTTTGCAGGTTTAATGACGGTTCTAAAATAAAAAGTCATCCCATAGAAAATCTAGTTGCAGAGGTCGAGGATGACGATCCTCTATGGCCGAATTCAATGCAGAAAGGGACATAAAGGGCCGAATAGTTAAGTTTTAACCAATGCGTCAAGGGCATTAGTGACATAGTGAGCCCTTCAGTGCAAGCCACCTGTACACAACAATCAGATGAAGACCAAACAGTGAAGATCAGTGTAAAAGGATTAAAGCGCAAGGTATGAAGATTTAAAGCTTAATCCATAGTTAAAGGATAAAGCATAGTTTAAAGCAGAAGATGATTCAAAAAGGCCTAATTAAGCCCAAAGCACAAATCAAAGCCTAAATAAGTGATTAAAGTGTTTAAGAGAAACAAATCAGCCAAAGAAAGCCTCCAAAGGACACATCGGCAAGGCTAATTACTTCTTAGCAACCCAAAAAGACACCCGTGGCCTACTTTCCCTTCAAAGACACCTTGACAGCCATCCGAATGACTGAACCTCTTTATAAACTGTCAAGGTAGTTATTATAAAGGCATGGGTGGCCATAAAACTAAATGTTTCACCTAACTTATCCCAGAAGCCAAGACATAGTTATTGTAGTCATAAGATATCTCCAAAAGCACACACTTTGGAGTTATTACCAGCCTATCAGATGTGCCTCAAAGTCAATAAAAAATACTAAATGGTCTAAACAATTAATGCAATGTTTATTGAGCAGAGTGAAACATTCGATGCACTTCTCCTTTGTCTTAATTGATCATTAAGATCATCTCTTCCACCACTCCTCCTCATTCACCTATAAATACTCTTTGAAGTTTCATTGTAAAGGGTTGGAAATTTATTGATTGTTTAAACTGTTATTAAGTGGAAGTAGCTGAGTAGTTGTAATATAGTAGGCTGGAAAGAGAAGTATTGGACTGTAGAAAGCCATTAGA
This sequence comes from Pinus albicaulis, assembly GCA_034641835.2. Taxonomy (NCBI): domain Eukaryota; kingdom Viridiplantae; phylum Streptophyta; class Pinopsida; order Pinales; family Pinaceae; genus Pinus; species Pinus albicaulis. The sequence continues at coordinate 1,268,310,220 of CM076579.1, forward strand.
CTCGAGTATGTAACTGGTCTTAGACATCAAATAAACAAGCAGATTCATAGGATCCTGGTCTATATTATTGGTGATGTTTTCTTACTGTAATTATTATTCTCCTTATGTTTCCATACTGTCCATTTTCTCTGATAAAGAAGAACAAATTTAGAGTAGGATTTACTGCAAAGTACCCTATTTCTACCTGATAAGCTTTACCTTTATGTTTTCTTGTAAATGTGTGTTTGAGAATGAATCAATAGAGTATAACCAGTCAAGGAATGTTGGTGAGCCCATGTCTTGTTGAGTAGAACTTGAGATGTTGTTCTTGAATGATCTTTTCACTGCATGCTAAGTAGAGTCCTAATCAAGGAAGTTTATGGTTAGCCCTGTCCCTTGTTTAGTCTTAAACAGTTGTTTTGAATATTTCCCTTAAGAGTATGCTGAAATCAAGATAGGTTAAAAGTCCTTACTGGATCTTAGACTACCCTTTGTTTACTTATATGTTTTCTCCTTTCTAAAAGTAGTCTGTTGGATTACTGGATTGTTGTCTTTTAAAGTTGGCTTTAGTAGGAGTATTGCCCAAAGAAGTCTATGGTTTGCCCTGTCCTTTGGCTTGCTTCCAAATCAGTCACTTTGAAGGCTCTTCTTGTTTAGTGAAGTTAATAGATTCTTAATTGGTTATTAGATTTGCTTCTTTCACATCATTCCTTAATGTTTCATACCACAAACTCAACTTAAAGAGATCTTTTGATCTAGATGACTTGCCCTATGAAAACCCTTGAATAGTTGTTGTGCAAGTAAACCCTTTTATGACTCCATATCCTAATGGATTTGTGTTGTTTCTTGACCTATATTCCCATGCTAAAACATCCTTCTACTTATTTCCTCCTTCACACTTCACATGACCTTCTCAGTCAATAATCCCCAACCAACAAACAAACAAATCCCTTGTGCTTCATAACTAGCCTAATATCATATCATGAGCCTTAAAGTATATCATTCTAAAACACATATAGAGAGATCCCTCTCTGAATCTAGGAGGGCTAGATCCTAGGATTCTAAAGTGGTTCTGATGTTGCCTAGTCATTTGGTATGCCAATCTGCCAAATCACAGGACCCCCAACACATTCCACAAAAAAGGTTTTTATGAAGGCTGGTGTAGCTAAGACTTGTGCTAGGCACATTGCCTCTTTAAGATATTAAAAGGCCTTAGTTGCTTCAGGAGTCCATGAAAATGCATCTTTTGTCAATAATTTTGTTAGAGGTGCTTCTATTCTCCCATAATTCTTAAAAAGCTTGCGATAATACCTTGTTAACCCGAGAAATCCTCGCAATTGCTTTATGGTTGTGGGGACTCTCCATTCCTTAATGGCTTTAAATTTTTTAGGGTCTACCTTAACACCCTCGTGAGATACAATATGACCCAGATATTCCACCTCTTGTACTCCAAAGAAACATTTGGATGTTTTTTCATATAGTTGTTTCTCCTCTACTAGTTTGAGCACCTTGTCAACATGTTGAACATGATCCTTCCAAGACCTGATGTACATTAGTATGTTTTCAAAAAACACTAGCACAAATTTTCTAAGGAAGGATTTGAAAATAGAATTCATTAACCCTTGAAATGTAGAAGGTGCATTGGTAAGGCCAAAAGGCATGACCAAAAATTCATAATGACCCTCATGATTTCGAAATGTTGTTTTCAGAATATCTTCAATCTTCATTCTAATTTGATAATATCCTGAATGAAGATCCAACTTGGTAAAATAAATTGCTCCATGTAATTCATCCAATAATTCATCAATCACAGGAATGGGAAATTTATCTTTACTAGTGAGCTTATTGAGCTCCTTATAATCCGGACGCATGCGCCATGATCCATCCTTTTTGTGCACCAATACTACTGGAGCAGAGAAAGAACTTTGACTAGGTTGAATTATACCAGCCTCTAACATTTCTGCAATCATACATTCAATTTCGCTCTTTTGTACATAAGGATATCTGTAAGGCCTAATGTTTGGAGGAACACTTCCTGGAATCAAATGAATAGCATGATCATGATCACGAATAGGTGGGAGTCCTTTGGGAGTTTCAAACACCTTGGAATGATTATCCAAGACTTTTTGGAGATCTAGAGAAATATATGATTTTGATGTTGGAACTTCCAGTGAGAATAATTATGCAATTACGCCTCGTTGTTCTTTCTTCAGAAGCTTTGTCATGACATTAGAGATTATTATCTTTCTTGGCTTCCCTGTGAAACCCCGTAATTCGATTTCCTTTCCTTTTGAAATTTTTTTCAAGAAAAGTTCTTGAAAATTAAAAGCTACTGTCCCCAAAGATTGTAACCATTGTACTCCTAGTACAACATCAACACCTCCCATTGGAATGGAAAGCATTGGACTATTCAATACATATTCTCCCATGGTTAGGTTGATATTATGGCATTTTCCAGAGAAGTTTATAGTTCCTCCTTTTGCAACCATTACTTGAAATTCTGGTGCTAGGTATAGGAAATAATTCAATTCCTTGGCTACCTTACAACGAATAAAATTATGGGTAATACCCAAATCAATCAACACTATTACCTTTTTTTTCTTGATATGTCCTTCTATCTTGAGAGTTTGAGGAGTGGTAATTCTTGCCAATGCATTACACAATATGGTTGGACTCATTTCTTCTTCTTCTAGGGTTGGTTCCTAGTGTATATCCTCTTCTTTTGAAGTTTCTTGTTCATTTTCTTCCTCCTCTTCACAATCTATGTAAAATAGTTTCTTCTTAGCACACTTATGACCTTTAGTGTATTTGCTATCAAAACTGTAGCAAAGCCCTTTTGCTCTTTTTTCTTCCAATTGTTGTGGTGTCAACCTTGTAGGATGTGGAAGTCTAGCAGTAGCAACACTTACATCTTTATAGATGTGAGTGGTAGGCTTCCTTGTTGCCATAATTTTACATTAAATTTTTCTTTCCAACCTGAATGCCTTCTCCAATGAATCAGGTTCCCAAACGCGAACTTCATGTTGGATGTTATCCTTTAAAGTCCCTATGAAGACATCAAACCTGTGTTCCTCTGGAATATCAGTTACCCTTATATTCAATTTTTGGAAGTCCTCAATGTGCTCCACCACTAAACCATTTTGTTTGAGATTTATCAATTGGGCAAAGAAGGTGTTTCTCTTTGTATCCTCATAATGTGCTATCATTTCCTCCGTAAAAATTGACCAAGTGACATTTTTTTTTCGGGAGAAAAGCCATCAATACCATACAAATATTTTTTTTTCTAAATGTAAAGTTGCAATGCGTACCATTTGTGTGTTTTGCACATTACTGAGATCAAAATATTGCTCCATCTATAGTATCCATGTTACGAGATCCTTGCCATTGAAACTGAATTATCTTTGTGACTTCAGATCTTCAATAATTGAAATTAGGCCCTGTAGTAGCCCTCTGAATCTTATTTTGAATGCCACAGGTCTAACTTGATTTGGATTCTTCAAGGCAAAGTTATGCCCAATATCCCACAATGACCTAATTATGGACTGGTTCAGTATAGAAAATTTGTACAACGTGCCACGTGTCACTATTTCCTCCTTCAGATTTGAAATTAATATACAGGAAACTAAATTCCATGTACTTCTGGAAACTTTTTACAAAATTCCAATCCGACGCTCAGAGAGAGAGTTATGATGATTTTCCCACGGTCACCTCTTTGAGATGAAATTCGGGAGTCTGAAAAAACCCGAACTTCCATAGATCGTATCTCCGCAAATATTGCGAAACAAGATCTGAAATTTTTACAGGAGATTCCTCAAGAATTCAGCTTCGCTCTTTAGAAATTTCAGCGTCTAAACTTGTGTAGAAAAATTTTTATAGCGCAAATTCCATGATGACCTGTTTTAGGTGAAATTCGGGAGCCTAAAAAAACCTTAACTTCCACAGATCATATATAAGAGAAAAGTATAAGAGAAAGGCTTGGGGTCAGTTGGAGACACACACACATTGGCAGTGCACTAAAGCTAAGTCGAATTTCTGGGGCAAGGTTTTGCTTAGAAATTTGAAATGAGTTGCAGTGTAGCAAGGGGCAGAGATCGGTGAGGGATGAGTTGATCCAAGGCCGAGAATACAGTAAGTTCGAGAGGCAGTGTGATCAACTGCTAAATTTTATGCTGAAAAATAAAATTTCTCAGATTGGATCAGAACCTAAACGACTATGTAGTGCTCATCATTTTGAATCTAACACACTTCGTTTCACGAAAAATGGACACCGTATTCTCCCATAAAAGTGATCTGTTCGCTTGGCTAAATAGGCAAATTTTGTGCAAGTATGCTGAATAGGCATCCCTACTGTCCAATAAGAAAAAGGCATATTCCAAGGAATATTCCTTGCAATATTCTCAAAATATTCCCACAGGTGGACCAATGAATGATTGATGAGTTTTGGCATCAGATTTTTTTATGGGTGTTAGGTTGGACCAATGAGGTCACGAAACGTGGTAAGCTTGGAGGCTTCCATGTGCCCTCATGGTCGTTGGTAAAAATTTTATGGAGGCACCGGGGTTTGACCCCACAACCTCCCCACTTCCCACGCCAAGATTTACCACCTTCGCTATGTGTTAGATATTAACATACCATGCAATCCATATATATATTTAAATACAAAGCATTGATATGGTGGGGGTAAAGTGGGGCCAGCCCTGGTCCATAGTACCACCAGCCAGGACCACCGGTAGGAGCTTCGACCTTAATGTGGGGTTTAAGTTTTAAAACATGTTTTATTAAACCTTAATCCAGTTTATGTGCCTAATCCATAAGTTAACTTCAGATTAAGTTAAGAGGGCAGTTAAAACCTTAACCGTATTTAATTAGTGCGCTAACTTCACTTAACATTAAATGGCGGACCTCTAAATTAGGAGGAAACTGCCAGTTCTAGCTAAAATTAGCTGGTTTAGGGCCAGATTTAGTGGGAAAAATTTAAGAGGCCATAACTTTTGACATTTTCGACCAATTCCGACTCAGAAAGAGGCCATTTGACCTTTTTGAGCCATTCTAGACTCATTGGAGCAGGTTACAGGAGTAAAGGAGCCTTGTAAATAGGTCAATTTGAAAATTTGAGCATAATATAAAGGCCCAAGCCATGGAAGCTGGACCAAGGATATGTAGCCCAGGAGGGGTGAACTCCTTCATCAAATACACGTGTTAATGTTATGTATGGTGATGTTCTGTACTTATTTTGTTATTGTTCAACTCTTACTTTTATGTTAAATTTCTCATTAAATTGACATGAAAAACACTCATGGGACTTGATATTTTGCAAGAAAACCTGAACCCTTAAGCACACATAAGAAATTTGTTTATAAAATCTGAAAGGGGAATTAGCTGAGCATTAATAACATCCTCCATTCAGATCACAATGAGTACCATTCAACGTAGAGCCAACCAGGATGACACAGTTTAGCCAACCCCATGCAGAGACTGTGCAGAGGGAGTGTAAGCCCAGCTAGGGTGATGCAGACCTAGCTAGCGCAGCGCAACACCAACCAGGGTGACATGTCCTCGTCGGGGCAACGTAGAGGCAACGTAGCACTAGTCAGGGTGACACAGTGGGGATGTTGGCTAGTTAAGGGCTGACACAGAGGCTGCAATGGCAACACTGAGGTTTCCAGTGGGCCAGAAGGGGCTCGTGATCTATAAATACCGTTTTAGGGTGTGAAACAACCATATCTTCTGTCTCTGAGTGAAAGGTAACTATTTCCATGTAATTTCTCTACAGGGCCAACCATGTATGGTGCCCATAATGTTGTATTCGGACTCTGCATAATAATATAAACCCTCTGGAGTTGCTACACCGGTTTTCCCACATCTGGTTTTTTCGGGGACTCTTTTCCAAAAAATCATGTGTAATCTTGTCACATGTGTGTACTATTCAGTAAATGATATGTAGATGTGTAAGCCACAGTTAGTGTCTGCTTTAGTGTTTTTCTGAATATTTCAGTTAAATAACTTGTTAAATGTTAATGAAACAAGTAGCTGGTAAAGTAGATCTAGATACTACAGTATGATTTCTTTTTTGAAAATTTCACATGGTATCAATGCATTGTAGATCAAGCTGATCCACTAAAAGAGCAGCTGAAGAAGATTGTTGTAGTGAGGGAAGCTAAAGTAGCAGATCCAAAAAGAGGGAAGCACAACATCAAGAGGGACACAACCCAACCAGACTGACACAGAAGCCATGCAAAGGATGACACAGAGCTAGCTGAGTGACACAGAGGTAGCGTAGAGCCTTCAAGAGTGACGCATGACCAGCCTGTGTTGCGCAATCCCTGTGCTGAGCCAGTATGCTCACGCAGAGGCCAACTAGAGGGACACAGTCCTGTTTTTGAGGTTGTTGTGCAGTTTTTCCAAATTCTGAAGCAGAGCTTCTGATATTCAGAGGTTATTGGTGTGGTAGAGGTCCTGCCAGTGCAGAATCGTGCCTAACAAAGGTGACAAGAGCGGGAGGAGAACAATTTCTAAGCATATCTGTGCCAAACAGATCTCAGATTCGATCAGGAGGGTGATCGTAGAGAACTTTTTAGTTGTTTTTTGGTTGAGGATTTCCAGGAGGGAAATCAGTTGTTGGAGAGAGAAATTCCTATAAAGGGGTTATAATCACCAAGAAATCCAGATCCAATAATTTTGTTGAGTGTTGCAGCAGAAATAGCAAGAGGAGTATCTATTCTGACAGATTTGAGAAAATATTGTGTCTCACGGACTGAGAGATCATGACAGTTTGGACGACATGTCCAAATTAGTTATCTGAAGGGCCATGATCCTGATAGTATTGGATGATTAAGGAATCAAGGACCATGCAAAGAGAGTCCTAGTTGTGCAAACCGATGCATATCCGCAGAAGAAGTACACGGAGAATCAAGCACAAGAAAAGTGCTTGATCATGGATGGAGTCAAAGACCATGTCATGCCACATATTTTCGGGAAGAACAAAACAAATGAAATGTGGGTAGCCTTGGACACGATGTATCAGGGAGGCTCGGTCCAAAGAAGAATGCTTCTAGAGAATCATATGCAGTTGTTCCAGATGTTGAAGGGCGAGGAGATAGATCCCTTCCTATTCAAACTTCATACTATCCGGGATTAATTGATTTCCATGGGTACGAATCTAGATGAGGGGCTCTTGGTGAGGACTGCCCTTAATGTACTCACAGAGGATTGGGAAATGTTTTTCCAAAGAATCTTGGCCATGATAGCATTACCATCCTAGGCGGATACATGGGCAATCCTCCGACAGGAGGAAATTAGAAGGATGACCAAGAGGCAAAGTAGTAGCAGCGAGACGATCAAAGTAAAGGAAGAAGAGGAGGAAGATGCAACCCTTGCATCAAAGGTAAGGAGGTAGCAAGGGAAGTAGAAGAGGGACCTGTCCAAGGTCTGGTGCTTTAATTGTGGCGAACTTGGACACTTTCTAAATCCAAGGTTGCAACAGCTAAGGGAGACGATGGGAGTGACGATGATGTAGTCATGAGTGCTCATGAGCCACGAAAGTGGGACGACATTGATCTATAGAGAAGATATAGGTGGAGTTGGCAAGATCCTTGAGGTGCCCAATTCTTGGATCCCATACGAGCTACGAGAGCCTTAAGACGATAGTGGGACAAATGGAGTAGGGGGTGCAGGAGATCACGGTGAAGTAGAGGGCAGAGCTGGGATGTTGTAGAGGGAGAAACGCAGTGCAGAGGCAACAGTAATGTAGAAACAACAACACGGAGGGGTTAATGGGACTTCAACAGCGCAGAGGAGGTAGTGCTTACACAATGCAAAGCTGTAGCAGCATAGTGGCTTCAGGAGGACAACATAGATCAATAGCTAAGGGAGCTTCAGTGATGAGATGCAGCCCGAGTGACTTGTCTATCAGTGATTGGGTAGGGGTCCTTCAGTTGCTTACTTCTCAGCAACTGAGTTGCAGTGCAACAATGGGCATCACGATGCATCAATTTGAGAGGGAGTTGTAGTACGAATGTAGCAGTGACTGTGGTAGAGTCATGGGCAGCAATACAGATAGTAGTAGCAACGCAGTGGATGGAGGGCAACAAGCCAAACATCAACAATGCAGAGGTCGATGCCGAGATCTTGCAATACTTGGTGTGGGTCTATTGCTAGAGCACAATCCTCGCTAAGAGGGAGTGTTGAGATTTTGAGGTAGCATCGGGTGTGATCTAGCCCTGAGATTTTGTGGAAGGGCTAAGACACACAAGACCTCCAAAACACAGAAAGCGCTTGGAGAAATTTCATCTAGTGTGTGAGATATTAAAATAATTTTTTTTTAAATGAGGACCCTAACTCTAACTTAGAGAATTAGAAAAATTAAAGTGAATTAATTAAAAACATGCGATGAAATGTTTTAAGTGACACAGATCAAGCAATTTTTTAATTTGAGTTGTTGATTAGAGATTAAATCATGACCATTGATGTTTCAACAAGAAAAGTATAAGATAAAGGCTTGGGGTTGGTTGGAGACACACACACATTGGCAGAGCACTTAAGCTAAGTCGAATTTCTAGGGAGCGGTTTTGTTGAGAAATTTGAAACGAGTTGCAGTGCAGTGGGACAAAGATCAGCAAGGAATGAGTTGATCCAAGGCTGAAAATACATCAAGACAGTGAGTACTAGTCATCGCAGAGCCAGCAAGGAGGACGTACTTCATCCAACTCCACGTAGAGACTACACAGAGGCTACATAAGCCAAGCCAGGGTGATGCAGACCTAGCCAGTGCAGCACAAGGGCATCAGAGCACCAGCCAAGGTGACGTCATCCCAACTGGGGTAGCGCAAAACCAATTAGGGTGACGCAGTGGGAACAGTAGCTAGATAAGAGCTGACGTAGAGGCTGCAGAGGTAGCGCAGAGGGTTCCCGTGGGCCAGAAGGGGCTTGTGATCTGTAAATCCTATTTGAGGGTGTGATACAACCATATCTTTTGTCTCTGAGTGTCAGGTACTTATTGCCGTGTAATTTATCTGTAGGGCCAACCATGTCTGGTGCCCACAATGTTGTATTAAGATTCTGCATAATCATATAAACCCTCTAGAGCTACTGCACCGGTTTTCCCTCATTGGGTTTTTCCGGGGACATTTTTCCGAAAAATCGTGTGTAATCTTGTCACATGTGTGTACTGTTCAGTAAATGATCTATAGATGTGTAGGTTGTAGTTAGTGTCTGCTTTAGTGTTTTTTTGAATATTTCAGTTAAATAACTTGTTAAATGTTAATGAAACAAGTAGGTAAAGTAGATCTAGATACTGCAGTAGGGTTTCTGTTTTGAAACTTTCATAGATGATGCACTACAAAGGGCATGTTCATTATGACTTCTGCCCTCCACCGCCTATGAGAATAGCCCTAGACAACCCTGCATCCATCACGTGAGACAACTAGTATGCTTTCTAATGTTTTTTATGTTTTAGCTGTGTTTTGGTGCCTCTGGCCCAACCATTTATGGACGCTGCCCTTAGCTACTCTTTTGTAATTTTGTCATCTAGTGCACTTTTTGTAAAAACATTCAGTTTACTTCTAACATAAGGATTATGGTCTTGCTATATTTCTATTTTATTTCATTTGACAAGGGGTGTGGCCATGAGCACTATGCACACATAGTTACAGTAGGTTAATTTCATTGTCTTTTGTTGGTGAGATTTTACATTCAATTAGTCAATTATTTTAACGCTCCATTTAAAAATAAATTTTAATTTTAATAACACAAAAAATTTCCATCTTAAAGATTTACTTTTTACTTAGTTTTCATCCATAACTTAAAGAATATACCTCAAAGAATATACGCCTATCAACCTATATCAACCACATTAGTAAAGCACTAGTTGAATAATACTTTTAAAAAACCACACTTTAAGGTTGAGGGAAAATGTTTTTCTTAACTTTAAGGTTGAGGAGAAATGTTTTTCTTAACCTTAGTTGTAAGTTATCGAATTAATACTAATTTTGCAGGAGTAATTTTAAAATAGGATTAGTTGCTTTATATCACCCTCATTCGTGTGACTTCCCTCGCAAACAAACTTAGACCAATCCCTTATGAATGTGACTTGTACCAAGCACGAATTAACTATTCATGAAAACTCTCATAAGAGAAGTATAGTTAATTATATAGCTGCACTATATGTATAGTGCTTAAACTTTGGTCAACCAGGGTGACGTGTATTGGGAAGTTCTTATATTTCGAAACTCTTGTCAACCTGGATTTGATGTATTGAGAAGTATTTAGAATATCATATGTTCTTTTAGTTGACTTTTGTATCAGTTCGATGATGAGAAATAGTATTTTTGTTAATAAATTTGGTTTCATTCATATTTTAAAATAATTATAAGTATTTTAATATTTAAAATTATAATAATTTTAAATATTAAATATATATATATATATATATATATATATATATATATATATATATATTTTAAATATTTAAAATAAAGAAGCTTAATAATTATATTTATAATAAATTCTTATAAAAAATTATATTAAAGTAATTTTGTGTTTAATAAGGTATGTGGGACAATTTAATTGGTAATAGCTGTGTTATGAAGTATTATGTAAATTATAAAATTGTAAGTTCAGATTTCCTATACAATTCAATAAAAAAAAGATTAGTGTTAACACTAAGTATTATGACATTGAGACAACCCACCACATAATGTAACAACATAGTTAAAGGGATACCTGTAAGTTTTTATATGTAGTACTCCCACCAAACCCCAAAAATAATTATCTATCTAACACAAAATTTGACATAAAATAAAAACATATTTCATTTAAATATAAAATGAGACCATTAATAAAATAGTTTGATACCCAACATTTAGCAAAAGGTTAACAATGTACTAATGTGTGTTCTCATCCATCATTTACTCTACTCCTTTACATAAACTCAAACAGCCTTTTTGTCTCTGAGATGACAAGGGTCAAGCATAAGGCAGCTTATTCTCATGAATAGGGGGATGTTAGTTCTAACATTGCTCCTAATGCACCACCTAACAAATCATGGCGAATCCCTCAATCCCACCTAACAGTGCACCACCTAACAGTTAGATGGGCCAAACGGATAAATTACAGACTAGACTCTTAAAATGACAAGGGGATATCTGAGATTGGGTTGAATTTTGAAGGCGGAGAAAGTGTGAAAAAGGTGGTTGTGGATGTGGTGCTCTGTGCAGCACAGGCAAATGTTTTTTGTTTTATATGATTCTATATTTCCCCACATAAACTGATCCCAGCGGAATTATATCGGGAACTTATGGTAGAATTTAGAGAAAGCAAAGACTTATGCAGACGCTGGAACCTATGCCAAGAAATCTGGATTCAACCTTTCGATATTATCATCATTTTTCCATCGACGGATGAACTACCTACTGCCTTGCCATAGTTTTAGTGATAGAAATTTTGCATGGTAAGTGGAGTTAGGTCAAGTTTTAGTCTAATTAATACTTATTGATTTCGAGGCAGCTGTTAGCTTATTGAATTATTATAGTTTCAATGATAAAAAAAAATTATTATTGTTTGAATGATACAAAAAATAATACATGCTAGTTAGAGCTTTGCCGTCTTGAATAAATCAATAATATTTAATAAAGCTAACTTTAATTATTATGAATATGAATATATTGATTATTATTAATAATAGTTTAAGATAATTAATAAATTTGGTTAAGTGGTTCGTAAAGAGTTGGTGTCTTGGATAATTTTAAATATGTTTATTTGATTGATAAAGTATAGTGTTGTTGCTTTATGAGGTTGTATTTAATGATAGAAAGTTAGGAATTTAGTAGAATTGGGAGAGGTTCAATTTTTGTGAGGGCTTAGTCATGAAGCTATAAGCACCTTCAAGTAATGGTCAAAGTCAAGAGGTGTTATATTAAAAAGGGTCACATGACTTATACATGTGCACAAAGTCAATCCCCTTGTTTTATTTTAAAGAAACCTTAGAAGTTAGATCAATTTATGATAAAATGCATGGTTAAGAAACCTCTTGGTGACATCAGTGGTTCAAACCTCAACTAGCCCTATGTGCCACATAAATAATGTAAAATAATATACTTACTACCTTGTAATATTCCATATTAGAGGATACCACATGTTTGTGTTGCTCATGTGATATGATAGGTTCTTAATGCATGTTAATTTATAGATATCATCTCTATATGCAAATTTAAGGCTAATTTTTCTTGTCATTCTCAACATTTGGAGGGATGTCTTCATGACGACATTTGCTAAGTAATTCTTGAGCACTTCAGAATCAATGCCACAACTAACTTCTCCTATTCATGAACAATGAGAATATGCTCGCTGAAATTTCAAAAACAAAAAAGGTTCATAAGCATGGTGTGAAAAGGAGTGGGTGAATGATAGATAGGAGCATATACTAATAGATCATTGGTCTCCTATTAAATATTGAGGGGATGAAACTTATATAAAACTTATAGATGTCCCTTTAATTAGTTTGTCACACTATAAAGGGTGTATTGATGTCATTGACATCACTAAAAACCTGCACTTACTTCATCCATACCCACTTAAGGACTTTCAACTAAACGCTTCTCATTAACACAAGATTAATTACTATGTTGGTTATCATGAGACTACACTTTCATTAAAAATAAACCAACCATGCAATGTCACAGCTAACATCCCCTATTCATGAAAATGAAAAGCCCTATTCTTGGCCCTTGAAATTTGAAAGACACAAAAAAACACTCTCAAGTTCACTATAATAGACTATTACCCTCTTGCTAAATATTGAAAACCATACACTTATATAAAACCTACAATGCTCCTTTAATTAATTAGTCACACTGTAAATGATGTATTGATGTCATAAACAACTTGCATTTAGCCTCATCCATGTCTACTTAAAGATTTTTAACCAAAGTCATTTTATTAATATAAACATGATCACTTTGTTGCTTATCATCAAATTAAATTTTTTTTTTTTTCTAACCTAGGAGATTTGAACTTTGAATAGTTTGCTTTACATATTACTTCATAACAAGGTGATCATCAATTAAACTACACCCCATAGACTAAATTATATTATTATTAACAATAAAAATAAAAACCATTTTATTATATTATTATCATATTTATATAATATTTAAAAAATTATTCTTAATATTAAACAAATGAATTTTCTATCTCTTTAAAATTAACTTTGATTTATTAAAAATATAATATATGTTATTATTATATTTCTTAAAAATCTAGGATATATTATTTGAGATAATGAAATATAATAATACGATTTGAAAATTTAATTTAAATAAATAAAAAATTCAAAATAATTGTAAAATCCTAAAACTTAAAATAAAATTAATTGTTCAATAATATTTAAGAAGCAGAATACACACCTTGAAGTTAAGCAAGAAGGCCTTCTCCAGCGCATACAATCTTATTTGGTTTTGAGCTATCAAATTACTAAATGTATTTTTTTGGATAATTTTAAAATAAGAGTAATTGCATAACTTAGAGGTGTATAACTATGGGGAACTTTTAGTTTTTTATGCTATAAATGACTGAATATGATATAAAGTAGTTATTATTTCATATATATAATTTTAAAAAATTGATGAAATACTATTCATAATTGTGATAATGAATTTCGACCTGTGTAATGAATTTTGCGTTAACTCCAATTCAATAGAAATGATGTTGTTAGTGTGATAGATATATTGTGTTGTGGTTTCAGGTATTATGCTTAAATAAGGCTCATACAATGTTGTGTGATATACTGTGGGAAATATAATTCTTACTGAAGAGACTAGTCTCAAAATTGACATTTAGCTTGTAGGTACCTTTCCAGTTTGTTCCTTCATTCCAATGCCTTGCCTTCAAAAGTTTTGTGGTCAAAAGGTTGGTACGTGGCAAAAGTTTCACCAATCTTTCTTGAGATTTGGTAACTAGCCATCTTAATGGGAGATGATTTTACTTGTAAGTTTGGGAAAAGATAGGAGGAAGATAAGGGATGGAGGTTGATATCCAACAAGGTAGGGAAGTGAGTCAGATCCACACTAATCGGAGGAGATGTCATCCACGAGGTTTCTAGAATAGAATCTTATCAAATGTTTTAAATTTACCTTTGTTTAAACATTGTTACATCCTTTGAATAGGAAAAGTGTGATAGTGTCATAATCTAGTAGCTATACACAGAGTAAAAACTAGAAGTGTTGCAGTTAACCATGGTATCACATGCAACATCCTTTAAAATTAGGGCTTTTAATTTATTTTCGTGAGTTTCTTATCTTCTAGAGTAAGTTTTTTCTTCCATATTATTCAGGTATTGATGGAAATTATGCTTTAGATGGCCAAGGATAGGAGTACAACATCATTTTCCATGCATGTAACAAAATAATGTATAACAAAACCGTTCTTGAAAATTTAGTTTCTTTCTACTTTCAACATTTATTACAAAGTGTGGTGCTACATTAATCATGTGGCATTTCAAATTTTCTCTATGATGTGATAATAAGGTGGAGGGTTAATTGACCATTAAGTATAACACTAAAATATTGTGCGTAAAGGAACCTTGGTAGAGGTGATAGATAAGTGTCATATAGAAGTCTTTGGATCTTTACTCTTTATATTATGGTGCTACACTTAGAAGAGCACAATTGGCTTGCTAACAAATCTACGGATCTTTACTATTTGCAATATGGTACTACCACAATTGCCCTGCTAACTGATTAAATATGTCTAAGTAATCAAAATTGTCACAAAAGTATTATTTTTTCCATGAAAAGTGACATAATTTATAGCTACATCATTGTCTAGATTTTAGAGATGCTCATGTGAGTTTGGTAAATAGATCATATTTGTAAATAAAACAAATACTTGATGATTCGCATCTGTCCTAAGAAATTTGCATCCATGCTTTTACCATATCATAAATTATATATCAATATTAATAATGATTATCATGAACATTGGTAAGCTAATAGAAATAAATTTTTGATGGTGCTACCATTTGCACTAGGAAATTTGCATCCTGCATGCTTTTGATACCATATTATCAATTATTTATTAATATTAATAATGATTATCACGAGCATTGGTCTTCGACTCATGACTAAACCACCTAGGACATGTCATGGAAATTGAAATTTATAAGCTTCTAATTTCTCTTTGACCTTAACTCCTTTTAATCTTGCATAGAAACTTATTTCTCATTTATTTGGTATGTCGTGCATACAACAATCACTATGTGTACGGTGCAGTGTAACCATTATCAATCTCTTAATTTTTTTATGTTGTTTGTTCTTATTCAGAATTGAGGGATTGGTTTGGTGCGTAATTTATCAATATAGATGTTTATATCTTGGTAATTAATGTCAATTAAGTATTTTAAAAAAATCATCATTTGTTTTTATTAATTTATTTAAATAATTTTATGTTTGATTGGTTTTACTGCTTGGCTATTTTTTTAAAGCTACTAAATCATTGTATTACTAGATGTTATAATTACATTAAAGATAGTTCTGTCGCGGTTTACTATTAGGGAAATTAGACCAATAGTGGACATATTGAGTTTTTATGCCAAAAAAATACATAATGTGTCCAAAATACAATTGTTGGACTATCTCAACATAGACTGGAAATATTAACAACAAAAATTAAAGACTTACTATCAACATAGAGGCTTATGGCCATGCTCAAAACAAGAACTGAAACAACACCCTATAAATGTATAAATGTACTTACCAGGCATTAGGAGGATTTTGAGGTCTAAAATGGGCCTCTTAAGAAAAATATACAACCAAAATAAACTTTATAAGAACCAATATGATTCAAGATGATGATGTCAACCATGGGGGATGATTCACCATTTTTTAAGTAAAAGGGTAAAAGGATTAAAAATAGTAAAATAATAAAATTAAATTTTCAACTCGTATTTTCAACTTATCTCCCAAAGTTTTTACTCAAATTTTAAGTAGGATTATTCATTGGATGCAAAATTTAAATGCTCATCCAAGGAGTACCCATGTTGCATATTTTCGATGAACCCTACTACACGAAAAATGTGAAATACATGAAAAAACGTGATTACAATTACATTTTTCATGTATATCTCATTTTTCATATAGTAGGGTCCATTGAAAGTATGCAACATGGGTGCTCCTTGGATAAGGAATTAAATTTTGCATCCAACCAGTACTCCTGCTCGAAATTTGAGTAAAAAATTTGGGAGATAACTTGAAAATACGAGTTGAAAAAGTAGTTTTTCTTTTTTTCCCTCTAAAATTTGATGATGTAATAAAATATTATTTTATTATTTCCACTATTATTTTATAATTTCCTTAGGAGGCCCATTTTAGACCTCAAAATTCCCCTAATGTAAGAATGCTCTTGTAATTAACCAAGAGAGAGTACAGAACCATCCACCAAACTCGAATGACATTCTCAGAGAGATTTGGGGACGGTTGATTAGAGACACCAAGGCACTCCCCATGTTGCATAAGGGAAACAAAAACAGAGGGATGAAAATCAAAGGATTTTGCGGAGTTCTCTCTCAATAAGGTGAAATTCTTTCGGGAAACTTTCCTTATAATATATCAAGGTGGCGAAGTGATGGCATCAGTGTGCCAGCCCAACCATATTTTTAATACTGATTGCCATTTGGGCACTGAGGCGATGGATCCACTGCGCTTCATCCCCTTCCATCCATTACCGACAAGTGATCCTCCATTCTCGCCGCTTTTCTTGGGAAACACCCCGATTGAGGAATGTTTGGCTTATTTTCATATAATACAAAAACTACTTTTTAACCATGTATTTAATACCCTTTATTATAATTTTTTATATTTATATAAAACTAATTCAAAATATAACAATACTTCTTTATTAAATTCATTTAATTAGCATTTAAATGTTTAAATTCCATCGTTTCTATTAAGAATATATTTATTTCAATAAGTATACATCCCAACAAAATGTAAGATGTTACACTCTTCTTATTATAATTGAACTCATCAAAATCATGAAATAACACATAATCACTAATTTAAAATCAATTTGTTATCGGTAAATTTGATTGGGCAATACAATGTTTGTAGATAATGCCCATGCTTTGAATGGATAAAATAAGGAAATGTTTAACCAGGGAAATGTATACAGTATGGAAGTAGAAAGTTATTTAGTAATGCATTTATATAATTTTTAAACTAATAATTAATGCACAGGTCATAAGAAAGGACAAGAATTAGTGCATTATTAATTCAACTTTGAATCCATCGAATGGAGGAATGAAAGAAAGTCCTTTAGGTGTCTAGCAACTTAATAGTCAATCACTTTTAGTGAATGAATTATGGGGATTAGTTCATAAGGTTCACACAACCTAGAATTATTTTTCAATTATTAATATGGAATAACATAATACTAATAATGCTTCTTTACTAGTGTTTCTAGTGACCCAGTAACACAACACATAGCCATTTTCTCCATGCCACCGATCAAATGATTGGAGGATTGAGCTATGGGTTTCATCTATTCCATTGAATTAAAATAGGCGATGACATATGTTTTAAATTAAAGGAACATAACACTTAGTCCTAGTAATTCATTGACCACATAGATTTTCAATGCACGATAAGAATAGAGATTTTGTATCCATGTAAATACCAAATGGAAAAACCGAATTTGATGGAGATTGTGTTATGTAGGAAAATGATTAGAAAAGTTTTGGTTGTACATAAATTGAGTGTATTATTACTCATTGGTAGGAAATTTATAGATGAATATGACTCAATAAAAAATTTGTCTCATCATTGGACCAACTCAATTTCTTATTCTATTCTGATCATTATGCATATTTCTTCCTTGAACTCTCATCTCTATTATTTTATTTCTTCATTTTCTCCTCTTTGTTGAATGCCCCACCCCACCTTCTTTATCACAACCTTAATTTGAAAGGGGCTACATTGGAAGGCCAACCATCACAATGGTTCATTTCAACTTCCAAATAAATTTGTGGACATTTCCTCACTTTGCAACAAAAGGAATAATTAAAAGCATATTATAAAATTTGCAAAGAAATAGTGGTGAGGACTCAATTCAGGTCAATCCCACCAACAACTTACCTTCATTCCTTCATTCCTCCCACCTGCATGCCCATGGTACCGAAAACTTTAACATTGTTAAATATCCTTTACAAATACATTTATTCTCTCTTTGTGATCTTTCAAAATATTTTTGTAAAATTCCTGCTAAATTATTTCAGCTTTTACTTCTTTTACTTTGGAATCCATTCTAATTTAACTTCATATTTATAGGATTTTAGGTTTATGTTTTCACATGAAAGAGAATTCAATTTGGTAATTGCATTGATAATTTCTACATTTAATGAAGTAGCTATTAAAATATAAAGCAGGGAATTTCAATAGAGCAAGGATGATGATATGAGGTCACAGGGGCTTCACTCAATGAACCTTTGACATATCACATGTGTTCATAGTATACTAAACGATACCCCTAATTTGACTACATATTGGAAAATACCTCTAAAAATCACATTATTTAACCCCTGCCAATATGAACCCAATACACCACCTCAATTTAAAAAACCCCTACTTTCACTAGATATTGTAGGCATCCATTGTTTCGTTAACATTTTTTATACCCCTTTATATTTTTTTATTAACTTTGAGCTCCATTTTTATTCCTGTCATTTACCCCCTATATATCCCTCAATATTTTACGTCTTTTTTTCTCAATATAAATCCCCCCATATGAACCCACATGGTATGATATTTTTTTCTCGTGTATGAGGTAGAACACTGCTTGTTTTAGGCACCTCATAGTAAAGTATTCAATGCTAAAAGGATGTGTAAAAGAACAGTGTTTTTCAAGAAATAATAGAATTAAACAAAACAATGGCAGTATGTAGCACCAAACACAAGAAATTTTGCTCACCATTCTCTATTCCCCTTCCTGCTAATGTTTTTGTGAAAATTTGTGTATAAAATGGGTTAAAATACCACTTTATTTCTCAAATGAGCATGTTTTTTCCATCCCATGAATCCAACGCATTGGCACCCATCTTTTTGGGAGAGAAATTTGCATTGGACGTGTCCTGCACAGGTTTTGTGTCCTATGTCAGTCCAACATGTGAAAAGGGCCAACCAACATGCATAAGTGGTGTGTCCAATGCCATTCTAACATGTGGAAAGGACCAGCCAGCATGATGGTGATCTCAATTCAAAGGATTACGACATTGAAGAGGCTATAAATGTTTCAAGCCTCCTAAGTTTAAGTATAACACAGTCACAAAAGTTATTAAGTAGTACTTTTGGCAAAATTGATTTCATAATCAAAAAAGGTCTTTAACTTGAACATAGGCATCATGATTTGTAAACCTCAAGGAAGCAATATTACAGTAACATTTTATTGTAACATGGTTCTTGACTTTTGTTATTATTTTTCTCTCTTCCAACTATTGTCAAAGAAGTATAAATTAATGTTATATATTATCACCTTAAAACATTTCCTTGCAACATTTGATACAATTGCTAGTTTCTATTCTTTTTAATAAAATTAACTATTGCATTCCCATTCTGTTCCTTCATGCTACACTATTTACGAAAATAAATTCTAAATCTGGCCAAAATTAGGGTTAGGGGTTTTAAATTAAGATTGTTCTCTCTAACACATATCCTTGCTAAAGAATCTTGAAAGAAAAAAGGGCAAGTCATAACTGGCCGCAATCCACTTTAACGTGTAAAATTCATGTTCGGGGCATAAATTCATGTAGGATGGATGAATTTTAAACGCAGAATGCGTGAAAGCAGGGAATGCTCCATCTTGCAATGAAATCCAATGCAAATTTCCCAGTCATTTCTCCTTAAACGACGGAAGGAAACGCTAGGAATCTCTACTATCAGCACTTGTTTCAATAAGTGAGCATGGAGTGTGAGCAGAGTGGGGGTAATAACGTCATCGATGTTATTGGCAGGGTTTTCAATGTCTGAATGCATTTTTTCTTTTGCTAAATTCTACCATAACTAAAGAAATTTGTTGCTATAATTCCAGTGGGATCAGTTTCTTTTTCTTTAAAAAAAAATAGAATTACAGATGAAGGTTTTGTTTATGAAGGTTATAGAAATAAATTCATCACCATCAAACATCTTTATCCACCTAAAATCCTCAAGCTAAATTGCTAACCCAAATATCCTAAAATTTCAACCAGGTCAAAATTTTACCAGAATTTCAACTATATTCCAAGCAAAATTGTGACCTCATTGGCTACTCTTGCAAAGCACCCACCTGTTGCCTTTAGGTTTATGACTTTGTTTCTTCTATGCCCGTACTACCTGGTGCCCCACATCTACCACCATCTCCTTCACACTTTCTTTGCCTTTAACCCAATTTCACACAGATTGATCACCTTGCAAATTTAGGATCTGAGCTGAAACAACTCTATAAAACTTGCCCAATTCTTTTAATTTCTTGCTGCACATGTATTCATTTGTTCATTCTAACATAAATATGCTGTCGGTCATGGGGTTCAGGGATTTCCCATGATTTGTTAGGTGGGGATTTGCTTGTTTTTTTTATTCAAAACAACAGCCTGCAGAGAACCGGCAACATAAATACAGGAGGCGCCAACAAGAAGCGGATCAGAGAAGAGCAGGAGATGAGTCCATCTGAGGATTCCTGCAAACAAAAACAGGCACATTTAGTGGAATTTGAGACATGGATGGGCTTTGACAAACCTGAAAATGCCGGTGCAGGTAATGAAAATCTGCCAGAGTTTTGTTCTCTTTCTAAGGAGTATTCGATGTTATTGAAGGACCCATGGAGTTGGGAGGATAGCGCGGGTTTTGGAGTCCGAAGCATAGCAGTTATCAGGAAGCAATCTTATATATTAATATCTTCATGATTCTGTCGTGGTTAAAAGTGTTGAAGATGAAGTTGTAGAGCAGCAGGTGGAGGAGGAGGATTGTTTGAGAGGCTCTCTTTTTGAATCTACCAATGATCTGCTCTGGAGGCCTCAAAGTCCTCTATCAGGTATATAGGTTCTGTTTTCTTTGGATTCCATGGGCAGCCATGATTGTACTACCCTGTTGTAGGATGGGAACATTGCTTAGGGCACTTTTTCTTGTTTCAGAATTTGGGAACATGATGATGATCTCAAAGATGACAAAGTCACCTAGATAACATTAGTTATGAGAATGAGAGTAGGGACTCGGACTGGATTTGGGGTTCCCTTGAATCAATCTCAGTTTTCTGAATCTGTTGAATTTGAAACCTCTATGCCTTCATTGTAATTGGGTATTTTCATTTCATTGCAGCTATGGTTTCTAGCAGTTGGTACTTAATCCAAACATTAGCCTTTGTTTTTATGAAATATGGTCATTGGAATAAAAAAAAAAGATGTATGCGTGTTTCATGTAGTGCGTGTAACGTTCTCGTTTCATATTTTTGTAACCATGGTGGCCAGCGGCCTGAAACAAAACGCTTAAATTTTTCAAATTAAACATCAGCTGTAATTATTTTTTCTGTGTGTTTATCAGAGCACTAAATTTTGGTCCTTTTATTAATCTTTATTAATCTCTGGCCATTATTTTTTTCGGCTTAGTGGGATAGATGTCAGTTCTTTGAAGAGGAGGTGGTAGTTATGTTAGGGAAAACTGCATATGATTTTTTGGGGATAATATTCGCTCTTTGATACAGTTTAATGAATTCATTAGAACTCTAAAATATGTTGATTTCACAACGGGGTGACATATGAATCTTTAATGTGAACATTGGTTTCAAAACTTAGATTCATAATCTTATGATCATGAAATTGAGAATTTTTGTGATGTAATATCATAACCAAGATTCATAATCTTCTGATCATGAAATTGAAATTTTTTGTGATGTAATCACTAGTTTCATTACCGAGATTCAGAATCTTTTGATTATGAAATTGAGAATTTTTTTGATGCAATTAATGTTTGTCTAGACATGAACCAGGATCTTCAAATCATGAAAGGGACAATTTGTGTAGTGAAAGAATTTTTTGTGATTTTATTGAACATGATATAAAAGCAATAATGCTCAATTGATAGTTGGATCAGACCACAGACATTCAGGAAAGGAAAGAGAAAGCTCTGATCTTCAATCATGAATGACTAATTACATTGAATTAAAAAAAAAAAAATTGTTACCAAACAGATTAGTAGTTGAAACTTCCTCTAAATGGATGTCCATCTTAATCAAAGAGAGCTATGATCTTCAACCATGACTGGCGGAATTTGAAAAATAAATTAACAATAGAACTTCAACCACGAATGGTTGCATTGAGAAGAACGCTAATAGCTTTGAATTGAAGAAAATATTAAATGGATTAGGACTTTATTATGAATGGTCAATTGCATTGAATTTAAAAAATATATCTTGGATTAGATACCCAACCATGAAAGACCAATTTATATTGAATTTTATAAATGGATTAGAATTTGAAACCTTAGCTACATGGATATGGATTTTTGATAAATAGTTAAATTTATTGATTTTAAAAATAGAGAAATTTAGGAAGAGTTAATAGTTAAATTGATTGATTTCATTCTATGGAGAAAATTGGGAAGGAATTCTTGTTATGAATGACAACCTTGTTTGATGAAAGGGACCAATTTTGGCTATTATCTATTACAGCAAAGCAATAATAAAGTTATCTAATCAAATTCGTTTAGTTAATCATGTCTCTGGAAGGTTAGAATTTAGTTGATCACAAAAAAAAATATGAAAAAAAACATTGATAAAGGGAAAGAAAATGGAAATTTTTAATTTTTAATGATTAACTGTATTGATTTTTTTTCAAAAGAAAAAAAGTTTTATATTATTAAAAAAAAATCCAAAAGAAATGTTTTTTTATATTATATAAAAAAATCTAATTTAGATGTTTTAATGTTCTGAATATTCAATATGCTTTGTGAGGTCCATAGTACAACATTACATAAAAATGTAGTGTAAGTAATATTTATGGGAAATATATATACCAGAGTATATTGACAATAAGCGAAAATCCTGGGCTTTAAAAAGGTGTCTGCGAGAGACCATCCGAATAGCTTAGGTAGGGTTTACGCTGCTCTTGTGGCTGCACTTTCCTCACTTTATACTGTTAAGCCTGCTTAAGTGCGATCATGCACCACCGATTTCGCGTGGGCTTCTCTCAATGACTACACACAATGACTACATCTCTCCAGGTTGCGGTTTCAAAACGCCACGCGCAATCACGCAATCAGCTCCATTGCTTTGTCGCCCTTCTCGATGGAGCGCGGTACAGTAATCTTCGCCGGAGTGGAATCTCTTGTGATACGCTGCATTGGAGGCCATCCCCACAAGCGGTCACCAGGTTTTCAGGCCTCCCTTCTCCGAAATACGAACAGCGGAGGGGACTTCTTTGGTGGCCAGAAAGGGGTTGTTCGCTCCAGCATTCCTGCCGCCCCAACTTTTGCTGGGCCCCTGCAACGGCTCTGTCTCTGCTTCTCGGAGAAGCAGGGCCAAACAGATATGCAATGGCTTCACAAAGGTTCTAATATTCGGCCTGCGGCTCTCACAGCCAATGGCCTTACTACTCTGGGCACACAATACCAGATCCAAATCTCTCTTCCTTCTGGGGGAACGAAGATGTTATGGGTGCATGCCTCGGATCTGGTGCTGGACCTTCTGCAAGCTCTTGACCTCAGATTGGGAATACCCGCAATACTCCTGAGACTGCTTTACAAAGGTAAACAACTCGAAAACCATTTACCTCTGTCTTGCTATAATATTGAGAAAGACGCTTCAGTTGTGTTATCCTTTCGCTTGAGAGGCGGAGCTCCTGGGCAATCCTCCTCTGCTCCGGCCTTCTCCTACAAGGATGCAGTTCACGCACACACAACCAAGAAAGCAGCTCAACCACCTGAAGCTCCTAAGCCTTTTTTGGTGGACAAGCTTGAGGAGGTTCCCACTGTAGAGTTTTCCCATGAAGAAATTGCAGACGACCTTCAAAATTTAGCAGAAAGGGCCATCATTTGCAGATTCAATGGACTATGGCCGCGATCAAAGGAACTCTACGATTGGATCCACGCTAACTGGACTCACCATTGCAATGTCAGATTCTGTTCAAAAGGATATTTCATAGTGTTGTTTGATAATATTAAGCACTATGAAAAGGCTATCGAAGAAGGTCCCTAGTTCATGGGAACAGCCGGGCTCTTCTTATCACCTTGGTTCCCAGATTTTGACCCAGCTACTGCTGTCATCACCAAGACACCTGTTTGGATCAGGCTTCCCAAATTACCTGCCCATCTATGGCATGTCAGAGTCTATAAAGCGATTGGCAACACCTTGGGCAGTTTTCTGTCGGGAGACTACTCGAGAGAAATCAAAGGTCTCGACACATTTTCCAGAATATGTGTGGAACTTGATTTAAGCAAGGGACTTCCAGACCAGATCATTCTCAAAATAAATGACTTTGTCTGGACTCAGACTTTGGATTATGAGAGTACTGCCTTCCGCTGCCGACACTGTCACCAAACAGGGCATCTGCAGAACTCTTGCCCCGCTCTCCCCGCAAAACAGAAAAAAGTGAATTCCAAGGCCAAATCTAAACAATGGGCTCCGTACTCTCCACCTCCTGCTGCGGACTCTGACTCCTCTTGCTCAGAAGATGATGAATGTGATGCAGATTCAGTTCAGGGGCTGTCAATGGACATCCCCACCGATGCTCAGGCGCACCCTCCTGATATTGCCGCTGCTCAAAAGCGCTCCCATGGGTCCTCCTCTTCCGACTCAGATAAGGAGGCCCCCCCTATTGAGAACTCTGATATTCAGGTGGTTTTAGCTCATTCACCCCAGGTTGGATGGGTTAAAGTCAGTAAAAAGAAAGGGAAGAAGCTACGTATAGAGGCCTCTTCCCTCTCGGGGTAGTATTCAGTTTTTTTGACATCCAGTCTTTCTTGTGATTCCTGCTTGTAACTCTCCTTCCACAGAGCCGAGGTTGATAGTTTTATCATTTCCGGTTGCTGGTTTTCTGCTTCTCATGATTGTATTTCTATCTTGTACTATATTCCTGCTTAATAGAATCAGTCTTATTCAGAAGAAAAAAAATTAAATGAAAATACCCATGTGAACCAAAATATAAAAGACTATTGCACCTATATATAAGGCTTGCAATTCATAAATTGCAACAAAATTATATATAAGGCTTGCAATTCATAAATTGCAACAAAATTAACCACGTCCCAAAAAAACTATGAATATGCGAACACCATAGCCAAAAAAGAGGAGATCATGTAATAGGAATTTTTCCAATGTAGAGGGAAACTCTACAACAAAAAACTTAGTAGTTTATCTCAACCATCTTGTATGATAAGTCCAAATTAGATTATGCATCCGCTATAGAGTTCTACTCTCGGTGTATGTGGGAAAAGGTGAGATCTTTGAAAAGAATGATCAATGTTCAGATGCGACACAATGAGTTGGATAGAATAGGATGATTGAATGTGGACCTATGATTGACCCATTCAATAGTGAATTTTGAGTCCCCAAAAACACACATAGATTCGAGAGTTAACCAACAAGCAAAGTAAAGAAGACCAAAAAGTACCATGATCTCCACTCTGGAATTGGTCACAATACCATTGTTCTAGTTGAATATATAATAGTGATCCAGAGCCAGAACGACATATTCACCACAACCACATACCATGTTTTGCGTAGCCCCATCGAAAAATCCAACTGGGTATTTCCTCCATCTGTCAATTGGTTGTAACCCTTTTTTAATCCCCTTTCTAGCCTTGGATTTATATTCCCTCAAGTATGGACACATTTTCTTGCAAGTCCTGTCAATATAGAAGGGTATATTATCAAATATGAGAGTGTTCCTGCATTTTTGGATACCCAGAAAATAAAAAAAGGGAGTATCTTATTAGCCTTATTTTTATAATACTAGTCCATAATGTACTCATTAATTGATGTGTATATCCAGCCATCATCAATTTTCAAATGTTGTAAAACCCCAATCCAAATGGAAACAACAAATGAACATAGGAGGAATATGTAGATGATATTCCCATAATATCCCCAACACATATGACATTTTCCCGGACCGTAGAAACCCCTCTTACCTAAATTCTCCTAAATGAGAATCTTGTTGTGTCCTACAAGCCATCCAAAGCATTTTAATTTAAGTGGCATATGCCAATTCTATATTTTCTAATACCATCCAGTCATCGGGGAGAATCTTTGTGAAGGAGTAATATGGCAATAAGTCTCTTCAGCATATAAGAGAGTGTCGGCCCCATCCTTGAACGTGACGTTGGAACCATATAGGTTATCAATATATGCCTCCCAAATCTCGACTAGAAATCCCACCTATCCGAGTGCTTCTAATCCATATTGGATATAGACTCATTGGATCATCATTAGACCACAACAGGTAAAGGTGGATGATCCCCTAGTCATGTAAGTGTTGGATGATCTCCATGGGAAATATGTGATTACCTTGAAAACCCCAAATTGGATCCAAAGCAATTTCCACATCTGCACCTGAACCAATATCCCATCGAAGATTGCTAAGTAGCCAATGTTTAAGTTTCATGAAGCCATTCTAGATGTATGAGCAACTTTTCGTGAATCCAACGCCTTTTTTGGTCCAATCCTATAGTGATTATTCCTTTAAATATTTTCCCGAAATTATTTGTTGCCATAATCCATACCCAAAAATAGCTAGCCAAAAGCTTTTTATATCCAAAACCCATCCAAATCTCTCCAAATATTTTAACCCCAAACCTCCCTCATCTTTCCCCTAAGAGAGAACCTCCAATAGGACTAGATGGATCTTGTCTTATCCACCAGCACCAGACCATATAAAATGTGAGATAATGGAGTTGAAGGGAAATTTGCCCCGGTGTGGCAATGTCACTCTAGTTATGAAAGGAAATTGTGACAGTGCTAAAAAATAAGAAAAAGTCAAAGGTATTTCCAAGATCTAAAAAGATTTGAGGCATGAGAGTTAAATCTAGCTCGCCAACAACTCAGAAAGCATGAAGACTTAAAAAATACAAGGACTCAATCAATTAGAATGACTTTGAAGAATAGATCTCATGATCGTTTTCTAATATGGTCTCTGATTTTGTTGATGAACAAATCCCTCTTGTGAACAAGAGTGATTTCCCTTGGTTTGGAACCAAGACCTAGAACAAAACAAGCAAGAATAGAAAATTTTCCCTAGGTCTAAAATGATAAAATCATAAACGAGCAACAATAAGATGAGTGATTTGTACCTTGTTAATCAACGTTTGTCTTCGCTAATTTCTTGTAATGTTTAGCTTCCATCTTTGTCTTTAGTCTTCATGAAGAAGAGACCTACAAATAACACAAACAAACAACATATCAAATAATTTATATACAAATATGATTTGAAAAATACCTATACATATGATTAAGGAGATATGTAATAAAAACCATAAAAATGTAGACAATATTTATGGGAAAGAAATGCATACCTATATTAATCATGAAATAAGTGGCTACAACCTAAGCCTTGAGGTTGTAGGTCACCTTCCAGTTTGTTACTTCATTCCAATGCCTTTCCTTCAAAAGTCTTGTGGTTAAAATGTTGGTATTTGAGCAGAGTTTCACTAAGCTTTCTTTATATTTTCTAACTAGCCATCTCAATGGGAGATGGTTTTACTTGTAGGTTTGGGAAAAGAGGAGGAAAAGGGATGGAGGTCGAGATCCAACAAGGTAGGGAAGCGAGTCAGATCCACACCGCTCGGAGGAGATGCCATCCACAAAGCTTCTAGAATATAAGCTTATCAAATGTTTTAATTTTACTTTTTTTTAAACAGTAAAATGAGGAAAATGGGTGACATGAAGGGAGTGTTTTGTTAGAGGTGCTGCTATTCTCCCATAATTCTTAAAAAACTTGCGATAATACCTTGTTAACCCGAGAAATCCTCGCAATTGATTTATGGTTGTGGGGACTTTCCATTCCTTAATGGCTTTAATTTGGATTCTTCAAGGCAAAGTTATGCCCAATATCCCACAATGACTTAATTATGTACTAGTTCAATAGAGAAAATTTGTACAACATGCCACGTGTCACTGTTTCCTCATTCGGATTTGAAATTGATACACAGGAAACTACATTCCATGTACTTGTGGTCACTTTTTACAGAATTCCAATCCGATGCTCAGAGAGAGAGTTATGACGATTTTCCCACGGTCACCTCTTTGAGATGAAATTTGGGAGCCTGAAAGAACCCTAACTTCCATAGATCGTATCTCTGCAAATATTGCAAAACAAGATCTGAAATTTTTACAAGAGATTCATCAAGAATTCGGCTTTGCTTTGTAGAAATTTTAGCTTTTGAACCTGTGTAGGAAAAAATTTATAGTGCAAATTCCACAATGACCTGTTTTAGGTGAAATTCGGGAGCCTGAAAAACCCTAACTTCCACAGATCATATATCCGAAAATATTGTGAACCAAGATCTGAAATTTTTACACGATGTTCCTTAGGATTTCTTCTTTTCTCTGTAAAAATTTCAGCTTCTGAACCCTCGTAGAAAAAAAGTTATAGCAAAAATTCCACAATGACCTGTTTGGAGCAGCGAAACCCTAGAATCCAAAGCTCTGATACCAAATGTTATGAAACCAGCTTCAAAAATAGAAGAAAAGAGAGATCAACGCCTTAGAAATCAGCCACTTCAAGGGGGAAACCTCTAATACATTACATAAATGAAGAATTCTTGGATGATACAAATGACAAAGCTTCCTTCCATATATAGGGGTTTATGAGGTCACAATATAATCCTAGCCGACCTAACAATAATAATATAAGTGCACAATAATAACAATATTGGGGTTATAGGGGTAAAACAATAACAATAAAGGGTTTATACTAACAACAATAAGGGACTATACTAGTAATATAGGGACCTAACACAATATATACCCCCCAATATGAACCCACGTGGTATGGTATTGTTCTTGTTCTCCAATCAAGCTCCTATGTATGAGGTAGAATAATGCTTGTATTAGCCACCTCATAGTAAAGTATTCAAGGCTAAAAAGATGTCATGTAACACCATATAAAATTAAATAACCTAGAGTTGAAAAAACTCCATAATTAAATATGAATAAATTAATATTGTATTCTCTCACACAAATTTTGTTTTGTTGCTTGATAATAATATACATTTTATTTTTATTTTTAATATTTTTTTTTTTTTAATCATAGCTCAAAATAACAAGGCATATTCCCTATTACCATACAACAATGTTTTAATTTAATCATTTTATTAAAAAAAAAAAATACCTTAAACTACAAAATTATAAACAATTTTTTCTATAATTAATTAAAATAAAATTTATCAAACTTATAACGCCAATAAAACTGGTCAACCATATAAATCAAATATCAAATAATGATCTTGAAGCATGACAAAAAGATATTAATCAGCCTAAAATATCTAAGCTTGAAATATAACCCGAAACCCTACAAAGCATCTGGTGATTATTTGCCTTCTTACATCGCATACAATCCAAGCTTCAATCATAACCCCAAACTTTTTTTTTATCAAAAATATTAATTAGCATTATATATCTTGAGAGGATATTAGTCAAAGTAATGAATCTTCACCTAGCATGGTTTACCTTTTTACATAATTCCTATTCCTTTCAGATAATAATTAATTAATAAAATTCGCTATGGCATTCCCATTCGCTTCCTTCAAGCTACACTGTTTACGAATATAACGTTTTAAGGATAAATCCTGCCAAAATTAGGGTCAGAGGTTTTAAATTAAGGTTGTTCTCTCTAACGCATATCCTTGTTAAAGAATTTTCTTCTGAAAAAAAAATATCCTTGTTAAAGAATAGGGCAAAGTCATAACTCGCCGCAATCCACTTTAACGTGTAAAATTCATGTTCGGGGCAGAAATTCGTGTAGGATGGATGAATTTTAATGGCAGAATGCATGAAAGCAGGGAATGCTCTATCTTGCCATGAAATTCAATGCAAATTGCTCAGTCATTTCTCCATAAACGACGGAAGGAAACACTAGGAATCTCTGCAATCAGCACTTGTTTCAATAAGTGCGCATGGAGTGCGAGCAGAGTGGGAGTAATCCAGGTTATTGGCAGGGGTTTCAACGTCTGAATGCGTCTTCACTTTTGTTAAATCTACCGTAACTAAAGAAATATGCTGCTATAATTCCGCTGGGATCAGTTTCTGTTTCTTTAAAAAATAGAATTATAAATGCAAAGCAAGGTTTTGTTTACAGAGGCTATAATTTTGTTTGAAAATTATACCAAAATTTCAACTATATTCCAAGCAAAATTGTGACCTCGTTGACTACTCTTGCAAAGCACCCACCATGTTGCCTTTAGTTTTACGACTCTGTTTCTTCTATGCCCCACATCCACCGCCATCTCCTTCACACTTTCTCTACCTTTAACTCAATTTCACACAGATTGATCACCTTGTAATTTTAGGATCCGAGCTGAAACAGCTCTATTAAACTTACCCAATTCTTTTAATTTCGTGGAGCACATTTGTTCATTCTAACATAAAGATGCCGTCGGTCATGGGGTTTAGGGATTCCCCATGATTTTTTAGGTGGGTGTTTGCTTGTTTTTCTGATTCAAAACAACAGCCTGCAGAGAAACGGCAACATGAATACAGGAGGCGCCGACAAGAAGCGAATCAGAGAAGAGCAGGAGATGAGTGCGTCTGAGGATTCCTGCAGACAGAAACAGGCACGTTTAATGGAATTTGAGACAGGGATGGGTTTTGACAAACCTGAAAACACCGGTGCAGGTAATGAAAATCTTCCAGAGTTTTGCTCTCTTTCTAAGGAGTATTCGATGTTATTGAAGGACCCATGGAGTTGGGAGGATAGCACTGGTTTCAGAGTCCGAAGCATAGCAGCTATCAGGAAGCAATCTTATATATTGGATTATCTTCATGATTCTGCCGTGGTTAAAAGTACTGAAGAAGAAGTTGAAGTTGCAGAGCAGCAGGATTGTTTGAGAGGCTCTCTTTTTGAAGCCACCGATGATCTGCTCTGGAGGCCTCAGAGTCCTCTGTCAGATACAGAGGTTCTTTTTTCTCTGGATTCCATGGGCAGCGATGATTGTACTACCCTGTTGCAGGATGAGAACATTGCTCAGGGCGCTTTTTCTTGTTTCAGAATTTGGGAACAAGATGATGATCTCAAAGATGACAAAAGTCACGCAGATAGCATTAACTATGAGAGTGAGAGTAGGGACTCGGACTGGATTTGGGATTCCCTTGAATCAATCTCAGTTTTCTAAATCTGTTGAATTTGAAAGTTATATGCCTTCACTGTAATTGGTTACTTTCATTTCATTGCGGCTATGATTTCTGGTAGCTGGTATTTAATCCAAACATTAGCCTTTGTTTTTGTGAAATATGGGCATTGTGTTACTCAGGGAATCAAAAATAGATACGTGTGTTTCATGTAGTCTCTGTAAAGTTCTGGTTTCATTTTTAATTTTTTTTGTAACCATGGTGGTCAACGGCCTAAAACAAAACGCTCAAATTTTCAAATTAAACATCGGCTGTAACTATTTTTCTGTGTGTATATCACAGCGCTAAAATTTGGGGTTTTTATTAGTCTTTGTGGCCATTAATTTTTTCGGCTTATTGGGATAGATGTCAATTCTTCAAAGAGGAGGTGGTAGTTATCCTAGGAAAAACTGCGGATGATTTTTGTATTCGTTGATATAGTTTAATGAATCCATTAGAAATTTAAAATAGATTGATTTCACAACAGGGATGATGTAATCACTGGTTTTACAACCGAGATGCAATCACTGGTTTCACAACCGAAATTCAGAATCTTTTGATTATGAAAATGAGAATTTGTTTTGATGCAATCAATGTTTGTCTAGACATGAACCAGGATCATTAAATCATGAAAAAGGACATTTTGTGTTGTGCAAGCAATTTTTGTGATCAAATTCGTTTAGTTAATCACTAAAAAGACATGGAAGTTCAGAATTTAGTGGATCATGAAAAATACATGGAAATTCAGGAAAAAAAATAGGAAAATTTTTAATTTTTAATGACTAATTGTATTGATTGTTTTTCCAAAAGAAAAAAGTTTTATAAAAGAAAATCCAAAAGAAAAAAAGTTTTATATTATATAAAAAATATAGTTTAGATGTTTTAATGTTATGAATATTCAATATGTTTTGCTAGGTCCATAGCTATGTCGCGAGCTTCATCGAAATTTAACTTTTAGGTTCAAATTTTGGCGAACCTTAAAAATATTTTGAGGTTTGGCGAACCTCATCGAACCTCATAGCCATTGACCAAATCCATAGATAAAAACTCATAACTACAAGTCACAACTCAAGCTTGTAATTTATCCTTACAGTTTCCATGTCCATGATAGCATTTTTGATGTTTGCTAATGTTGATTTCTTACTATTTTATCCTATTATTCATTTTAAATTTATATATATATATAGACGAACCTAATGGTGAACCACATCCGGACCTCATCAAAAAATTCGAACTCAAACCAAACCTAATAATTGTCGAATGCGAACTCGAATCCGAACCATGTGATATTGGTCCATAGTACAGCATTACATAAAAATCATTCTATAAGTAAGATTTATGGGAAATATATATACCATAGTATGTTGACAATAAGTAAGAAAAGACCCATTTGAACCAAAATACAAAATACTATTGCACTTATATATAAGGCTTGCAATTCATAAATTGCAACAAAATTAATCATGTCGCAAAAAACTATGAATATGTGAACACCATAGCCAAAAAATAGGAGATCGTGTAATAGGAATATTTTCAATGCAGAGGGAAACTCTGCAACGAAAAACTTGGTAGTTTTTCTCAGCCATCTTATATGATAAGCCGAACTTAGATTATGCATCCACTATAGAGTTCTACTCTTGGTGTATATGGACAAAGGCGAGCTCTTTGAAAAAAATGATCAAAGTTCGGATGCAACGCAACCAGTTGGATAGAAGTGGAGGATCAAACATGGAGCTATGATTGACCCAGTCAATAGTGACTTTTGAGTCCCCAAAAACACACATAGATTCAAGAGTTAACCAACCAACAGAGTAAAGAAGACCCCAAAGTGCCATGATCTCCACTCTGGAATTGGTCCCAATACCATTGTTCCAGTTGAATAGATAATAGTGACCTAGAGCCAGAACAACATATGCACCACAACCACATACCATGTTTTGCGCAACCCCATTGAAAAATCTAACTAGGTATTTCCTCCATCTATCAATTGGTTGTAACCCTTTTTTAATCCCCTTTCTAGCCTTGGATTTATATTCCCTCAAGTATGTACATATCTTCTTGCAAGTCCTGTAAATATAGAAGGGGATATTATCAAATATGAGAATGTTCCTGCATTTCCGGATACCCAAAAAATAAAAAAAGGGAGTGTCTTATTAGCCTTATTTTTATAATACCAGTCCATAATGCACTCTGTTATAGGTCAATTTGGGCACCATTCCCAATGACCCGGTTAAACTGGACATCATCCCCAGAACCAATGAAATAGGGTCGATCATCCCCTATCATTTCAATTGCTACATGCCCTAAGACAAAGAACAAGAGCAAAATCATCCATGACTTCCATTGCAAGGTTTCTAAGATTTGAAGTACATGTTATATCACCTATGAGCTCACCAATGTAACCTCTCAAGGGACTAAATGCTTTTCATATGCAGTTACCTCCATTCAAGGGTGCTCTGCAAAGCACTTCCCAACATTTAAGAGTGCATTGGTCAATTGGGAGCGAAATTCTCATTGTTCCGGAATCTCCACATGGCCAATGCCTTCTAGAAGAGTCCATATGTGTCAAACTTCGAATCCATGTGACCATTCAACGCCTTTGAGCTTGGGAACATGTCTTGTCTATTATTAGAAATTCATTGATTGTGAAACTACCTTCAGCTGATCTATAAATTGAGCACAGATCCTAGAGCTTGAGAAGGAAGAAATTTGGTAGAGAAATGTTGTTGAATTCTCAATTGAGGGTTTGATTTGAGTGATATGTTGCTAGAGAGATGTTCATTGTGATGAGGCCAGGATGATGCTGGAGTTGGTGACATCAAATCAATTGCTGGTTGTAACCTTCCACTTCTATCCATTAATAAATATTGCTGCTCATTTTCCCACATATGTATCTAGATAAGATGCTATCTTTCATATTATGTATTCTTAGCTGATGTATATGTTTCGTGTTTCATTGATTTAACTGATTAAGGTAAATAGCCATCTGTATATTGCAATCTCTTTGCTGTTTAGTGTTTATACTTGTAGGAACTAGTGTGGGGATCAAAGTTGGATTGGAAGCTAAAACAAGAGTGACAGAAGGAGAATAGGAAGCACTTGGACTCCAAGTAAGTTTCTCCATCTTTCTGTGTGTCTATTTACTCTTAGGAAAAGTGTCTGCAAAGTCTTTGATCTGTTGTTCTAAATGCATAGCACCACATTTAGAGAATGTGTTTTATCTGTAATTCATAATTCCGCATAAGAAATTGGCGACTCCACTGAGGAGTTTACCTTCATCCTTGGTTTTTTTTTCTCACTTTAGCCACCCAGTAGAATCTACTCTCAATTCTTAGGCTTTTGACACAAAGAATTGCATTAGAAGTGTGTTTAGTAGCTTGAATTTTGTTCTCTGTTGCGCCCAACGCACTGTTGGTCAAGACACAGTGCTTTGCATTGCACTGTCTCCCACTCAGGGGTTCTTTGCAACACACTGTCTCCCTTTAGAGACTGTGTTTCCCCCTAAGCCAACCAAATTCCCTTTGAAATTTTCATTGCCATCACTTTCAGCCTTTTGTTTGATGTGTTTTCAATTGTATGATGCCTCATAGAGACCAGCGAATTTACCTGAATCTTCCTCCTTTGAAAAGTAAGCTTATTCAATGTCTCTTCAAGTGTTTTTCTTTATCATTGACAAATCAAATTAAAAGTATTTTTATTTCTACATTAGATCCATTTGTTTTCGTAAAGGAAATTGTCATTAAATTCTTTGTTTCCTGTAGGAAAAAATGTATTTCCATTCTTCATTTTTCCTAAAAGATAAATTTGTTTTAAATTTATCATTTCTTAAAGAAGAATGCATTTGTTTTTTGTTGATTTGATGCATATAGTTTCCTTTTTGCATTCACATTAAAGGGACTGAAAATAAAAACTTGCATTTGCATGTCGTGAATTGTGTGTTTTGCATAGGAACAAATTAGGAAAGATGCATATTAGTTTGTGCTCTTTGTTGTTTGCCCTCAACACTGATTTCTCTTTCCCTTTAGTAGCTAATATTTTCATTGAAAAAGCTAAAAGTGAAAAGTTTGCTTATCATTTTAGTTTGCATTTTAGGAATTTCCATCACATCATCACGGTGAACCTTGATAAGAAAATTGATAAACAAGATCAACCTAAAATCTACATCAATTTACCTAAAAAAGCATTGGAACCATACTGATAACATTTAGAAGGTCTAGGCTAGAGACGTGTTCCGGTGTCGTAAAACATAGCAGTTGCCGTTAATTTTCTGCGATACATTCCGAGTGTGATACCTCACTCCACGTACATAAGTATATCGTAGCTCATCCACGTACCTTCAGGTATATCAGGTAGTGTTATAGTATGAAAAGTATAAAGGAGTGCCTTGCATTAGACAACGCTAATACGGACTTCGGCCTCCACGTACCTTCAGGTATATTTGGGAGAACAACTTTAGGTTGCTATCCATCCATAGTGAACCGAGTTGCCACCTTGTAAATTGTGATACACCTAACACAGCATTCAGAGAGATTTCCTGCCTGTACTTCTTGGTTCACCAAGAGGTATTCTGCAGTTCACAGTTTCTTGGTAAACCTTTTGACTAGCATTACCCTTTTATTTTGTTCATTTATTTTTGGTCATAAAACAAGTCAGTCATCATGGAAGAAGAAAATCCCTTTCCCCGTCGTTCCCTTAGACTTGCATTGAAACCACCTTTACCACCGGAAGTCACTTCTGGTCGGCGAAGGTGATATGGCTCTATCGAAACCAGTACCATCAGTACCTCTGGTGAAACATTATCTTCCCATATACCAGATTCGGCACAAGTTGTTTCTACAAATCCTAGTTTGTCTATTGTTGTTAGGAATTTGGCTTCTGTGATCCATAAATTGTGTATAAAATATTTTTGTGAACATCTGCAACTTGAGGGTCTTGTTGTCGAGATGGAGTCCTCACAACTACCCGTGGTCACGATCCATCCAATCAGTGAGACCATACCTCCTGAACCCGAAGTTGTTCAACTAGAAGTTGATCCAGATACTGTCTCTTTTTTTCCAGAACATCTGCATCTTGAAGTCGAACGACCGGAAGTTTTTCATGTATCGGTCACTCCACAATCTATTGTAGCCATTGAGTCTCCCATATTGCGAAGTCAACCTCCTGAAATATACCTTGGGCTTGGCGGCGAAATCCTTCCACCTTCTTTAATTTCAATTGAAGAAATCTCACAAGACGAAACACCTTTAACTCCAACCCATTTTTGGGAGGATCTTTACTTATACGAGTATTTTCCTCAATCACCACCCTCTCCTTTTGTTGATCTTGTTCCTATTCAAATTCCCGTCGATTCAAAAGGGTATACATTTGGTCAAGTAACCATGCCTGAACCAACATCTTTGGTTGGATCATCTGTTCCGATTGCGTCAGCACCTGCTCTCACTATCCTGTCGATGTTCACAACTTCACCAGAGTCATATTTACATGGTGGCCCTATGGTCACATTAGGTTATAAATATTTATCTAGAATTTTATCTGGTGCATCTTCAAACCCGTGGACTTGACCAATGTCATCGTCTAGTATTCTAACTAGTAAACCTATAGTGAGTACTAAACAACTTGATCCTTTATATCCATCATCAGGGAAATATCAAGCTGGTCCATCTGGGTCTATTCCATCCAGTACCATCTCAACTGGACTCCCTGCATTTGGAGAACAATATTTTCTGTCTTATTATACTCCTCATGCTAGGGGGAAACCTATGGTCACCCACTTTAACAGTACTTCGTCATTTTTTGGTCAACCTAATGTCGAAATGAATGTTTGTCAATGGCAGCCCACTCTGTCTATCCAACCACAAACGATTGTACACTCGTATCAACCTGTTGTGCCCACATCGTTTCCACTTGTTAATACATATTTACCCCTGTTACAGACTCAAACTATTGTACAACAACCGTTTTAGGCGGGTCCTTCAGCTCAATACCCTCAAGTATTGGGCCCTCAAACTCCAACTCCTTCGGCTAATTTACAAAAATTTGTACCCGTAATCATTTATTCATAAGCTAGATTACCATATTATGGGATGTCACAACACAACCAGGTTATACGTACCCTCGACTGAATCCAAATTATCCTAATTTGGGTTATAACATTGGTGGATAGACCCCTTGGTATCCAAAGGCGCAAATGCCTCAACCTTCATTTCAACAAGTATCGTACCCAGGTTTTGGTCAACATAATCCTCAAGTGTTTTCCTATCAAAAAAACCCTATATGGGTTACTAGCAACAGATTCCTTATGTTGGTGCTCAGAGGAATGTTGCCCAAGCAATTCCATCATACCCTGGCTATGCTCAACCTGACCTTAATTGACAGTTTCCCTTTGTTGCAACTTTAGAGTTACCAGATTTAAATTGGCTCACCAATGAACCAACCAACTATGCTCCTTGGTGGTTGGTGATACCCCATAAATTACCCCCAGATATGCCTAAGTTCAATGGAAACCCTGGGGAAGACCTTTCGACTCATGTTATGACTTATCATTTGTGGTGTTCATTAAACTCCCTGAATAATGACTCTGTTCGAATACATCTTTTCCAACGTACGCTCACTGGTACAGCTGCAAAATGGTACATTGAGTTACCTGGAGCTTCTTTTGATAATTTTACTGCCCTAGCTACTGTATTTTTGACTCACTTATAGTTACCCATACGATATGAAACTGGAACAGAACTCTTGACTAATTTTAAACAGACTAATGCTACTCACATTTCTGATCATATTCATGAGTGGCGTCGTCATCGTCGAATGGCTAAGAAATTTGTTCCTGATCAACTCCTTGCTGAGTGGTTCATTAAGTCCCTGTTACCTTCTATAATAGAGGATGTGGCTAAGGGTGGTGTCATCACTGAAGAGTAGGTTATTGCTCGTGCCCAATATTTAGACTTGACTTATACTCAGTCTAGCACACTCTACTAAAAAATTCCTAACGCACCGCGATCTAATTTTACTGTTCCTCCTTCATCAAAGGACTCTCATGCTGGAGACAGTATGATTGGTATTTCAAGCACACATCATATTATTGCATCTTATCCTGTGCCTTCTTCCGAAATAAATGTCATGTAATTTGACAAACGTAAAAATGAAAAGCAACCTGGAAGTAAGAAAAAAGGAAATCAAATAAAAAGAGAACTTCTAACCCGAAGGAAAGATCATCTGATCAATCGTCTAGAAATAGGAAACCTCATTATCCATGCATAATCTATAATAAGGAACATTTTTTTTCAGGATTGTAATCATCGCACTGAAGTTTAAAAAATGGTTAAGAGTTCATATACGTCAGCTGTGTTGATAGATATGTTTTTGAATCCAGACACAAATTTGGTTGCTATGGATCCAACTTCAAGTTACTAAGTGCTTATGCTATCTGTCACAAAGACATCAATATATATTTTGGTGTCAACACACAATAAATATTACGGTATTCAAGCCACTAATCAACTTACTACCTCGAACATGAATCCATCTACGGAATCGGTACCACCACCTGCTATTCCTGAATTGAAAATCAAGTCCCCAAAGGGAGTCGTTCATAAATCGACATATAATCCTTGAGAAAGAGCTGCTCAAAATTATAATATAGTTGAAGATTTGGCTCAATCCCCTTCATCTATGTCAGCGCTTGGGGTATTACAAAATTGTCCCTCCCAAAAATAGGCTTTGTTATCCGCAATTGGTGGAATTGATCTGACTGTTTCTAATCTCGTAGTCTTTAATGATATGAGATATGTGCCAAAATTACCAGTAGAAAATGGGATAGAACATTCGATCTATTATTTGAATCGTAATCTCAATGATACAGAAGTGAAGTATTCGTATGTAGAAAAGCTTTCCTTGGCAACTATTCAAGTTATCCAAAGATTTCGCCACTATATCCTATTCCGGAAGCCCATTGTCATTTCGAATTGCAACCTCATGACTTATATCTTATCACATAAATTGCTAGGGGGCAAGTATTCAAAATGGATTGTCATTTTGCAGGAATTTGATTTGGAATTCATCAAATCCAAGTCAAAGAAGTCTTTAGTTTTGGCTAAGCTTCTCTGTGACCTTCCCTTTGATAGTACTGCTACTATGTCGGAACCATCTATTCTTGACGAGTCTCTGTTTCTAATTAGATCATATGATCCTTGGTATGGGAATTTAATCATTTATCTCTAGACCTAGACTTTTCAGCCTAATACCTCTCGCTCTGACCAATGACGTATTCGATAACAAGCCAAAGATTATTTGATCGTCAACGATACACTTTATCGTCGTGGTGTCGATACAATTTTAAGAAGATGCCTCACTCATGAGGAGGCCAAAAAGGTTTTAAATTATTGTCATGTTGGGGCTTGTGGTGGACACTTGTCTGATCAGCTACCGCGCAGAATATACTCTGCGCTGGTTACTATTGGCCTACCATATTTTGTGACTGCATCCTCGCGGTCAGAAGTTGTCATGCATGCCAGATATTTGATCATAAAATCCGCAAACCAGCAGCGCCAATGCATATTGTTGTCTCTTTGGGAACATTTTCGAAATGGGCATTGACTTCATGACCTGTAACCCTCGTTCGTCTAGGCGGCATGGTTATATTATTATCGCAGTGGACTACTTTACCAAGTGGGCCAAAGC
The DNA here is from genome assembly GCA_034641835.2 of Pinus albicaulis. Taxonomy (NCBI): domain Eukaryota; kingdom Viridiplantae; phylum Streptophyta; class Pinopsida; order Pinales; family Pinaceae; genus Pinus; species Pinus albicaulis. The sequence goes on from CM076579.1 coordinate 1,268,350,207, forward strand.
GATGCCTACATTCAACAACATAGGACAAAAAACTGCATTGTTTTTCTTTAATCATGTCATTGCACAGTTTGGGGTCCCATAGGCTATAGTTACAGATCATGGGAAGAATTTTCACAACCATATGATGACTGAATTAACTGCCAAGTTAGGATTGTCACATGAGAATTCTACTCCTTATTATCCACAATCAAATGGACAAGTTGCGGTTATCAACAAGATTCTTAACGTATGCATCAACGAATGATAGGAGTTCGTAAAAGAAACTGGAATTTGATCCTGTACTCGGCCTCGTGGGCGTACCGAATCTCAGTGAGAAACGCAACCAGATTTACTCCCTTTCAATTGGTGTATGGTCTAGAAGCTATCTTTCCAATCCAATGTGAATACCAGCTTTAAAACTCGCAATCGACTTGTTACTTGACACCTCAGAAGAAGAAGTGTGTCTTTTTAACCTCATCCATCTTGATGAAACGCGTCGTGAAGCCCAATTGGCCAATGAAGCGCATAAGAGACGTATAAAGGTGCAATACGACAAAAATGTCCAGCCTCGCATTTTCTCAGAGGGCGACTTGGTCCTTCTTTATGATCAAGAAGCTGACGTAATAGGTACAAGGAAATTTGATCCATTATGGCATGACCCCTATATTGTCAAAAGAGTTCTTGCTAAGGGTGCCTACGAGTTGGTGGATTACGATGGAATTCCATTAGCACAGCCCCGAAATGGGTTGTATATGAAACGTTACTATGCTTAATCATGAGCGTAGTAATTTTTTGTATTATATTGTATATATATGTTGTTGATTTGCATTCACTATCTTAATTTTTTTTTTAGAGTTTTCTTGACGTTAGTAATCTGCTTCACATTTCATCGCAGATGTCTGAATCTTTGGAACCATTTGTCGGATATGCTGATGGTGCTAGTCATAGTACGCAGAATCTATCCTCTGTAGCGTTGGCCATTTTCGCTCCGAACAACGAGTTAGTGAGTTTTCAAGGGATTTGTGTCGATAGATCAACAAACAATATCGCTGAGTATAACGCGTTGATCAAACTTCTCTCTGATTCCATTTCATTTGGTATTAACTACATCATCATAAGGTTAGACTCACAACTTGTGGTATTATAACTTACTAGTGTTTACACTGTTAGAAATCCAACTTTGCATCGTTTTTTCCTAAGAGTTCGACTTTTGGAAAGACATTTTGATTTTATTAATATCAACACATTTCCATAAACTTGAACACTTTGACTAATTCTTTAGATAATCATGTTATAGACAAACATTTGCAACACATGTAAAGATACAATCACATAATTGAATAGGATTGCACAATAAACATAGGAAAACACTGAAATAAAATAGATAGATAGTTATATGTTTTTACAAAAAATTATGCCCAAGACACATTGGTCATATGACCTCAAAATGTATGCAACATGTTAAAGTAAACTAGTGATGCTCATGGTAACATGCTATAGATATAGCTATCCTACGCAGTAACCGCATCCAGTGGTTAGGAACGCCAATAGTATGGTGCTACAGTCGCATGGGTAACATTTTGATTTGGAAATCCATAATCTCGAAGGTCAACCCCTCTATGTGCTGCCGAAGCTCAGACAAAGTCTCAGCCATGTCTAAATCCTGAAGGACTTCTCTCCCGATAGCCCTCTTTACTGGCTCATCCACTCCATGCTCTGGTTCCTCTACTGGTTGAACTCGACCAACATCTGCATTACATTAAAAATTTAGTTTAGTATTGGGAAAACATCAAAATACAAAAACATTATATAAACCTTTGAAAAATAAAAAAACATGGTCAAAAAATTCTTACCTATTGCACCCCACTGAGCGCCTTCTGGTAAAGCTAAGTCCGGATCTCCTTAGAAATCAACGCCTACATATGCATACTCATTTATGGTGATAAATTGTCGCCTGAACCAGGTGAAGAATGTACTCGAGAACACAATGGACGATTGGCCTACATGCCTAGCCATTAGTTCTACCCATCTCTGCATCCTCAGATTTCTAGGATTAGACACACCCACTGTCACATGCTGAGGTTGCATCAATGGAATCCGCTCTAAGGCAAATGATATGAGGATCGAACCATAACTAAATTTTTTCTTCCTTCCTCCCTTTGCCTTGTTCAGTTTTTCTTTTATTTGAGAAAGTATGGAATTAGACTAGTTGAAGACTGTTGGCTCCATGCACTCTAGCGGATACTGCATATATGATCTATTCGCTACATGTAGTGTAATGATGCCGGCAAGCTTTGCGATCATGAATAAAATGGTTCTCAAAGGAAAATCACGAACGTCAGAGATGTTTATTTTCCCATCCTTGCTTGGATCTACCCCTAGATAGAAATATTGCAAAACATAGTCTCTCATTGTCTCTCCTTCGAGAGCAAATCCTAAGAGGGAAATAGGCAAGCCTCTCCTCGACAAGCCTGCTAGAAAATATACATTCTCCACTGTAATAGGAACCACTTTGTTCCTAATGTGAAATGCCTCAATAGTCGGATCCCATGCATGAAATAAGAACTCCAAGAGTTCTACTTTTTGCCTCATCCCTGACAAACGAAAGTACTTTAATAACCCACAAACTCTTAGGGCTCTTACTATACCCGGATCATTTAGCGTAATCATATTTTGTTCTTCATGCTCTCTTTCTCTCCAAGTAATCATCATTCTAGTCTTATGAAATCCTAAAACATAACCATAAGACTCATTAGACTCCTTTTCATGCAAAAAATTAGGCAAATTTTGGGTACAATGCAAGAATCAAGAATGTGAATTGCGCCCAACGTAGTCTTGAACAAGGGACAGTGCATTGCATATGCACCTAGGCTTCAATTTAGGTGCTCCACAACACAGTTTTCTATGCTCAAGGGTACGTTTCCCTGTTTGGAAAAATAATTTACCCTAAGGGGCCCAAATCCATAAAAAATTGCAATGAAAGGAAATGAATTGACTACTGAAAGAAAGAGAGGGCTTATGGTACCAACCTAGATCAAATGATGATGAAAACTATCCACAAAATCGATCGCAATCAATGACTGATGTTAGGGGGAAAAAACAAGTTTAGAGCTCCAAAATGAAAATGGTAACTTTCAAATGGTAAAAATGAATAGTATGTTGAGAATGCAGCAAGATGATGGAGCTTAGTGAAATGAAGTCGCCTTCACTAAGTGGGCACGCAGGCGAATTCTGGCGCAAAATCTATTTTTAGACTATGTCTATTTTTAGACATATGGAGCATGGTTCGAGGATTCCAGTTTGAGATTCTTGGAGCATTGGTCATGTTGGTAAAAATAGATGAGACTCTATTTTTGTGACATATAGGTCGAAGAGGTCGAAGTCTATTTTTAGACCGCCTCTCCTTAAAACAGGGAAGTCAAATATTATTTACCCTTAATAATATTTGGACTCTAAACAACAGTTTACTCTCTTGGAGCACTTCAGTTTGAGCTACGGATGTGGCACATGCAACTGCTAGAAGGAAATACGATTTTATTATGGGGTATTGAGCTCATGCATGGTTGACTTCAGTTGGACTTCAGTGGCAGAAGTTTGGAGGAGTTAATGAGACAGATAGTGGAGTTGTGTTCTGTTTATTTTAGTTGAACTAGTTGAGATTAGTTTAACTAGCTAATCAATTAGTTATGAGTGGAGTGAATTAAATATTATTTAATTCATTAATTAGTAACTCATTATTCAACTCAAGAACACATCAGTTCACTACAGTGCATGATCAGTTCAGTGGAGACCAGTGAAAGAGGTAGATGAAGGGGTGGAGTTAGCTATCAGTGGCGACATCAGTTGTGCATGAGATTTGCACCACACTTGGAGGAATTTCCCATGATGATTGCGCTGTCAAGCCAAGGAGATTCGAACCTTGGATCTCTATATAGACAGGCCTGGATTGCGAAATAGAGGCAAGGCAATTGGCGGTGAGTTTTGAACCAGTAACCTGTTCAAAACTGAGCTAGATTGTGTGTAACTTCATGAGAAAGTACTGAGTACTTGTGAGGAGTATTGTACCGAGTTTGTTACATGATTTCTCCATTATAATATACACAATAGCTGCGGGGTTTTCAGCTATAAGATTTCCCCATACATACTGTGTTAATGTGTATGATGATTTGATGTGTTATCGCTTGATTTTATTTTCGCATGTGTGATGATCTGAGTTGAGTTGAGTGGAAGAGATTATGTGTTGTGTATGAAGTTCAAATAGTATGTGACCAGGATAGTCTCGGTGGATAATTAATTATTATTCAGCAAATTTCTACATGGTATCGGAGCTATTGAAGTTCATATTGATCATCACAGTGATTACAAACTTATTTCGGTAGACAGAGTCTGCATGCGGGCCAGGTAGCCTCCGGATTCATCTTTCTTCGGAAAGTGAAAGGTCTGGTAAATGCCCCTTGCAATCAATCTCTGTGCTAGAAATAATTTGTTCTCACAGATCTAGAGCGGTTGAGCTTTGAGGTGGAATTCAAATTTTGCAGCAGTTTTGTTTTCTTGGTGCCGGTGTTGAAAATGTCTTTCAACGGTTTGCGACTTGAATATGCTCTTGAAGGCAGTTCGAATTATGTTGCATGGAAGGATCGCATGGAGGCAGTATTAGAAGATAATGGTATGAAGGAGTTCGTAGATATGGATGTCCAAAAGCCCACTGATCCTGCTGAAGTCGATGCATGGCAAAAGAAGATGGCGAAGTGTCGAAGGATCCTGTTGGAGGGCGTCAAGGATCATATTGTATCCAGCTTGCATGGAAAGGCTACTCCATATTTAATGTGGAAAGCTTTGACGGATCTATTCTAGAGTAAGAGCGACCAAAGGAAGCTGGCGCTCAAAGATAAGCTCAGGAACATCAAGATGGAGAAAGGCGACAGTATCGCCAAATACCTCACGAAGTTCACTCAATGCAGAGATGAGCTGGGAAGTGTGGGGGTGACTGTCGAAGATGAGCACATGGTCGACCTGGCTCTCCTTGGTCTTCCGAAGGCTTGGCACTCATATCAAGATAGTGTCAATGGTCAGGAGAAGCTTCCGGGATAGGAGTGCCTTTGGGCGGATCTCATGCAAGAGGAGATAAGGAGGACTACTCGAGATGGATCTTCATCAAAGGAAGCTGATGAAGAAAACTGCTCTTTGGTGGCCAAAGCAAAGAAGGGGAAGGGTAAGAAAACCTCTCATTCTAGTGCAAAGGGCAAGAAGCAGGATATGGCTAAAGTGAAGTGTTTTCACTGCCATGATCACGGACATTATGCTACCAATTGTCCAAAGAAGAAGAAGAACAAGCAAGCGGGAAGATCTGCAGATGGAGAAGCTTTGGCTTCACAGTTCGAGCTTGACTTTTCACTGATTGCATGCTTGGTTTCAAGTGTGATGGGATCGGTGTGGTTCTTGGACAGCGGTGCGTCATTTCATATGACGGGAGATCGGGATTTGTTCTCAGATCTGGAGGACAAAGATTTGGGTGTACACATCGAGATGGGCGATGATGGTAGATACAGTGCGACTGGTATCGGTACCATATCCTTTCAGAGGGAGTCTGGTAAACCCTTTGTACTGAAGGATGTCATGCATGTACCTGGATTGAAGAAGAACTTGATCTCTGTGGCGATGTTGGAGGATAAGGGGTATGATGTGGTCTTCAGCGAAGGAAAAGCCTTCCTGCGCAGTAAGGCTACTGGAGAGACCCGGAAGATAGGGGTTTGAACCAAGAACCTTTATCAGTTGCAGGTAGATGGCTGCGCAGCTATGGCATGCAAAGCGGGAGAAGTGGTGAGCCGGGATGATGAGGGCGAACTGTGGCACAGGAGATTGGGCCACCTTCACCATGGAGCTTTGAAGATTCTGCAGCAGATTTCTATTGGGCTTTCTAAGGGCACCCTTGCGCAGTCAGATCAGTGCAAGGGGTGTACTTTAGGGAAGTATGTGAAAGCCACCTTTCACGAGAAGGATAGTCGCGCCACGACGATCCTTGAGAGAGTTCACACAGACGTGTGTGGTCCTTTCTCAGTTGCTTCGACAGCAAAGCACAAGTAGTATGTGATCTTTGTTGATGATTTCTCTCGAAAGTGCTGGATCTTCTTCATGCAGAAGAAGAGCGATACATTCGCGAAGTTCTGTGAGTTTAAAGCACTGGTCGAGAAGGAGTTGGGGAAGAAGGTGATTGCTCTAAGGAGTGATAACGGTGGTGAATTCATCTCGGATGAATTCAAGGAGTTCTGCAGCGCAGAAGGGATTCGGAGAGAGCTCATCGCACCCCATAACCCACAGCAGAACGGGGTGGCTGAGCGGAAGAACAGAACGATCGTGGGTGCTGCACGGGCGATGTTGCATGATCGGGGCCTACCCCTTCACTTGTGGGCTGAGGCATGCAATACAGCAGTGTATGTGCAGAACCGTTGTCCTCACAAGGTTCTTGGCATGAGTACACCAGAGGAGGCTTATTCTGGCAAGAGGCCTGATATTTCCCATTTGCGGATTTTCGGATCTCCTGTCTACATGCATGTGACAAAGGATGCGAGAAGGAAGCTGGATCCAACTGTTGAGGTTGGAATATTTGTGGGGTACACTGATACACCTCACAACTACCGGGTATATTTGTCAGACAGTCGAAAGACTGTTGTGCGACGGGATATAAAATTTCAGGAGGAGAAAGCCATGTAGTGTTCGCTTGAGAGGGAGCTACACTTGCATGCAGATGAGGAGTTGTTAGTTCCTAAGGAGAAGCTTCCGGATGTGGATCAGCCACAAGAGGAGGTTCAGGAGGTGGAAGAAACCACCCAGGCAGCGCCAACCATCAGAGGGCGCATGCGCACTACAGAAGCTGAGCGACTGGCTCGGGATGCAGAGAAGGTTGTAGGACCACCTACATCACAGCGCAGACAGAGACAGTCACCGGATCGGTACACTGGATACATGGCTCTTGTGGGTCAATGTGTCGTGACGGAGCCATCCTCTTTTGAGGAAGCTGTGGAGGAACCCGCATGGGTTGATGCCATGATCGAAGAATATGATTCGATCGTCAGGAACAGTGCATGGGAGATTGTCCCAAGACCGGTTGGGAAATCAGTGGTGGGTTTGCGATGGATCTACAAGGTGAAGCAGGCAGCTGACGGGAGTGTGGAGAAGTACAAGGCGAGATTTGTCACCCGTGGCTTTTCACAGATCGAGGGGATTGACTATGAGGAGAATTTTTCACCTGTCGCAGGGTACTCTTCCATACGGACGATCCTTGCTCTCTCAGCGCAGATGGGGTAGCACATTCATCAGATGGATGTGAAGACTCCGTTCCTCAATGGAGTTATTGAGGAAGAGGTGTCCATAGAGCAGCCTAAAGGTTTTGAGATCTTCAGCAGTGAGTCGCATGTGTGCCGACTCAAGAGAGCACTGTACGGGCTGAAGCAAGCACCTCGTGCTTGGTACACTCGGATAGACAGCTACTTCACCGGGCTTGGATTCTCCAAGAGTGAGGTGGATCCAAACTTGTACCAGATTGTGGTGGAGGGGAAGCTGTTGATCATCGTACTGTATGTAGATGATCTGATTTTGACTGGCGATGAGCAGTTGATACTTTCATGCAAGGAGGATCTTGCACGAGAGTTTGAGATGAAGGACCTGGGCATCCTTCATTATTTCCTGGGATTGGAGATTTGGCGGCGCAGTGGAGGACTGTTTGTTTCTCAGGGCAAGTATGCCCGGGAGATTCTGGAGAGGTTCAACATGCAAGGCTGCAAGCCTGTTGACACTCCTCTTCCTGGTGGTTGGAGGAAGGAGGATGCTACTTGAGCGGAGGTAGTGGATGCCACTGTCTATCGACAGTTGGTGGGGTCGCTTATGTATCTGGTCAATACACGACCCGATATATGCTATGCTGTTAACCAGCTTTCGCAAGCTATGGTTAAGCCTACCAAGCTCTTTTGGAAGGAAGGCAAGCATGTATTGCGCTATATTAGAGGCACATCGGGATATGTTCTATGGTACATACAGGAGGATGGAGCGAAGCTTTCTGGCTTCACTGATGCAGATTGGGCAGGGAGCCCAACGGACCGGAAGAGCACATCTGGAGGAGTTTTCAGCATTGGGTCGACAGCAGTTTCCTGGTACAGCAGGAAGCAGAGATCCGTGGCACTCAGTTCAGTAGAGGCCGAGTACATGGCAGCTAGTTTGGCTGCATGCGAGGCTATTTGGATGAGGAAGATCCTCGCAGGTTTGTTCAGGTTGCATTTGGAGCCTACAGTGATCTACTGTGATAACCAGAGCTGCATCAAGCTCTCGGCTAATCCATTATTTCATGATAGGTCCAAACACATCGACATCAGGTACCATCATATCAGAGATTGTGTTCAACGGAGAATCATGATGCTTTCATATGTTCCCACGGAGGATCGGGATGCCGACATCCTGACGAAGGCGCTCACCAGGAGCAAGTTCGAATTCCACAGAGGCAGGATAGGGATTGCAGATAATCCATATCTTGCTGAGAGGGAGTGTTGAGAATGCAGCAAGATGATGGAGCTTAGTGAAATGAAGTCGCCTTCTCTAAGTGGGCCCGCAGGCAAATTCTGGCGCAAAGTCTATTTTTAGACTATGTCTATTTTTAGACATATGGAGCATGGTTCGGGGATTCCAGTTTGAGATTCTTGGAGCATTGGTCATGTTGGTAAAAATAGATGAGACTCTATTTTTTAGGTTGAAGAGGTCGAAGGCTATTTTTAGACTGCCTCTCCTAAAAATAGGGAAGTCAAATATTATTTACCCTTAATAATATTTAGACTATAAACTTCAGTTTACTCTCTTGGAGCACTTCAGTTTGAGCTACGGATGTGGCACATGCAACTGCCAGAAGGAAATACACTTTTCTTATGGGGTATTGAGCTCATGCATGGTTGACTTCAGTTGGACTTCAGTGGCAGAAGTTTGGAGGAGTTAATGAGACAGATAGTGGAGTTGTGTTTTGTTTATTTTAGTTGAACTGGTTGAGATTAGTTTAACTAGCTAATCAATTAGTTATGAGTGGAGTGAATTAAATATTATTTAATTCATTAATTAGTAACTCATTATTCAACTCAAGAACATATCAGTTCACTACAGTGCATGATCAGTTCAGTGGAGACCAGTGAAAGAGGTAGATGAAAGGGTGGAGTTAGCTATCAGTGGCGACATCAGTTGTGCATGAGATTTGCACCACACTTGGAGGATTTGTCCATGAAAATTACGCAGTCAAGCCAAGGAGATTCGAACCTTGGATCTCTATATAGACAGGCCTGTATTGCGCAATAGAGGCAAGGCAATTGGCGGTGAGTTTTGAACCAGTAACCTGTTCAAAACTGAGCTAGTTTGTGTGTAACTTCATGAGAAAGTACTGAGTACTTGTGAGGAGTATTGTACTGAGTTTGTTACATGATTTCTCCATTATAATATACACAATAGCTGCGGGGTTTTCAGCTATAAGCTTTCCCCATACATACTGTGTTAATGTGTATGATGATTTGATGTGTTATCGCTTGATTTTATTTCCGCATGTGTGATGATCTGAGTGGAAGAGATTATGTGTTGCATATAAATTCGAATTGTATGTGATTAGGATAGTCTTGGTGGATAATTAATTATTATTCAACAAATTTCTACATAGTATAACTCTTTTAATTATTCATTTGATTATTTGCAAATCATATTTATTACTGTGACTATGGTTTTATTCTATTTTTATCATGAAATAGGTATTTTTAATCCATTTGATGTTGTTCTGAACATGTTTTGCAACTAATGAGCAGATTAGTCGTGCAGATTTATTTCAAGAATGATTTGACCACAAAGCATACTTTTATCCTTATTTTTCGAGCTTTGTTAAAAATGAAAAAGGACTTGAAGCGCACTTCTATCTCTTTTTTGAGCTTCAATAACAGCGAAAAATGAACCCTTAGAGTCTTCTTTTAGCTCTTTTCAGACTCTGATAATGTGAAAAGAAATCCAAGGACTTCTATTTCCGAGTTCGTAAAAGTAAATGAAAATATATCTACTCAATATAAGTTTAACCCTTTTCTAGAATGAGATATATTATTTACGAAAAAGGAATTCCTTAGTCGAACATGGCTAGGAGGTTCTCTTAGATATTATTTTACACCTTTTCGGAACTAAGCGACAACTTTACGAAAAAGTACTTATGGAGTTTTTTGTCCTCTTTTTCAAACTCTCTAAATATGAAAAAGGACTGGATTGTCACTGTCATTAGGCTCGTTAAAACATAAAATAGCGACGAGCTTGTCGATCATGTGGCAAGAATCGAGTTTCATTCATCGCTAGACTCGTTAAATTATTAAATGGCAATAAATTATTCACCTGAAAGGTTGAATTATAGATCAAGCATATGTTATTCTCCTCAAGCTTATTAAAAAATAAAGAGTTACTGGTCGACAAATGACCAGTAAAATATGGGAAAGTGAACAAAACGTTTTACGGTAGCAGATCGCTATTGAATATGACACTTCACTCCATCACTGTGACTGTTTGGGTTGCGTAATATTCTTGATGGTTCATTCATACCTATGGTTCATCATACCTTCACTTCGGTTTTGGGTCAATACTGCAAAATCATCTCAGTGTCGCCGATATGTTCAAGAGAAGTCATCCAATGAATACTCAACCTTTTTCAATACTCATAAACCTTCATTCTCATGACAATCATCCTTGAACATTTCTATATCAAGTCACATTTTGTCTCCGAAATAAGTAACTCTCGTTTTGCAATAAAGTGACTTCATGTTGACGCCAAATCATCATCCAAGAAGTTTACTTAGAAACATCATCTTCCAGTACCATGAGGCTTGTTACAACATCGACAAGATTCTCGCTTCCAAAATTTTGACCGAAATATTTTGTTTGTCATTCGATATAAAATAATTTATTCACGCCTTATGAAATGTATTGCAGTACCTTGAGGTCCATTAACATCAATGGTGGTTGTCTCGCATTTGTTAACAACTCACATCATTGGCTGGTAATCGAATGAAGTCTTAACATGTTCGACTACAAATCACATATTCACATAGCTAGACTTGTACTCGAATGATCGAGTGAACGAGATAAGAAGACCCCGGATCTAGTTTTAGCCATCTGGGCTACGATTTCAAGATTTTTGTACACATCATCTGTACAGTGAGCTTACATACAGATCGTCATCTGAACATGGGCCTATATCTGTAGGCATGTCTGTATTGGGAAGCATTCCAATGTAGATGACTTTCTACAATATGTACATGTTATTATATAGTTTATGTGTTGAGCATGGGAATTCCTTCCCTCAGAAATTTGTGATCAAGAGGGTATATCATGATGTAATGTATTGTAAGAGTGATGCAGGTCTCCACTCCTGTTCAGCTCCAGCCCATCATAGTGTAAAGCATCTCATTCAAAAAATATTGTTATTATTATTCTAACTTCATTCTTTAGGGGGGAATCTGTTATAGATCAATTTGGGCACCATTCCCATTGACCTGTTTAAACTGAACATCATCCCCAAAATGAATGAAGTAGGGTCTATCATCCCCTATCATTTCAATTGCTACATGCCCTATGACAAAGAACAAGAACAAAATCATCCTTGACTTCCATTGCAAGGTTTCCAAGATTTGAAGTACATGTTATATCACCTATGAGCTCACCAACGCAACCTCAAAAGAGACTAACTGCTTTTCATATGCAGTTATCTCTATTCAAGGGTGCTCTGCAAAGCACTTCCCGACATTCAAGAGTGTGTTGGTCAATTTGGAGCAAAATTCTCATTATTATAGAATCTCCACATGGCCAGTGCCTTCTAGAAGAGTCCATATGTGTCAAACTTTGAATCCATGTGTCCATTCAACACCTCTAAGATTGGGAACATGTCTTTCCTATTATTAGAAAGTCATGGATTATGAAACTATTGTTATATGGAATTATGAATTACGGATAAATTATTCTTCCCTAGACAGGTGCTTATCTAGAACAACAGATTAAAGACTTTGCAACTACTTTTCCTAACTATGAACAGAGACACAGTATGAAATAAGAAGCTTACTTGGAGTTCAAGCGCATCCAAAATCTCCTTTTGTCGCTTTTTCTGTAGCTTCAAATTCTAGCCGGTTGTGCAAAATATTTCCTACAAGAATGAACACTAAAAAGCAAGAGATAGCAATAATACAGATGTCTATTCAAGTTATTTAGCTAAATCGATGAAGCATAAACCATATACATCAGATAAGAATTCATAATATGGAAAACATGAACTTATAAAGACACATATGTGGGAAAGTAAGCAACAATATTTATTAATGGATAGAAGGGGAGGTTACAACTCAGTGATTGATTTGAAGTGACCATCTCTAGCAACATCCCAACCTCATCACAATGCAGATCTCTCCAGAAGCATGCTACACAAATTAACTCCTCAATTGAAATTCCAGCAACGTTTCTCTACTCAAATTCTTCCTCATCAAACACTAAGATCTATGCTCAATTTATAGAGGAGCTGAAGGTAGTTTTACAATCAATGACTTTCCAATAATAGGAAAGACATTTTCCCCATATTGTAGATGTCAAATGGACACATGGATTCGAATTTTGACACATGTGAACTCTTCTAGAAGGCACTAGCCAAGTGGAGATTCCGGAACAATGAGAATTTCGATCCCAATGTGACCAACACACCTATGAGTGTCGGGAAGTGCTTTGCAGAGTAGCCTTGAATGGGGATACCTGCATATGAAATGCACTTAGTCCCTTTAGAGGTAGCGTTGATGAGCTCTCATATGATATATTATAAACTTCAAATCTTGGAAACCTTTGCAGATGAAAGTCATGAATGATTTGTCTTGTTCTTTGTCTTAGGACTTGTAGCAACTGAGATGATAGGGGATGATAGACCCTATTCATTGGTCCTGGAGATGATGTCTAGTTAACCAAGTCATTGGGAATGCTGCCCAAATTGACCTATAACAACTACCTTCAGCTGATCTATAAATTGAGCATAGATCCTAGTGCTTGAGAAGGAAGAAATTTGGTAGAGAAATGTTGTTGAATTCTCAATTGAGGGTTTGATTTGAGTGATATGCTGATGGAGAGATGTTCATTGTGATGAGGCTGGGATGATGTTGGAGTTGGTGACATCAAATCAATCGCTGGTTGTAACCTCCCCCTTCTATCCTTTAATAAATATTGTTGCTCATTTTCCCACATATGTATTAGTATAAGCTTCTATCTTTCATATTATGGATTCTTAGCTTATGTATACGTTTCATGTTTCATTGATTTAACTGATTAAGGTAAATAACCATCTGTATATTGCAATCTCTTTTTTGTTTAATGTTTATACTTGTAGGAGCTAGTCTAGCGATCAAAGTTGGATTGGAAGCTACAACAAGAGTGACAGAAGGAGAATAGGAAGCGCTTGGACTCCAATGAAGTTTCTCCATCTTTCTGTGTGTCTATTTACTCTTAGGAAAAGTGTCTGCAAGGTCTTTGATTTGTTGTTATAAATGCATAGCACCACATTTAGGGAATGTGTTTTATCCGTAATTCATAATTCCGCATAACACACTCATTAATTGATGTGTATATCCAGTCATCGTCAATTTTCAAACATTGTAAAGCCCCAATCAAAATGGCAACAAAAAATGAACATAAGAGGAATAAGTAGATGATATTCTCAGAATCTCCCTAACACATATGACATTTTCCCGAATCATGGAAACCCCTCTTGCCTAGGTTCTCCCAACTGAGAATCTGATTGTGTCCCACAAACCATCCAAAGCATTTTAATTTAAGTGGCATGTGCCAAGTATATATTTTCTAATACCATCCAGTCATCGGGGAAAATATTTGTGAAGGAGTAATATGGCAGTAAGTCTCTTCAACGAATATATTATCCAATGAGGTCCTATTATTCCATAAGAGAGTGTCAGCTCCATCCCTGAACATGATGTTGGCACCATATAGGTTATCAATATATGCCTCCCAAATCTCCACCAGATATCCCACCAATCTGAGTGTTTTTAATCCATATTGGATATAGACCCATTGGATCATCATTAGACCACAACTGGTAAAGGTGGAATGATCCCCAAGTCATGTAAGTGTTGTATGATCTCCATGGGAAATATGTGATTACCTTGAAAACACAAAATTGGATCCAAATCAATTTCCACATATGAACCTGAACCAATATCCCATCGAATATTTCCAAGTAGTTAACGTTTAAGTTTCATGAAACCATTCCGGATGTATGAGAAAATTTTTGTGGATCCAACACCTTTTTTAATCCAATCCTATAGTGATTTTCCTTTAATATTTTTCCGAAATGATTTGTTGCCATAAGTCAGACCCAAAAATAGCTCGCCAAAATCTCTTTATATCCAAAACCCATCCAAATCTCTCCAAATATTTTAACCCCCGACCTCCCTCATCTTTCCACTGAGAGAGAACCTCCAATCGGACTAGATGGATCTTGTCTTGTCCGTGAGAATTAGACCATATAAAATGTGAGGTAATGGAATTTTTTTTTATGACATGCTTGAGTAGTAGACATAACTGCATTCAGGTGAATGCATGAAGATGGGTTACACTTTTGCGCCAAATGTAGCGATGAAATTTCAAAATTTTACTCTTTTATCTAATTGAAGCCCTCAAAGTTCACATAAAAATTGTGAATTTTGATTCGGGTTAAAAAAAAAACCTGTGGAGAATTATGTTATCTTCCTAATGATATTTTTTGCAAAAAAAATTAGTCGTATAATCTGTCAAGTTTCCATTAAATGAAATGTTTGTTCTTGCAAATTTTCACACATTTTAAGAGGTATGCATGTGCTTGCATAACATAAATTAATCTAAAATGTGTAATATATATATATATATATATATATATATATATATATATATATATATATATATATATATATATATATATATATATATATATATATATATATGAGCATGATAAGCACGGAGAGAACTAATTTTCTCATATGAAAAATTTATTTTTTAATGAAAAAATATATTTTTTATTATTTTTTGAAGTTGACAAAGTAATATTTCGATTTCATTTTGTAGACACATCTTCGCATAAGATTTTTTTCAATTGTTTAAATAAATTGAAAAACCATAGAGTACACTTTTGAAGACGACTCGTAAACGAATATAGTGGTATTTTTTGAATTTTTCATATTTTATGTTATTGATTTTTCATTCATCCTCTTTGAAATTGCCAAAAACAATTTCAAGCATAATGTTTAAAGGAAAATAGATGAGAAATATCAATTGAATTCAAAAATTTCATACTCATATGCCATTTGATAGAGGATTCCTTCACGAATCCATCATGCTCAACTCGGCCATCGAAGGACAAGTACTGCTTTAAGTCCACTAGGCTACAAAATGGTGTTCCAGAGAAATATGCATAAAGGGAGTTAAAACTCAGTTTTTTAGGCTCTCAACAACTCGATTGAGCATGAGAATTTAAGGTAAAAATTTAAATAGCTCAATCGAAGGTTTAAGAAACCCTCGATCGAGCCCTTAACATGGTTAACCAATGGCTCGATCGAGCCACCTTTTCAATTTTGTGCCCATGATGTATTGGTAAGAAATTTGAAAAGGATTTTGTGCCCATGATTTATTGCTTGATTGAGCCCCTAACCTCAGGTTACACATGAGCTTGATCGAGGGTTTTTTTTAATGCTCTATCGAGCAATATTTAAGCCCTCAAATAGCTTGATCAAGGGCTTGAAGATTGCTTAATCGAGGGCTTAAATATTTCTCGATTGAGTGCTTAAAAAGGCTTGATCGAGTTGTTGTTTTTTCACCAACAACGCACCCTCGCTTGCCAAAAGGTGTAACCCAACTACATCCATAAACCCATCAAGTATATAGATATGATCTATAAAACCGATTGAGCAAGAGTCAGTATTCCATCAGTGGACAACCATATGTGAGAAAATGACATCAGTCTAGAAATTATTTTATAACCATTTCCAACCCATAATTTTATATCGATTTGGTTTCAAATTAAAATCGAAATATTTGAAGTTGCATGTAACAACCCTGGTGAAAATTCCATGTAATAAAATTTAATAAAGGAAAAATAATAACTAGTGTCGATGGGACACTTATTCCAAGTTGAATGTTGGGAAAACATCCTACTGAGGGTATTCATTGGTTTATTATGACTAAGGAAATTGGCAAGGCAATGGAAAAGGCCCTGGAAAGGTAAATTGGAATTTTTGGCACATTTATTTATGAAAATAATGGAAAATAGGAGAAAATGAAGGTGAAAGGTCATAGGTTGCATGTGAGGAGGAAAATGAAGGAAAATAATGGAAAATGAATAAATAGAGGCCTAATTGATAAAAACACTTTTGAGGATTAGTTGGTACCTTTTGTCAGTTCAATTTTGGAGCTCTCTCATTATTATATCTCTCTCTCTCTCACTCCTGGACACTTACAGTTTTCTTGGAGCACTTTGGAATTGGATCAAGAAAGGAAAATAAGGAAAGAGGAAGGAAGGAGTAAGAAAGGGAGAGGACCAAGCAGCTACAACAAGATTCTTTGCAGGTATCAATTTGCATGTGTGATTTCCTTGCTATATTTGGGATGCATGATATTTCATGTGGTTATTTGTTGTCATGGCATGGGTTTTTCAAGGTGTGACAATCTTTTCATCCTAGCCTTTCCATTTTCAGATAGACATGGTGTGATGGGGTTCTTTTGTTTTGGTTGAGTTGGAATTTTGGATGGATTTGAAGCTGAGTGAGGTGGATCTCTGAAAGAAAGAACACATGGCCTAGTGATCCGATGTGGATTGCAGTAAAGCCTAAGAGACTAGGAGACAGGAAAATTTCTCACGGTGTAGGTGGAGAAATCTGGTGCATTCATGCTTGTTTATGGCCTAGTGATGTAGGATGAATTGTGGTAAAGCCTGGTTTCTATTGATGAGGGTGAGGTGGTTTAGCCTCAGGAAGCCATGGTTGGTTCTTTTGGTTTGAGTCCCACATTCATGATTGGAATATGGCACGGGGGTGATTGACTGAAGAGATATTTGGCTCAACCAATATATGGTCAAGTGGAACATGGTAGTCCCATCCCGAGTTGGTTTTTCATTAATTAACAGGAGGTTCTTTCCTTGACATCTTACATGTAAATGTATTGGTTTATATGTGGATTTTATGGCTAATGTATCCTTGATATTTATGTTGATTATAAGCATGTATTATGACAATGATGATTTATGGCTCTCCTCATGTTTTGATTTGTAAATGAATGAAAAATGTATCTATGAACTAATAGATTATAATTCTACTAATGTTGTAAGGGAAAAATGCTTCTTAGAAATTCTTAGATAAGTATGAGACACCTATGATCACATTTTTTGTTTAAACCTGTAGATTACATATTTGTGACATTTTTGACGAAATGTATGTCATGTCTGTTGGGTGCTAAAAGGTGTCTTTTAAAACTCCTATTTATCCCAAATTAATTATCAACCCGGGCAAGTCCTCTTATTTCAAGAGTGTACACAATATGTGCACGCTATAATCCCAGAGAGTAATGTTTCTTAAAATGTAGTATAGATCTTTAAAATACAAGAATAAACAGATGCTTTTAATAAATCCCACTTGCAATTAAAGGAAACTCAATTCTCTAAAACTAAATCATTCATTCAGCAAAGTAACATCAATTATCAGTCAAGGATATGGTAGCAATAACTCATTCCTCTTTTAACTGATGTAAACTAATCAAGCATAAATAAGATCCTCAATCTGAGAGCTTTGACAGAAATAGCCAATGTTATTTACAGTTGTTGATCTCACACACAACATACTAAATAACCAATTGGAAATGGCAATGAATTAAATCAATAATGCTACTGCAACTGATGGAAATGAGATAATTATGCTAATTGTAAGAATGCTAAAAGGAAAAACTAAATGATTTCAGGAAGCAAATGAGCAGCAATGCTATATAATAGAAATAGAAAACAACACTTATGTGACTGCAATGAACAACAAAAATAAGTTACTGAAATGAACAAAGAAGCTCTGTAATTAGAATGAGAAACACAACAATATACTTGCAGAAAGCAATGATCTTGTTATGAGGGAAAAGAAAAACAACGCAATTCAATTGCAGAAAGTAATCATTAAACAAACCACACTTACAGAAATTAGAAATAAGGCAAACCACATTGTATGGTACAGGAACGGCAAGTAGATCCACCAGGAGCCAGACCCTTAGCCGTTGGTGAATACCACCGGATTACTTCAGGGGATGCGAAGGAACTACAACTATTTTTATATATTGCATAATCGTTACAACAAGTTCGTGCTCTTCTTCAACAGCGAGAGTCGATGATCAAAGTTACAATTTCAATAGTAATTCTCCCATTCCTCCTATCCTATCCTATCTATCTCTAATCTAATAATCCATCTAATTCTCTCTCTAATCATCCATCATGAATCCCCATAATAAAACTCCCCTTCTCTGATCTCTGTTCTGATTTAAATACGCATAGAGAAAAGAGAAGTTACAACCGATATGATTAAAAGTGATTCCTATTACAAAATTGGATTGCTCACAACCAATTGATCAGCAAGATCATATCTGAAATATCCTTACATCAATCATTTAACAGGAATAGGTCGAATTTGGTATTGCAACTTGAAGAATTTGGAAAATGGCCATAACAGTGAATCTAGGAAAATTGTCCTCAGAGAAGCTTTCGTTTCTCTCAATACAGGTCGAATTTGGGCAAAATGTTCTTTACAAAAGTTAATTTGGTCCGTTCTGGAAAAAACCCATGTTTTGGATTTTCCAGATTCTTCTCCATTTGCCCAATACATCCAATGAAAAAATGTCACTCCTTATTCCAGCGAATTTATGAGTTGGCATATTTAATGATGAGTTGGAGATCAACTCTGCAATCTGGAAAATATCTTGGAGGCTAAAATGGTGAGTGATGTTACAAAAAATTTATTAATAAACCATAATTGGTAAAATCATGTATAATCATCAATTTATTAAAAATAAAGGAGAAGAAATAATATTTATCCATAAGAGCATAAATAATTATAAAATGGAATTATATGATAAATTATGATAAATTACATGATAAAGAAGAGTAGAAATGGATGAAACATGTGTTAAAAAGTGATAATAATAATAACATATTAGCGGCCCAACAATGGCTATTAGGGGTCCAGTCTAGACCTTGTTAGTGTTTTTGCAAACATATCATTGTTCTGTTGTTATAATTATTTATGAGCTTGTCATTTAGTTTATGGGAAGTGACCTGGGATCTGGGCTTGAAAAAGTGGCTGAAATCCCAGGGAATTTGGCACAGGTCTGAGGAAAAAATTCCTTGGATGCATGCATACCCATGCTGTGGGAGCGTCCAGAGCCTCCCAGATGCACCCTTTTCCATATCAAGGGAGAATTTGGGGGTTTAATGGTCTAAAGATCTAGTGGAACCCAAGGGCTAGTTCCCTGAGTGGTCGGGATGGCTCCTGGGAGTTTTGTTGCTGATATGGAAGGTATGTTTGATGTGTTTCCGTCGATTCTACTTCCTTAACGTCGCCTAGGAAGTTGAATCCCATTATAATGGCCTCTCATCGCATATTTACCCCGGTTGGACGATTAATTTGGTAGATGCGAGATGAGGGTGTTATAGATTGGTATCCGAGCATGGTTCACCCCTTGAACTGGATGGGTGGTGTGTGTTGGTCATGCATTCATGTCAGTTGCATGTGTGTTAATCATCCTTGTGTTCTATATGCTTGTTGTATATGCATGGTGTCAGTCATTGTTGTAGTGATGTTACCATGTGAAACATGATGTTGTTGTTTCGGAAGTGTGTTGTCATGATTCTATGATTGGTTATGCATTGCTATGTGTATCAGTGCTTACATGTTGTCAAATGTGCATTGGTATGGTTGTCATTGTCATGCATGAGGTCATGGTATGTGTAGTTGATATGGTCATGCATTGATGACTGGACTCTAGCTAGAATGATGTTTATGTATTGGTACACTTATTTTTTATATGTCTATATCTTGTTATGATTATGTTTATACATGTATTACGATGATTTGGATGATCTTGTAGATGATATATCCTCCCTGAATTACGCTAAGGTATGTTGGTTTATTGTGATTTGGTTTAGCTCACAAAGTATGTCTTGTAAGAAAGAGAAAAAAATGACTAGCAAGATGGTAGACTACAAATATTCTCCCTATGAATCAGATGAATAGCGTGGTGTTGGGAACTCTTCTGATTTAGCAGACACACTGAGAATCTTGAAGGAAGAAATAAGGAGTTGTAAGGAGGAGAATGAAAAAATCATGCAGGCACAAGAGAAACAAGCAAAGGTTAATGTAATACTCCTTCATAGTTTGTCAGAATTGCAACGACAAAGACCACTTCGGATCAGCCATGGGAAAGAGGACAAAACTAATGGGGCATATGGAATTAGGTCTCATGGTGCTCACATGTTGGATCGAGATGAAATAGTGAGAGATGGTAGGTTGTTGGATACTCCAGATAGGAGAGGTGATGCACACAAGTACTACCATAGTTCTGGTTTTGATAGGAATTATGATCGTCATCATTATCATCCTTATAAGAGGAGTGATAGGAGATACTTGACAGATGAATTTAAGAAAGAAAAGCTACCTACTTTTGATGGATACTTGAAGAAACCAGAAGATGTAGAGGCTTAGATACTTGGGATGAGCAAGTTCTTTGAGTTGCATGAGTACACATAAAACATGAAGGCTAGAATTTCTATCCTCAGTGATATGATTTTGAATGTTAGTTTTTTTGTGATAATTTCATCTTCAGTTTTATATTTAAAATGCTGATATTTGCTTCATGTGAATAGGTTTCTTGAAGTGTTTATGAGTGTTAAACAGGTAAATGCATTGAGATTATGTTAAATTCATGATCATAAAAAAATTAAAACATAATGCTAAAAAACAACAATAAAATGTACAAAAAACCATCACAATGATTCATTAACACAGTTTTTTTGATGAAGGAGTTGACCCCTCCTGGGCCACATCTTCTTGGTCTAGCTTCCATGTCTCGGGCCTATGTATTAGCTCAAATTTGCAAAACGTTATGTTTACATTCATCTATTGCTCCTGAAACCTGCTTCAATGTGTTCAGAATGTTCAATTCTGCCAGGATAGACTCTTCTTGAGCCAAAAATGGTTGAAATTTGCTCCAGTTATGCTTCATTAAATTTTTCCCTAGAAATATCCTCCAAAACTAGAGAGGACTCTAGTTATCGCATCTAAATTTGGAGATCCGCCGAAACTAGAGGACTCAGCCAAATCCGTCGTTATTTTTAAGATGGATTAATTATCAATTAAACAAAGTTTAATGACGGATAAGACTGAGTTAACTATGCATAAGAGTGTTTTACATAAACATTGTTTAAGGTCTTAAACTCTGGGATTAACATTACTTAACCCCTTATTAACCGTTAATCTGCCGCTTTGAACTCCACTCCGCCTTTGGTCTGGTGGTAAGGTCTTATGGGGAGGGTGTTGGCCCGCAGGACTAGCCCCCACCAAACCCCTGTCGGACAATATTTGCAATTTTAAATATAAGCCGAATGGTGTGGCTTGCGGTAAGCTGGGCGTTTGACGTTGGGGAGGTTGTAGGGTCGACCCCGACCTCTGCCCATCCGTTGGTAAAGTTTTTTCCGATAAATATATGCCAACCTTTGATATAGTTCAAACACTTGGATATAGTTTGAACCTTGGAAGATATGAAATATTTCGAACTTTGACATGCATATAAAAAATGCGCCCAACCTTAATATAATTTGAAAATTCACCATTGCCAATGAAATTCAAAGTTTTACCTTGGCATAGCATTGAACCTTTGAAGGGGGTAGGTGGCAGCCTCCAGGCTAGCCACGTGTCCTCATGCCATTGGTTCTCAAAACCTCCAATAAGATTGAAACAAATAACCCTTCGTAGCAACCATCCTCAGTCTGAAAATTGGCATGATGTCATTGAGAAAAATGGAGGAATATTCCCAGAATATCCTTTTTTGTTGACTAGGCTGCCATGTCACTAGTCTGTCCTTTTCTGCAAATTTTTTAGCTATTTAGGAAAACGAACAATAGGCCATAACTTTCACATACATATTTGGTTTTTGATGAAACGAATTGCACCAGATTCCTGGAGACGAGCTCTTTGTTGTTGTTTTAGTTTGGAGAATTTATGAATACTTCCATTTTTTAGCTTAACATTTAGTCTCTGATCATTCCTCCCCGCTAGAAGCATTTTGGACCCCAAAATATATTATCAATTGTTCAGCACGTGAGGATACAATTGTCATGGTGATTCCATTAAATTTAGTTACATGACCTCCCTTGATACCAAGGATTGGCGGGTTTTCATAAGAGAATAATTCAACAAGGTTCTTTCAGATAGAGTCACAATGATCTCCCCATATTGTTACATCAATGCTAAAACCTGACTTGTCCTTTAATGTGAGTGTTTTTCATAGTGTTTCAGTTCCATCTCTTCTTCGAATTGTTGAAGCAGGTGAGGTGGAGCTAGCAACACCAATAATATCTACAATGGTATTTGGGCTTGTGGACTTGATTTCAATGATTGTTTTGAAATGAAAGCATTGATAAGGGAAGGTTGGATCATCTTCCAAACATGGTTTGACAGTCGCAACAAATAAGTAAATTTCCCATTTGTTGTTGAGGTGGTTGTAGTTTGGGTTTGTTTTTTTAATTGTTCCATTCGAAACAATATATATTTTCTCAACTTGGATTAGATTATAAATGGATTCAACCAATTCAGTAAATGTAGAAAGGTGGATCTCATCTCTATCACGATCATAAGGTCGAAGGAAAAAAATTTCTGGAGCCACTTGCAGTGCTGTAATTTTTCAAGGTTGTCTTTGTCGATGCTCTACCTTGGATTGACCAATACTTTTGATAGGGGTTGAGTGCCTTGAATGATACAATTGTATTTTTGTTCATATTAATCAGAGTTACTATAGAGGGGAAAATATCTTGTGCTGATGAAGAGCTTGATTGCGATTCACTTGCCTTTGCGTGTAATAGTGTTGATGAGTCCTTAAGCAAAGCTGATTGACATTGCACAACCTCAAGTTCAAGAACTCGAATGGACCTGGTGTAAATGAACGGGATTTTTTTTTTAATGTGGAATCCTTTGTTATGCAGGAAGAATGCAAATACAACAAAATGGAAGAAGTTGAATTCAGAATTTAATATTACGAAGAGTTTTGAAGCACTATGCAAGTTTCTTTTTTAAGCAAAATGATTGAGCCAATTTGGACATCTTAAAATGCAACCTGTGTGCTATACGTAGATGGTAGTAGAGATCTGTGTTGATGCATCCCATCAGAGAGAGTGATGTGGAAGTGTGAGGATGTAGTTTTTGATGAGTTAATAGAGCCGATGTCGATTATTTGGAGTAGAGGTTGAATCTCAGTGGAACCATTCAACAATAGAGGGATGGCATTCTTAGTCAAGGTTGACTCCATGATATCAACAAAGTACAACATTATTTTTGTAATGGTAATACCTGTAATTCATTTTAATACATTGGAAGATATTTTGAAGCATAAAATAATATGTAAGCAAAGCATGAATTAGAATTGCAAATATAATTTATATCATGATTTGGTCAATATGCTATGTAAATACCCTCTTCTCCTCTTCTACAAGAGCACTTCTTTAATCCCTATCTAATAGATCCGATCGTTGTCAACACTTCCTCCATTAGAATTTCAAATGTTAGGTATTTCATCAAAAGAATTCAGTTAAGGTTAGGGGAAATTTGCAAGCAAAAGTAATTGGAGTTGTGTTGTGTAAGATAATTTTCATCACATATAATGACATAAAGTCATTGTATGATTTTGATGTCAGTATATCTAGGTAATCCGAAGCTAGCTCTAGGAGTGGGTACATATATCAACTAATGAGAAATATAATGTTGTGATTATGAGTTTGAACAAGACATAGGCTAAAAAAAAAGCTAAAACGTGCCTTAGAATATTGTCGTTTTCTTGAGCTAGGAACACTATGAAGGCTCAAACTTTGGAGGTAGTACAAAGTACTAAACGTCCATGAAAATTTGGCTTAGGTCTAATATTTATTGTAAAACATACCTTCAAGATTAAACATAGGAATCATAATGAAGGCATGCCTTCCTAGTCAATTTGGAATTTGGGATTGTCATTGGCATATTTATTTTGCAGAGAGGTATATGCAGAGTCCAGAATAGTCATTAGGAAACTATCCAATTCTAGTCAATGATATCATGGTGGCTGGTGATTAGAATGTTTTCCACATAAAATGCATTGGACCATTATTTTGGGATGCTAAGCAGGTTCTATTTTACCTTCTTCAAATAACCTGCTCTCAGGTTGAGGTGCATCATCTTTAGATTATCGACTAGTAGGTAGTCAGCCTTAGATAGAATAAAGGGATAAATCTGTCATGAATAATGAACTCTTTTGCTTCAAAGGTTAAACTAAATGCATTTTAGTCACTTTCTTGTTACCAACAACCCTATATTTTTTAACAGAATTTTTAAACTTTTTTGTATGTAATTTTTGTTGAATTTCTTGTAAGCACAAAATACTATTGTTACTGAACCTATAGGGTTTCGATGCTGCTACGAATTGAAGAATTTATCCAACTCTTAAATAGGGATTGTGGAAGATTGGATTCTTGGAATTGTAGAATTAGATGCTATCCTAGATTGAAGTATTTGTTCCACCCTTTAATTTTCAAAAATTGTATAACAAGCATCTATTGGCTTGAGGGGTCTTGACCCAGGTTCGAAGTTGAGGTTAACCAACAAAACCCTCTTACTTTTGGACCTTTCGGTAGTGAACCGCTTGTGCTAGTCAAAGTCTCACGCAAAGCAGTATGGGGGGGTGTTGGAAACAGGTTTCCACACCCTGAGAGAGAATTAAATGATGTGGGTGCCTTCAAATCTAAAATAATAATGAACATACCTCTGCAACAGAAAACCTAACTAGGAAACCCTAAACAGACATATTTAGGTCAATTATGCAGAATATCTTGTGCGCAGGTTAAAACATAGTCCATAATCCATGTAATAACTCTTAACAAAAAGTATTAGAACCCAATAGCACTAGATACATCCAATAACCATTCATCTAAAACTAGAAGAAGTTGCACAATTGATCTAAACACAAATAACACAGGAATCAGAAATAACATGCAAAGCCGATCATAAAGTAAATAACAGATGCAATTCAGACATATATATCAACAACAATAGTTCTCCATTTATTCATAGTTCAGATCTTGCTACAAAACCTTTAGTTTACCCGTGCACACAGCCAGCGGGGTCCACACACAACAGAAATAAGGTCTCCGTGCACACAGCCAACAGGAGCCTTTTACCCAAATAAATTTGCTAGAGTCTCAAAATATAGTTAGATCTATCATCAATCATTCACTTCTATCTCTTATCGACTCGATCTAGACTCATATTTATAATTTTCTCTTGCGCTCTACTAAGGTCCACAAACCGTGGTTTGCAGCCCCTAGTTCTACCCTTTTTACCCATTAAAACTCATGAGGGGCTTTGAACCACCCCAAAGCCCCTTGACTTGTGCTGCGAATGACTAAACTTACAAATATTTACAACAATATATCAAAAATGTCTCCAAGTTTAGTCCTAGGGGACCCCGCTCCAACAACGTCATTATCAATTGTCTAAAACTAAGAGAAATTTTTTTTATAAAAACTTCCTGAAAATAAGAAAATGTAAATTAGTATTTCAAGAAAGTGGGAAAAAGTAACCAAAAAAAAATACTGGAAGACTGAATTCTTGGAATTGCAAAATTTGGATAATGTCCTAGATTGAAGTATCCATTCCACAATTTATATAACAAGCATGTCATTCTAAAATGTCTGAAACTAAGAGGAAAAAAATTATCAAA
This sequence comes from Pinus albicaulis, assembly GCA_034641835.2. Taxonomy (NCBI): domain Eukaryota; kingdom Viridiplantae; phylum Streptophyta; class Pinopsida; order Pinales; family Pinaceae; genus Pinus; species Pinus albicaulis. Next base: position 1,268,376,229 of record CM076579.1, read on the forward strand.
TCTTTCTGGAAATAAGAAAATGTAAATTAGTGTTGGAAGAAAGTGGGAAAATGTAATCGAAGAGAATATAGATGTTAAAAAGGGAAAGGCATACTCTTAATGTAGTCAAATAAAGAGAAGTTGAAACCACCCAATATCAATATTTCAATGCATTCACTACTTCCTTGTATATGACTTCAAAAGATAATATTCTCTAATATTCATACCTTCCAAGTTCCACTGGAAGCAGCAAAAAATTGAGAAACAAAAACTAATGGATAGTTTCTTGCTCAATATTAGGACTATCAATTAAACCATGGACGACACCTACTTGCAGGCACTCTTAGTGGAAATTAATTGCATTGACAACATATTTATTCTCAGAGATTAGGTTGATATGCTTTCACTACATGTCTAAGTAACAAGATATAGAATTCATGCCATTCTTCCTAGAAATAAGCAAATGTAAATTAGTATTTCAAGAAAGTGGGAAAAAGTAACCAAAAAAATATATTGGAAGATTGAATTCTTGGAATTGTAGAATTTGGATCATATCCTGGATTGAAGTATCCATTGCACAATTTATATAACAATCATATCATTCTAAAATGTATGAAACTAAGAGGAAACAAATTATCAAATATTTCTGGAAATAAGTAAATGTAAATTAGTGTTTAAAGAAAGTGGGGAAAATGTAATCAAAAGAGAATATAGATGTTAAAAAGGGAATAGCACACTCTTAATGTAGTCAATTAAATAGAAGTTAAAACCACCCAATAGCAAGATTGCAATGCATTCACTACTTCATTGTATACGACTTCAAATATAATATTCGCTAATATTCATCCCTTCCAAGTTCCACTGGAAGCAACAAACAATTGAGAAACAAAAATTGATGGATAGTTTCTTGCTCAATATTAGGACTATCAATTAAACCATGGATGACACCTACTTGTAGGCGCTCTTAGTGGAAATTAAATGCACTAACAACAAATTTATTCTCAGATATTAGCTTGATATGCTTTCACTATATGGTTAAGTAACACGAGATAAAATTCATGCCATTCACTGCCCTAGTGTCTGTTACTACTCACTGAACTCCAAATTAAAATATCAATGCAACTTTTATTATGAAAAAAGGAAGAGGTTTTCCTAGTAAGAGTTGAAGTTGGCATGGAAGAGTAAAAACAAAGAAATATAAGGTGAAAAAGGAACTTTCTTTCCAAAATGAAAAATGTCGAAAAAAATAGAGAAATCAGAGGTGAAAAAGGAACATTCCTTCCAAAATGTTGAAAATGTATATGTACATGCACAGTACCTAAATTATACATTTCTGAATTCCTATATAGCTAGCTTGACACGTTCCTATCAACAACTATAATATGGAAAATAAAACCGTACTGGAGATTTATGGATACTATTGATCAAATTTTTAGTCTAAAGAGACCTTGTTGAATAGATCTTGCTTTACAAGATTTACGATATAATCTGGATTTTTATAATGCTGGATGATTCTAAAAATTTTCTACTTTAGATTGTTTTATCTTAATCAAAATCGTTGTTATTTCCTCATTACAAAGTTCTATTTCATACCTTTATGATCAGTCTGAACCATATTTGTTGTGGATGTTGTGTGTAGACTTTATTTTGTTTGTGTTCATGATGGTCTAACTGCTTCCTTTCATATTTGGTGTTTAGTTCTCGTTTGGGTTTAGTGACTTGGCCAAATTATGTGTTATGACTAGAGTTTGCTGATATGATTGGATTAAAGAGATTCACTATTGAAGCTGTGGGAGCTCATTCAGAGTCCAAACTCTGATCATTATGATTAGTTTGGAGATTGTGAGTTTAAAAATAGCACGAATTGAGCCAATTATTTTTGTTCTATTTTTTTTTTGGAATTTGAGGTAGTTTTGATTTAATGCACCTACCTATGTGTTTTCTCTCTTTGGTATTTACATGATATGCTCATTCCAAATGTCTTAATATTTTGAATTTATATGCACAATTTCATCTTTGTACAGTTGTTTAGTACAAACAACTACTTGCACACACTCTTAGTGGAAATTAAATGCATTGACAACATATTTATTCTCAAAGATTAGCTTGATATGCTTTCACTATATGGCTAAGTAGAAAGAGATAGCATTCATGCCATTCACTTCCCTTGTTTCCATTACTACTCGCTGAACTCCAAATTAAAATATCAATTCAACTTTTATTATGAAAAAAGGAAGAGGTTTTCCCACTAAGAGTTGAAGTTGGCATTGCAAGAGTAAAAACAGATAAATATGAAGTGAAAAAGGAACTTTCTTTCCAAAATACAAAATGCCAAAAAAATAGAGAAATTAGAGGTGAAAAAGGAACTTTCCTTCCAAAATGTTGAAAATGTATATGTACATGCACATGACCTAAATTATACATTTCTGAGTTCCTATATAGCTAGCTTGACACTTTCCTATCAAAAACCATAATATGGAAAACAAAATCCTCCTGGAAATTTATGGATACTGTTGATCAAATTGTCAGTCGGAAGAGACCTTGTTGTACAAATCTTGCTTTATAGGATTTACAATAACCTAGATTTTCTAATGATGGGTGATTCTCAATTTTTTCTATTTAAAATTGTTTTATCTTAATCAAAATCATTGTTATTTCCTCATTACAGAGTTTTATTCTGTTAGCCACCTATAAATTTTGATATACCTGGTGGTGGATAAATTTGTTTTCAAAGCCTTCAAGAGATGTATTCCTTGTGAAAATCCATCATTCTTGAAGCCTTCATCTGTCCTCTATCCTTTGAAGAAATCTTCACTTCTATTTCCATTAAAGAACCACACTATGTTGTGAAAGAGACTGCTTTAAAGAGGCCTCCATTTTCTCCATTTCACTCTCACAAAATCTCCATTTTCACCACTTTTTTCCCTTTCAAAATCCCACAAAACCCTTCATTTCAACCTTTAAATCTTCCTAAATCTCGTTTTACACCATATACTGCCTTTTATTTGGTTTAAAAATGCCTCCTTTGTACCTATCAGAACCCTCAAAACCCTCTGAAAAACCTTCATTTTGGCCTAAAAACCCACTTTTCAGCATTTAGGCCTTAAGCTCCTTTTGGCCTTAACCCTAGCCCCTTTTCCGCATGTGATCTCATCCCGTGACTAGGAGCTAGCCCCCATCACTCAATCGCAATCGGGGTTTATAGTTTCTTTGTTAAACGTTTATTTCAAAAACTTTGATGCGATGAGCCCTTTTCCCGCCGATCTGATCTGGACCGTTGAATCCACAAGAACCAACGGCCAGGATCTCATCGCGCTCCGCTCATAGGCCCTCCATCAATACACCCTCTGATTAAATCCTGACTGTCGATCATCCCTCAGATCGGACGACCCTCGCATAATCGCGATTGCAAAAAGCTTTGTTTCTTTGTTCCTTTTCCCTCCTCCCCTGATCTCCCGATCTAATCTCGACTGTCGAATGCACAAGAACCGACGGCTGAGATTCAATCGTGCTCCGCTCATAAGCCATTCACCATCACGCCCGCTGATTAACCCCGACCGTTGATCTCCTTTCCGATCCAACGGCCAGCATCCAATCGCATCGCCAATCTTCTTTCCGTCCACCAGGTTCCGAATCATTTTTCCGATGCAATCTCAGCCGTCCATTCTATAGATCCAATGGCCAGGATCTATCCCGTGCCATATAACATCTCATCCCTCGTTCTAATATTTTCATCCTTCCTTTAATCTTGACCTTTCATTCTTAAATATTGGACGATCGGAACTTAACCTGATGAAACCCATTTTTCTATTGAATTTTCACCCCGCCACTCAAATCTTCCGCTACGCGACAAAATAAACGTGGACCCCACTGCTCCACTCATTCGTGAAACTTCCTCCGTCGCATCTATTCTGCACCGTCCGATCCACCTTTGATGATCCGACGAGCGATATCACATTTCGCAAAAATTCTGCTCCCAAATGTTAACGCCCAATTTTTTTTCGAAACAGGCGGTATTCAAAGGGACACGCATCAAACGTTGTGTTGTATTGCATTTTTTTGGGGCAAACCACTTACCACCCAAATTTTTTGCAAAAACCACTGCTGGTTTTCTGCCTTACCACTTTTCTCCACAGCATTTTCTTTTCATTTTTAAATCCTCGCCATTGATCGTTTTAATCTAACGGCCCATATTTGATTTCGACCCCATTTGTTCGCCCACCATCTAACCTTCTAAGCAACTCCATCCATTGATCTCCGCCATCGAATATTATAATCCAACAGCCAAAATTATATCGCATCTTCACTCATCCACCTTTCATCTAATCCTCCAAACAACTTCGTCGACGAATCTCCACCATAGATCACTGTCGATTGATCTGATCCAATGGTCCACAACCTACGGTGCCCCAAGCCCCCATCAGACCATGTTTTCACCTTCCGCCATGGTTTTTCAGCCCATTTTCTGCTGCGCTCACATTTTCCCTCATTACCCTTCCATCCTCCTGGGCCCTCTGAAGCAATCCTCCCCCACTCCCTCTGGTTTTCATAACATGTTTCTCGTCTTTTGCAGGTTTCAAAGCATGACAAATTCACAATGTTTTCATAGTCATAGTCACGATGAAAGACCATCACAGATGCTGAAAAACACAGGGAAAGGCACCACTGAGAAGGTTTAAAGCATGTTTTATTGAAAGATCAGTGTTATTAACCTGACATAAACCCTCCAGCACCTCCGTAGCCTGTATATTCACAAACGCAGGTCAGCAGAGGCTTAAAGGTGTATAAGAAGAGATTAAAGGGTTAAAAAGCATGATATTGAAGACTAGGAGGCCTAATGAGGCTTAAATCACATAAAAAAGTCATATCAATGTTTCAAAGAAGCTATATCAGTGATTTAGTACCAGCAGAAACAATTCGAGCAAATCAACAAAGAAGGAGCACAATCAGGCTTGAAACAGGTTAAAGTACAAAGAAACAGAGCAGTTATTAGTGTTGAATGTTGACTGACACAATCATAACCCCTCTCCATGCACACAAGCCTGCCAAGCAGTTATTACACCAAAGAAACTGCTACAAACTGTCAGAAGCAGTTATTTTGAAGTATGGGAGTCCTCATAGCCCATTCTTCACTTAACTCACACCAAGAAGATAGCAGTACCACTACAGACAATATTTCTTCCCAAAGGAAACTCCGTGGATGTTTTATGTCATATCAAAAGGGTCTCCACAAGCTACATAGTTATTGATCCTGTCTAGAATTCAATGAAATTTATAAGACACAGAATGGGGCATTCAAATTTTTTCTTCCATCCCTGTTGTTCATTAAAAATTTCCTCATCTACTTTCCTCATTTTTCCTATAAAGACTCTTCGAAGTCTCATTGTAAAAGGTTGGCATTTTGTGAATTCTAAAGTAATACATATTGTTGTTTTGAAGAAGCATTGGTGTTCTGAAAGAGTGTGGAAGTCTCCGTGTTTTCTATTGATGAAGGAAGCTAGACCTTCGGATCCTTGAGCCTGGTTGTGGTGAAGTAATCTCTATTATTAATTTCATTTCCCATTTATCACTCTGTTCCATTATGCTTTGACTTACAGTAGGATAAAAATTTTAGGCAGAGAAATGTATCTTAGAAGCACCTCTGACTTGTTTATCCTTCACTGTTTATATGTTTTCTGCTACTGAATTATGACAAGGTAGTCTAATAGCTCTCTTAAATAATCAGTTTGTTTTATTTCAGAAATGGTTAACTCAGTTGTGTTAAAGATTGTTTAGGCATTCCCTCTTTCTTTACCACTGAATATTGTATTAGAAATCTCCCTTTGATTATTAATGCTTGTAGTTTGACAATGAGGTCTGTTTCAATCATACCCCCTGTTTCTTATTGTAATTATTGTGTTAAAGGTCCCTATAATTGCAGTCCTCGATGTCTAAGGAATTCCCTCTTCTTTGAATGCAATTATATGTTTTTGTTGATTGAGCCTTCAACGGTAAACTTGTAGGAGGAAATTGGGCGTTCCCCGAATCCTATATTTATTAAAGAAGGTTTAGTCTGCATTTCTCTTTCCTTTGAGTGTTTATATTGATTAAGTCCAAATCAGTGAGCTTACTGGAGGAAATAGGGCATTCCCCGAATCTTTTAAGCCATTGTGAAAGGGTTTAGCTTGTTTTTCACTCTTAGTCCTTAATTTTCATCCCATTTCACCTATATTATCCAACAGATCCTTGACCAAGTTAGATTTTCCCTTTGGTTTCCCTTCCTTCTCAGTCAATTTTTTTTGGGACTTTCACATGACTCCATTGCCCTATGGCTTGTAGATTCCCATGCTCTATTTATACCACCTGAGTCACATTTGTCCAACCAAACAAACAAAACAAACCTTTGTGATCTATAACTAGCCTAAGACCTTAAATTGAACTTTAAAGATACATTATTCTTTACCTTTATAGAGAGATCCCTCTTTGGATCCAGGAGGGCTAGATCCTGAGATCCCAAAGCGGTTTTGATGTTGTCTTGTTTTTTGGTTAGCCAATCTACCAAAACACAGGAACCCCAACATATTCCATACCTTTCTGATCAGTCTGAACGATATTTTTTGTGAATGTTGTGTGTGGACTTTATGGTCTAACTGTTTCCTTTCATATTTGGTGTTTAGTTCTCGTTTGGGTTTAGTGACTTGGCCAAATTATTTGTTATGGATAGAGTTTGCTGATATGATTGGATTAAAGAGCTTCACTATTGAAGTTTTGGGACCTCATTCAAAGCCCAGACTCCGATCATTATGATCATTTTGGAGAATGTGAGTTTAAAAATAGCATGAATTGAACCACTTATTTTTGTTCTGTTTTTTTTTTTGGAATAACTTGACACCCAGACTTATTTCAGTTAAGGAGAGATGACATAACCGATCCTCTCCATTTAAAATTTTCCATGGACCATCAGTTCAAAAACTTGCCAACGCAACATATTGGTTGACTCTAATACCCATTCAATGAAGAAGCCTACTTGTAGTTGTTCTCAAGCAAAGCCCTGGGAAAATTATATTAGTCCAAGGGAGTACAATTTTCTTCAGGAGAATTTTCGAGGTACACATTTTGGTCTTATCTCAGGTAGTGATGTTATTTTTTGTATTTGTAATTGGCATATTAGTATCTATGAAGTCTTTTGGATAAAAATTAAATAAATTTAGGCATGGCTTTGTTTGGTCTAAATATAAAATAGCACAAATTGAGCCAATTATTTTTGTTCTGTTTTTTTTTTGGAATTTGAGGTAGTTTTAATTTAATGCACCTACCTATGTGTTTGCTCTCTTTGGTATTTACATGAGATGCTCATTCCAAATGTCTCAATATTTTGATGTTATATGCACAACTTCATCTTTGTACATTTGTTTAGTACAACTAGATTAACTCATGTGATTAGTTTCAGTTGTCTAGAGATTTATATTCGGTTAGGAATTTGAAGGATTTGGCTCACAACAATTGATCTGAGTGTGTCAGTACATTCAACAATTTTATTTTCATGGTTGTGACTATGTTATTTTTCATTACGCAACAAGGTCATTCTTAAAGGAAATAAATATATTTCTAATTGTGGAGAGGAATTTATTATATTTGTGGGATCTCTAGTGTGGATTGTTTTGGGGTAGCTGGAGGTGTGGTTGGGAAATAACTTGACACCCAAACTTATTTCAATTAAGGAGATATGACACAACTGATCCTCTCCATTTAAAATTTTCCATGGACTAGCAGTTCAAAAACTTGCCAACGCAGCATATTAGTTGACTCTAATACCCATTCAATGAAGAAGGCTACTTACAGTTTTTCCCAATCAGAGCCCTTGGAAAATTATATTAGTCCAAGGGATTACAATTTTCTTCGAGAGAATTTTCAAGGTACACATTCTAGTCTTATCTCAGTTAGTGTCGCTATTTGTGTATTCCTAATTGGCAGATTAGTATCTATGAATTATTTTGGATAGAATTCAAATAAATTCAAGCATGGCTTTGTTTTGTCTAAATATAACGTGAACTTAATTTCTAGATGTGGGGATGTGCCTTTATCTGCTAAAATTATTTGGCCTAAGTGTACCGTCATCATTTCTTATGAAGGTATGGATGGTCAACAAGCCAAAAAGAAAGGCCAAGAAGCTGGGTTTGATTACGGGCTTGAATCAAGCTCCATGGATATTTTTCACAGTAGTTCAGATGATATTTATGGCACTACAAATTTGGATACCTTGATAGAGAACCTACTGAAATTGTAGCCTGATCTCCAGAACTTAAAAAAGAGGGAATAAAGGCCAATGATTGGACCTGAGAATAAGAAATATGAGTGTGGGGTTTTGGGGAAAAAATTCAGACAACTCCATATGGGAAGTCCCAGGTTGAAAGAAGATGATGAGATCTCTCAAAACACGACAATTAGTGAAATGGGTAGGGGAATGAATTCACAGGAGCATGGTGGCAGTTTCTAGACCATGGGAAACACTGAGTTAGAAGAGCAGACTGATTCAAAAATAATATAAAAGGAATATTTAGAAAGTACTGATGTTTTCCCGTAGGAATTGATATTGCGGTGCAGGCATTTAAAAATGAGAAAATAACATTATTCAAAAACTAGTAAAGTGGGAAAATATTTATATGTAGATCTCATAACCACAGTAAAACAACAAATAAAAATTCAGTGTTGAAGAGATGAAATGAAATGGATATCTACCTGAAGGGCTTTATCTGATATACTGAACAAGGGCTCCTTCCTTGGTCTCTGAGCACCTGTCTGTGGAATGTTAAACACAACTGGTGGCAAACAAGCTCCTTCCCTGGTCTCCGAGCGCTTTGTATGTGAGATGTTGAACACAACCTGTGGAAATGGGCATGGCTGAAACAAAAATGAAGTGGGAAATACTTAATACATAATACACTGTTGTTGATGAAAGTTACACCCGAGACAACAATAGGTATGGGAAATAGGAAAATAGGAAAATAAGGATCTGTTGGTTGAACCTGAATTTGTTGTCCATGCATTTTTTGTGTGTGTTGTTTTGAAGAAATATTCAACATAATCCTAAAACATGCCTCAAACGTGTGTGCCAAGTGTATGTACCAGATTTCAAACAAGAAAAAAGATTGTTGACAAAGGTGGGAAGTAAGTTAATTCAAAGAAGAAGGCCTATTGACCTAATTGTATATTAATATTAATAATGATTATCATGAGCATTGGTCTTCGACTCATGACTAAACCACCTAGGACATGTCATGGAAATCGAAATGTAATTTCTCTTTGACCTTAACTCCTTGCAATCTTCCATAAAAGCTTCTTTGTCGTTTATTTGGCATGTTGTGCATACAACAATCACTATGTTTACGGTGCAATGCAACCATTATCAATCTCTCCAATGTTTTTCGTTGTTTGATATTATTCATAATTGATCGATTGGGTTGGTACATAATTTATCAATATAGATGTTTACATCTTGGTAATTAATGTTAATTAAGTTTTTTTTTTTTTTTTTTTTTTTTAATCGTCATTTTTTTATTTAATTAATTTTATGTTTGATTTATTTTACTGTTTGGCTATTTTTTTAAAAGCTACTAAATCATTGTATTATTGAGATATCATAAGTACATTAAATATTGTTATGTCATGGTTTACTACTAAGGAAACTAAACCAACAACGGAAATATAGAGTTCATGTGCCAAAAAAAGACATGATGTGTCCAAAATACAATTGTTAGACTATCCCACCATAGACTAAATATATTAACAAAAAAATTTAAAGAGCTACTATAACATATAGGCTTATGGTCATGCTCAAAAAAAGAACTGAGATAAATACCCTATAAATGTGTTAACACCAGATAAGAATGCTTGTGTAATTAACCAAGAGAAAGTACACAACCATCCACCAAACTCGAATGAGGTTCTCAGGGAGGCATGGAAAGGGTTGATCAGAGAGACCAAGGCACTCCCTTTGTTGCAAAGGGGAAACAACAACAAAAGGATGAAAAGAAAAGGATTTTGTGGAGCTCTCCCTCAATTAGGGAAATTATTTGCACACCGAGGGAAAATTTCCTTACAAGATATCAAGGTGGTAGAGTGATGGCATGAGTGTGCAGGCCCGACCATAGTTTTAATATTGATTTCCATTTGGATGCTGAGGCGATGGATCCACTGCGCTTCATCCCCTTCCATCCATCACGAACGAGTGATCCTCCATTCTTGACCACTTTTCTTGAGAAATTGAGAAATCTTTGGCTTATTTTCTTATAATACCAAAACTACTTTTTATAATGTATTTAAATGTCGTTTATTATACATTTTTATATATAAATAAAACTAATTCAAAATATAACAATATTTCTTTATTAAATTCAATTAATTAACATTAAAATGTTTAAATTCCATCTTCTCTATTAAGAATATATTTATTTCAATAACTATACATCCCAACAAATGTAATATGCTACACTCTTCTTATTATAATTGAGCTCATCACAATCATGAAATAACCCATAATCATTATTTTAAAATCAATTTGTTATTGGTAAATTTGACTGGCCAATACAATGATTGCAGGTAATGTCCATGCCTTTGAATGGATAAAATAAGGAAATGCTTAACATGGGAAATGCATATAGTATGGAACTATAAATTTATTTAGTAATGCATTTATACAACATTTACACCAAGAATTAATGCACAAGTAATAAGAAAGGACGTGAATTAGTGTATTATGAATTCAACTTTGAATCCATCGAATGAAGGAATGAAAGAAAGTTTTGTAGTTGTTTAGAAACTTAATATTCAAACACTTTTAGTGAATGAATTATGGGGATTAGTTCATAAGTTCACACAACCTAGAATGACTTGTCGATTATTAACATGGAATAACATAGTACCAATAATGATTTTTTACTAGTGTTTCTAGTGACCTAGTAACGCAACACATAGGCATTCTCTCCATGCCACTGATCAAATGATTGGAGGATTGGGCTATGGGTTTATTCCATCTATTCCATTGAATAAAAATAGGTGATGATGTATGTTTTAAATTATAGGAACATAACACTTAGTCCTAGTAATTCATTGACAACATAGATTTTCAATGCACCATAAACATAGAGTTTTTTTATCCATGTAAATCCCAAATGGAAAAACTAATTTTGATAGAGATTTTATTATGTGGGAAGTTGATTTGAAAAGAGTGGGTTATACATAGATTGAGTGTATTGTTACTCATTGGTAGGAAATTTACATATGACTATGACTAAAAAAAATTCTTGTCTCATCATTGGACCAAATCAATGTCTTATTCTATTATGATAATCAAGCATATTGCTTCCTTGAGCTCTCATCTCTATTATTTTCTTTCTTCATTTTATCTTCATTGTTGAATGCCCCACTTCTTCATCACAACCTTCATTTTTGAGGGGCTACATTAGAAGGCCAACCATCACAATGGTTCATTTCAATTTCCAAGTAAATTTGTGGACATTTCCCCACTTTGCCAAAAAAAGAATAATTAAAAGCATATGATAAAATTTGCAAAGAAATAATGGTGAAGATTCAATTCAGGTCAATCCCACCAACAACTTACCTTCATTCCTTCATTCCTCCCACTTGCATGCCCATGATACCGAAAATTTTAACATTGTTAAATATCCTTTACAAATACATGTATTCTCCCTTTGTGATCTTTCTAAATATTATTTCAGGTTTTACTTCTTTTACTTTGGAATCCATTCTAATTGAACTTCATATTTATAGGACTTCAAGTTTATGTTTTCACATGAAAGAGAATTTAGTTTGGTAATTGCATTCATAATTACTACGTTTAATGAAGTAGCTATAAAGCCAGGAATTTCAATAGAGCAAGGATGATGATATGAGGTGTGTACGAGGTAGAAAAATGCTTGTATTAGGCACCTCGCAGTAAAGTATTCAAGGCTAAAAGAATGTCATGTGACACTATATAAGGTTAAATAGCTTAGAGTTGAAAAATCCCCATAAATGAGTATGAGTAGATTGATATTTTATTCTCTCACACAAATTTTGTTTGTAGCTTGATAATAATACACATTTTTATTTATTTATTTATTATTATTATTACTTTAATCATAGTTCAAAATAACAAGACATATTCCCTATTACCATACAACATTGTTTTTAATTTAATCATTTTTTATTAAAAAAAATAGATAAATTAAATATAAATATTGAAATTCACCTCAAAATATGTGAAATCTTCTTAAAACAAAATGTCATTCATACTTCATCTTGAAAAACTTTAAAATACAAAAATTATAAACAATTTTCTTTATAATTAAGAAAAATATCTTCAGATTAATCACATCATTAAGATTTAGACGACATTTCAAACCATCTAAAATAAAATTTATCAAACATATAAAACCAATAAAACTCATCAACAATATACAACAAAATTTAATATTAATCTTGAAACATAACCCAAAAAACAATATTAATCAACATAATAAATCTAAGCTTGGTATATAACCCCAAACCTTTTTTATAAAAGATAATAATTAACTATTAGTCAACGTAATGAATCTTTTACAAAGCATCTGGTGACTATTTGCCTCCTTACATTTCCATCAAAAATATTAATTAGCATAATAAATCTTGAGAGGATATTAATCAAAGTAATGAATCTTCGCCAAGCATCTAGTGATTGTTTACCTTCTTACATCGCATACTATTTTTACGTAATTCCTATTCCTTTTAAATAATAAATAAAATTCGCTATGGCATTCACATTCCCTTCCTTCAAGTTCCACTATTTATGAAAAATAACGTCTAACGGATAAATCTTGCCAAAATTAGGGTTCGGGGTTTTAAATTAAGATTGTTCTCTCACGCATATTCTTGTTAAAGAATCTTGAAAGAAAAAAGGGCAAAGTCATTACTGGCCGCAAAGTCATAACGTGTAAAATTCGTGTAGGATGGATGAATTTTAAAGGCAGAATGCATGAAAGCAGGGAATGCTCCATCTTGCAATGAAATCCAATGCAAATTGCGCAGTCATTTCTCCATAAACGACGGAAGGAAACGCTAGGAATCTCTGCAATCAGCACTTGTTTCAATAAGTTAGCATGGAGTGCGAGCAGAGCGGGAGAAATCCAGGTTATTGGCAGGGGTTTCAACGTCTGAATGCGTCTTCGCTTCTGTTAAATCTACCATAACTAAAGAAATCTGCTGCTATAATTCCGGTGGGATCAGTTTCTGTTTCTTTAAAAACTTAGAATTATAAATGCAAAACAAGGTTTTGTTTACAAGAGGCTATAATTTTGTTTGAAAAAGTCATTTTTCAGTAGAATTTAGTTATTTTTTCTTAAAATATCTAATTATAAAAGTGATTAAATGATTTTTTTTTAACGATGGAAATAAATTTTGGACACTTAAAATCCTCACCCTAAACCACTATAAGTTAGATATCCCAAATTTTCTACCAAATTTCAATCAAAATTTTACCAAAATTTCAACTATATTCCAAGCAAAATTGTGACCTCATTGACTACTCCTGCAAAGCACCCACCATGTTGCCTTTAGTTTTACGACTCTGTTTCTTCTATGCCCGTACTGCATGGTGCCCCACATCCACCGCCATCTCTTTCACACTTTCTCTGCCTTTGACCCAATTTCACACAGATTGATCACCTTGTAAATTTAGGATCCGAGCTGAAACAGCTCTATAAAACTTGCCCAATTCTTTCAATTTCTTGCAGCAGATGTATTCATTTGGTCATTCTAACATAAAGATGCCGTTGGTCATGGGGGTTAGGGATTCCCCATGATTTGTTAGGTGGGTATTTGCTTGTTTTTCTGATTCAAAACAACAGCCTGCAGAGAACCGGCAACATGAATACAGGAGGCGCCGACAAGAAGCGGATCAGAGAAGAGCAGGAGATGAGTTCGTCTGAGGATTCCTGCAGACAGAGACAGGCACGTTTAGTGGAATTTGAGACAGGGATGGGTTTTGACAAACCTGAAAACGCCGGTGCAGGTAATGAAAATCTGCCAGAGTTTTGCTCTCTTTCTAAGGAGTATTCGATGTTATTGAAGGACCCATGGAGTTGGGAGGATAGCACTGGTTTTGGAGTCCGAAGCATAGCAGCTATCAGGAAGCAATCTTATATATTGGATTATCTTCATGATTCTGCCGTGGTTAAAAGTACTGAAGAAGAAGTTGAAGTTGCAGAGCAGCAGGATTGTTTGAGAGGCTCTCTTTTTGAAGCCACCGATGATCTGCTCTGGAGGCCTCAGAGTCCTCTGTCAGATACAGAGGTTCTGTTTTCTCTGGATTCCATGGGCAGCGATGATTGTACTACCCTGTTGCAGGATGAGAACATTGCTCAGTGCGCTTTTTCTTGTTTCAGAATTTGGGAACAAGATGATGATCTCAAAGATGACAAAGGTCACGCAGATAGCATTAACTATGAGAGTGAGAGTAGGGACTCGGACTGGATTTGGGATTCCCTTGAATCAATCTCAGTTTTCTGAATCTGTTGAATTTGAAAGTTCTATGCGTTCATTGTAATTGGTTATTTTCATTTCATTGCAGCTATGATTTCTGGTAGCTGGTATTTAATCCAAACATTAGCCTTTGTTTTTGTGAAATATGGGCATTGTGTTTCTCAGGGAATCAAAAATAGATGTATGTGTGTTTCATATTGTCTCTGTAAAGTTCTGGTTTCATTTAAAAAAAAATAAATTGTAACCATGGTGGTCAACGGCCTAAAACAAAACGCTCAAATTTTCAAATTAAACATCGGCTGTAACTATTTTTCTGTGTGTATACCAGAGCGCTAAAATTTGGGGTTTTTATTAGTCTCTGTGGCCATTATTTTTTTCGGCTTATTGAGATAGGTCAGTTCTTCGAAGAGGAGGTGGTAGTTATCCTAGGAAAAACTGCGGATGATTTTTGTATTCGTTCCTTGATATAGTTTAATGAATCCATTAGAAATTTAAAATAGATTGATTTCACAACAGGGATGATGCAATCACTGGTTTTACAACCGAGATGCAATCACTGGTTTCACAACCGAGATTCAGAATCTTCTGATTATGAAATTGAGAATTTTTTTTTGATGCAGTCAATGTTTGTCTGGACATGAACCAGGATCTTTAAATCATGAAAAAGGACATTTTGTGTTGTACAAGCAATTTGTGTGATTTTATTGAACATTACAGCAAAGCAATAATGCTCAATCATGAAGCTAGTTGGATCAACTTCAGGCAACAGACATTCACAAAAAGAAAGGGAAAGCTCTGATCTTCAATCATGAATAACTAATTACATTGAATTTAAAACAAAAATGGTTGCGAAACAGATTAGAAGTTGAAACTTCCTCTAAATGGATATCCATCTTAATCAAACAGAACTATGATCTTCAACCCTGGTGGAATTGGAAAAAAAATTTAACAATACGAACTTCAACTACGAATAGCTGCATTGAGAAGAACGCTAATAGCTTTGAATTGAAGAAAATATTAAATGGATTAGGACTTTACTATGAAAGGCCAATTGTATTTATTTAAAATAAAATAAAATAATGGATTAGATACCCAACTATGAAAGACCAAGACCAATTATATCGAATTTTATAAATTGAGTAGAATTTGAAACCTCCGCTACGTGGATATAGATTTTTGATAAATAGTTAGAGAAATTTAGGAAGAATTAATAGTTAAATGGATTGATTTCATGGTACGGAGAAATTTGGGAAGGAAGACTCGGCATGAATCCTTTATTGATGAAAGGTACCAATTTTGGATTTTATCTCAGGCAGCAAAGCAATAATAAAGTTAGTTGACTAATTTTGGCTTTTTAATAATAAAGTTAGTTGACTAATTTTGGCTTTGATGAAAGCAATAATAAAGTTGGTTGATCAAATTTTTTTAGTTGATCACTAAAATGACATGGAAGTTCAAAATTTAGTTGATCAGGGAAAATACATGGAAGTTAAGCAAAAAAAATGGAAAATTTCTAATTTTTAATGAATAATTGTATTGATTTTTTTTTCAAATGAAAAAAGTTTTATTAAAAAAAAAATCTGAAGGATAAAAAGTTTTATATTATGTAAAATATCTAGTTTAGATGTTTTAATGTTGTGAATATTCAATATGTTTTGCTAAGTCCATAGTACAACATTACATAAAATCATTCTGTAAGGTTTATGGGAAATATATATACCAGAGTATGTTGATAATAAGTAAGAAAAGACCTATTTGAATCAAAATACAAAAGATTATTGCACCTATATATAAGGCTTGCAATTCATAAATTGCAACAAAATTAACCATGTCGCAAAAAACTATGAATATGTGAACACCATAGCCAAAAAAGAGGAGATCGTGTAATAGGAATATTTTCAATGCAGAGGGAAACTCTGCAGCGAAAAACTTGGTAGTTTATCTCATCCATCTTATATGATAAGCCCAACTTAGATTATGCATCCGCTATAGAGTTCTACTCTCAGTGTATATGGACAAAGGTGAGCTCTTTGAAAAAAATGATCAAAGTTCGGATGCAACGCAACCAACTGGATAGAAGTGGAGGATCGAACGTGGACCTATGATTGACCCAGTCCATAGTGACTTTGGAGTCCCCAAAAACACACATAGATTCGAGAGTTAACCAACCAACAGAGTAAATAAGACCCCAAAGTGCCATGATCTCCACTCTGGAATTGGTCCCAATACCATTGTTCCAGTTGAATAGATATAGTGACCTGGAGCCAAAATGACATATGCACCACAACCACATACCATGTTTTGCGCAGCCCCATCGAAAATTCCAACTGGGTATTTCCTCCATCTGTCAATTGGTTGTAACCCTTTTTAATCCCCTTTCTAGCCTTGGATTTATATTCCCTCAAGTATGGACATATCTTATTGCAAGTCCTGTCAATATAGAAGGGGATATTGTCAAATATGAGAATGTTCTTGCATTTCCGGATACCCAAAAAATAAAGAAAGGGAGTGTCTTATTAGCCTTATTTTTATAATACCAGTCCATAATGCACTCTGTTATAGGTCAATTTGGGTACCATTCCCAATGACCTGGTTAAACTGGACATCATCCTCAGAACCAATGAAATAGGGTCTATCACCCCCTATCATTTCAATTGCTACATGCCCTAAGACAAAGAACAAGAACAAAATCATCCATGACTTCCATTGCAAGGCTTCCAAGACTTGAAGAACATGTTATATCACCTATGAGCTCACCAACGCAGCCTCTCAAGGGACTAAATTCTTTGCATATGTAGTTACCTCCATTCAAGGGTGCTCTGCAAAGCACTTCTCGACATTCAAGAGTGTGTTGGTCAACTGGGAGCGAAATTCTCATTGTTCTGAAATCTCCACATGGCTAGAGCCTTCTAGAAGAGTCCATATGTGTCAAAATTCGAATCCATGTGTCCAATCAACACCTATGAGCTTGGGAACATGTCTTGCCTATTATTAGAAAGTCATTGATTGTGAAACTACCTTTAGCTGATCTATAAATTAAGCATATATCCTAGTGCTTGAGAAGGAAGAAATTTGGTAGAGAAATGTTGTTGAATTCTCAATTGAGGGTTTGATTTGAGTGATACGCTGCTGGAGAGATGTTCATTGTGATGAGGCTGGGACGATGATAGAGTTGGTGACATCAAATCAATCACTGGTTGTAACCTCCCCCCTTTATCCATTAATAAAGATTGCTGCTCATTTTCCCACATATGTATCTGTATAAGCTTCTATCTTTCATATTATGTATTCTTAGCTGATGTATATGTTTCATGTTTCATGTTTCATTGATTTAACTGATTAAGGTAAATAGCCATATGTATATTGCAATCTCTTTGCTTTTTATTGTTTATACTTGCAGGAACTAGTCTGGCGATCAAAGTTGGATTGGAAGCTACAACAAGAGCGACAGAAGGAGAATAGGAAGCGCTTGGACTCCAAGTAAGTTTCTCCATCTTTCTGTGTGTCTATTTACTCATAGGAAAAGTGTCTGCAAAGTCTTTGATCTGTTGTTCTAAATGCATAGCACCACATTTAGGGAATCTGTTTTATCCGTAATTCATAATTCTGCATAAAAAATTGGCAACTCCACTGGGGATTTTACCTTCATTCTTGGTGTTTTTGCCTCTACTCATCCACCCAGTAGCATCTACTCTCAATTTTTAGGCTTTTGAAACAAATAATTGCATTATAAGAGTGTTTAGTAGCTTCAATTTTGTTCTTTGTTGCGCCCAACGCATTGTTGGTCAAGAAACAGTGCTTTGCATTGCACTGTCTCCCACTCAGGGGTGCTTTGCAACACACTGTCTCCCTTTAGAGACTGTGTTTCCCCCTAAGCCAACCAAATTCCTTTGAATTTTTCATTGCCATCACTTTCAGCCTTTTGTTTGATTGTATGATGCCTCATAGAGACCAGTGAATTTACCTTAATCTTCCTCCTTTGAAAAGTAAGTTTGTTTAATGTCTCTTTAAGTGTTTTTCTTTATCATTGACAAATCAAATTCAAAGTATTTTTATTTCTGCATTAGATCCATTTGTTTTCGTAAAGGAAATTGTCGTTAAATTCTTCGTTTCCTGTAGGAAAAATTGTAGTTCCATTTTTCATTTTTCCTAAAAGAGAAATTGTTGTTAAATTCATCATTTCTCAAAGAAGAAAGCATTTGTTTTTTGTTGATTTGATGCATATAGTTTCCTTTTTGCATTCACATTAAGGGGACTGAAAATAAAAACTTGCATTTGCATGTAGTGAATTGTGTGTTTTGCATAAGAAAAAATTAGGAAAGCTTCATATTAGTTTGTGCTCTTTGTTGTTTTCCCTCAACATTGATTTCTCTTTCCGTTTAGTAGCTAAGATTTTCATTGAAAAAGCTAAAATTGAAAAGTTTTCTTATCATTTTAGTTTTCATTTTAGGAATTTCCATCATATCATCACGATGAACCTTGAAAGGAAAATTGATAAACAATATCAATTAAAATTTACATCAATTTTACCTAAAAAAGCATTGGAACCATAAAGATAATATTTAGAAGGTCTAAGCTAGAGACATGTTCTGGCATCGTAAAACATAGCAGTTGTCGTTAATTTTCTGCAATACATTCTGAGTGTGATACATCACTCCATGTACGTAAGTATATCGTAGCTTGTCTACGTACTTTCGGGTATATCGGGTGGTGTTATAGTACGAAAAGTATAAAGGGCTGCTCTCACTATGCGGTTTCACATTAGACATTGCTAATATGGACTTGGGCCTCCACATACCTTCGGGTATATCTGGGAGGAAAAATTTAGGCTGTTATCCATCCATAATGAACCGAGTCGCCGCATTGTAAATTGTGATACACCGAACACAACATTCGGGGAGATTGCATGCCCGTACTTTTTGGTTTGCTAAGAGGTATTATGCAGTTCATAGTTTCTTGGTAAACCTTTTACCTAGCATTACCCTTTTATTTTGTTTATTTATTTTTTGTCATAAAATAAATCAATCATCTTGGAATAAGAAAATCCCTTTCCCCATCGTTCGCGTAGACTTGCATTGAAACCACCTTTACCACCAGAAGTCACTTCTGGCGGTGAAGGCGATATCGCTCTACTGAAACCAATACCATCAGTACCTCTGGTGAAGCATCATCTTCCCATAAACCATAGTCAGCACAAGTTATTTCTACAAATCTCAGTTTGTCTACTGTTGTCGAGATAGAGTCCTCACAACTACTCGTGGTCATGATCCATCCAATCAGTGAGACCATACCTCCTGAACCCGACGTTGTTAACCTGGAAGTTGATCCAGATCCTGTCCCTTTTTTTCCAAAACATCTGCATCCCGAAGTCAAATGACTGGAATTTTTTTTTGTATTGGTCGCCCCACAATCTATTGTAGCCATTGAGTCTCCCATATTGCGCAGTCAACCTCCTGAAATATACTTTGGGCTTGACGGCGAAATCCTTCCACCTGATTTAATTTTGTTTGAAGAAATCCCATAAGATGAAAAACCTTTAACTCCAACCCATTTTGGCGAGGATCTTTACCTGTACTAGTCTTTTCCTCAATCACCACCCTATGATTTTGTTGATCCTGTTCCTATTCAAATTCCTGTCGATTCAAAAGGGTATACTTTTGGTCAAGTAACCATGCTTGAACCAACATCTTCGATTGGACCATCTGTTCTGATTGCGTCAACACCTGCTCTCACTACCCCGTCAATGTTCACAACTTCACCAGAGTCATATTTAAATGGT
This sequence comes from Pinus albicaulis, assembly GCA_034641835.2. Lineage (NCBI taxonomy): Eukaryota > Viridiplantae > Streptophyta > Pinopsida > Pinales > Pinaceae > Pinus > Pinus albicaulis. The sequence continues at coordinate 1,268,396,483 of CM076579.1, forward strand.
GGCCCTATGGTCCCATCAGGTTATAAATATTTATCTGGAATTTTCTTCGGTGCATCTTCAAACCCGTGGACTTCACCAATGTCATCGTCTAGTATTCTAACTGGTAAACCTATAGTGAGTATTGAATGTCTTGATCCTTTATATCCATCATCAGGGCAATATCAAGCTGGTCCATCTAGGTCTATTCCATCCAGTACCATCTCAACTGGACTCCTTACATTTGGAGAACAATATTTTATATCTTATTATACTCCTCATGCTGAGGGGCAACCTATGATCACCCACTTTGAAAGTAATCCATTATTTTTTAGTTAACCTAATGTCTAAATGAATGTTTGTCAATGGTGGCCCACTTTTCCTATCTAACCACAAACGATTGTACACTCCTATCAACCTGTTGCACCCACATCATTTCCACTTGTTAATACATCTTTACCCCTGTTACAGACTCAAACTATTTTACAACAACCATTTTAGGCGGGTTCTTCAAATCAATACCCTCAAGTATTGGGCCCTCAGACTCCAACTCCTTCGGTTACTTTACAACAATCTGTACCCGGAATCATTTATTCACAAGCTGGATTACGATATTATGGGATGTCACAGCCAAAACCAGGTTATACCTACCCTCAACCAAATCCAAATTATCCTAATTTGGGTTATAACATTGGTGGATAGACCCCTTAGCAGCCATAGGTGCAAATTCCTCAACCTTCATTTCAACAAGTATCGTACCCAAGTTTTGGTCAACAGAATCCTCAAGCGTTTTCCTATCAAAAAAACCCCTATTTGGGTTACCAACAACAGATTCCTTATGCTGGTGCTCAAAGGTCTGTTGCCCAAGCAATTCCATCATACCCTAGCTATGCTCAACCTGAACTTAATCAACAGTTTCCCTTTGTTACAACTTTAGAGTTACTAGATTTAAATCGGCTCACCAATGAACCAATCAGCTATGCTCCTTGGTGGTCGGTGATACCCCATAAACTACCCTCAGATATTCCTAAGTTCAATGGAAACCCTGGGGAAGACCTGTCGAATCATTTTATGACTTATCATTTGTAGTGTTCATCAAAATCCCTGAATAATGACTCTGTTCGACTACGTCTTTTCCAGCGTACGCTCACTGGTCAGGCTGAAAAATGGTACATTGAGTTACCTAGAGCTTCTTTTGATAATTTGACTGCCATAGCTACTGTATTTTTGAATCACTTCCAGTTACTCTTGACTAATTTTAAAAAGACTAATGCTACTCACATTTCTGATCATATTCATGAGTGGCGTCGTCGTCGTCATCGAATGGTTAAGAATATTGTTCCCAATAAACTCCTTGTTCAGTGGTTCATTAAGTCCCTGTTTCCATCTATAACCGAGGATGTGGCTAAGGGTGGCGTCGTCACTGAAGAGCAAGTTATTTCTCATGCCCAATATTTAGACTTGATTCGGTCTGACATGCTCTACAAGAAAATTCCTAACGTGCCACGATCTAATTTTATTGTTCTTCCTTCATCAAAGGACTCTCATGCTGGAGACAATATGATTAGTACTACAAGAACACATCATATTACTGCATCTTATCCTACGCCTTCTTCCGAAATTAATGCGATGTCATTTGACAAAGGAAAAATTGACAAGAAACCCGAAAATCAGAAAAAAGGAAATCAAAGAAAAAACAAACTTCTAACCCAAAGGAAAGATCATCTGATCAATCGTTTGGGAATAGGAAACCTCATTATCCATGCATAATATATAATGAGGAACACTTTGTTCAGGATTGTATTCACTACACTGAAGTATCAAAAATGGTTAAGACTTCACATTCGTTAGTTGTGTTGACATATCAGTTTCTGAATCTGGACAAAAATTTGGTTGCTACGGATCCAGCTTCAAGTTCCCAAGTGCTTATGCTATCTGTGACAAATCCATCGACAGATATTTTGGTGTCAGTGCGCAATAAATATTATGGTAGTCAAGCCACTGATCAACCTACTACCTCGACCATGAATCCGTCTACGGAATCGGTATCGCCACCTGCTATTCCTGAATTGAAAATCAAGCCCCCAAAGGGATTCGTTCATAAATCGACATATATTCCTCAAGCAAGAGCTGATCAAAATTATAATATAGTTTAAGATTTGGCTCAATCCCCTTCAGCTATGTCAGTGCTTGAGTTATTACAAAATTTTCCCTCCCAGAAACAGGCTTTGTAATCCGCAATTGGTGGAATTGATCTGACTGATTATAATCTCGTAATCTTTAATCATATGAGCTATGTGCCACAATTACCAGTAGAATTGGCATTATCCATCCAAGTAAATGTTCTCAATCACCTTGTTCATCATACTATTATTGATGAGGGAGAATTTACATGTATTGTGTCTCTAAACCGTTGGAAGTCACTTGGCTCACCGCGCCTATCTTAATCATCAACAACGTTGAAGGCTTTCGACGGACGTACATATAAGCCTTGTGGTATTATCAATAACCTGCATGTTGAACTAGGGGGAAAAACAATTAATGTTGACATTGAGGTTGTTGACAGACCCCCCTTGACTACAATATTTTACTTGGAAGGCCATGGGTATATGCTATGACTGCAATTGTTTCTACATATTTTAGAATGATCGCCTTTCCATATAAAGGTGTTATCGCAGTCATCAATTAGCTATCCTTATTTGCCTCCACTTCAAAGGTAACTGGAAGTGTTCCGTTCGTTCACGCACCCCAACTCGCACTTCAGAACATTGGTGTAGGACTCTTAAAGGATTCCACTCTCATGGTAACCTTTGCATTACCACTGCCTGCAACATCGGCAGAAATTGAAAGTATAGAGACCTGCTACATGATCTATTACACTCCATGTGGCTTAAGGAAGAGTACAGATGATTCTAAAATTGTTACGTTGGATGAGTTTCTGCTGCCCAGCCCTATTGAGCTGACATAGCAATTAATCTATCTAGCTTGGGCGGCAAATCCAAAATCATCGTCGCCAGTTTTTTAGGTTGATCATTCCTTAGATTTTGGTACTCCATCTGATCCTTTTTCCTCAACTTTCTTGAAAAATGAGAATATTTTGGAAACCATGATGTCGGGAGGAGAACCATGGGAAGATTAGCATCATCATTCCCATCTTCCTGATTATGAAGAAAATAATCTTAGTGAAATATATCACCCATCAATAAAAAAATTCTTTTCGAATTCTTTTCCTATTAATGCAATCGATTCTGAGCAAAATTTGTCAAATATTGAAGAAACCATTTCTATCGATATTTCGACCAAACCTAGTGTGGTAGAAAATATTCATGTTAGCGTGTCTTATTCTCCATCAAAACTCGAAACATATCGCTCTCTCTTTCATGAATTCCGTGATGTATTTGCTTGGTCTTACAAGGAAATTCTAGGCATAGATACTAGTATCGTTGAACACATTATTAATATGTACCCTAATGTCAAGTCGATACGTCAACGCCTTCATCCTGTTCATCCGAAGAAGGCTGTCGCCATTAAAGAAGAAGTTGAAAAAAATTTGCGTGCTGGTTTCATTTACCCTGTCCCGCTAATTGAGTGGGTTTCCAACATCGTTCGCATTATGAAAAAACAAGGAACCATCAGAGTGTGCGTCGATTATCGGGATGTCAATCTTGCTCTTCCAAAAGACAACTATCCTACTCCCTTTATCGAACAGATTATTGACGATTGTGTTGGATGCGAAATATTTTTGTTCATGGATGGATTTTCTGGCTACAATAAAATCACTATCCGCCCATAGGATCAATATAAGACAACATTCATGTGTCCATGGGGCACATTTGCTTATCGGAAAATATCGTTTGGTTTAAAGAACATTGGGGCCACTTTTTAGAGAGCAATGGATTATGCTTTCAATGACATCAAGCACATTGTTCAACTCCATCTAGAAGAATTACCTGAGCATTCACGAAATCGGACTGATCACTCGATGCATTTGAGAGCCATCATTTTACGCTACCGACACTACAAAATATGCCTCAATCCACATAAATGTGTGTTTTGTGTTGGTTCTGGTCATTTGCTTGGATTCATCGTCTCAAAAGAAGGAATTCGAATCAACCCATTGAAGGTCTAGGCCATTCTTGATTTTCTTGTGCCATCAAATTTACTTCAAATACAGAAACTTCAAGGAAAGGCTAACTTCCTAAGGAGGTTCATACCCAACTACGCCGAAATGGCTAAAGGATTTACTCGGCTCTTGAAAAAGGGGATTCCCTTCCATTGGGATCAAGTTGCACAAGTTTATTTTTTATTTTTTTGAGGATACTCTTGTCTGGGCATCATTAATGTATACCCCCAATTATCAGAGTGATTATTTCTTATATATCGCTGCGACTGATATGACCTTCGCTATGGTATTGGTCCAAGTAGAAAATGGGATAGAAAATCCGATCTATTATTTGAGTCGTAATCTCAATGATACAGAAGTGAAGTATTTGTATGTAGAAAAGATTGCCTTGGCAGTTGTTCAAGCTGTCGAAATATTTCACCACTATATCTTGTTCCGGAAGACCATTTTCATTTTGGATTGCAACCCCATGACTTATATCTTATCACGTCAATTGCTGGGGAGAAAGTATTCAAAATGGATTGTCATTTTGCAGGAATTTGATTTGGAATTCATCAAATCCAAGTCAAAGAAGTCTTTAGTTTTGGCTGAGCTTCTCTGTGACCTTCCCTCTGATAGTACTGCTACTACGTCAGAACCATCTATTCCTGACGAGTCTCTATTTCTCATCAGATCATCTAATCCTTGGTATGGTTTTTTTATCATTTATCTCTAGACCCAGGCTTTTCAGCCTGATACATCTTGCTCTTACTAGCGACGTATTCGATACCAAGCCAAAGATTATCTAATTGTCGGCAATACACTTTATCGTCATGGTGTCGATAAAATTTTAATAAGGTGCCTCACTCATGAGGAGGCCGAAAAGGTTTTAAATGATTGTCATGCTAGGGCTTGTGGTGGAAACTTGTCTGATACGCTATCGTGCAGAAGATACTCCACGCCGGTTACTATTTGCCTACCATATTTGCGACTACATCCTTGCGGTCATAAGTTGTCATGCATGCCAGATATTTGATTGTAAAATCTGCAAAACGCCAGTGTCAATGCATCATGTTGTCTCTGTGGGACCATTTTCGAAATGGGCATTGACTTCATGACCTGTAACCCTCGTTCGTCTGGGGGGCATGGTTATATTATTGTCGCAGCAGACTACTTTACCAAGTAGGCCAAAGTGATGCCTACATTCAACAACACAGGACAAACAACTACATTGTTTTTCTTTAATCATGTCTTTGCATGGTTTGGGGTCCCACAAGCTATAGTTATAGATCATGGGAAGCATTTTCACAACCATATGATGACATTTTAACTGCCAAGTTATGATTTTCACATGATAATTATACTCCTTATTATCCACAAGCAAATGGACAAGTTGAGGCTATCAACAAGATTCTTAAACATATGCTTCAACGAATGATAAGAGTTTGTAAAAGAAACTTCCATTTGATCCTGTACTTGGCCTTGTGGGCATACCTAACCTCGGTGAGAAACGCAACTGGATTTACTCCCTTTCAATTGGTGTATGGTCTGGAAGTTATCTTTCCAATTCAATGTGAAATACCATTGTTAAAACTCGCAATTGACTTGTTACCTAACACCTCAGAATAATAAGCATGTCTTTTTAACCTCATCCATCTTGATGAAATGCGTTGTGAAGCCCAATTGGCCAACGAAGTGCATAAGAGACGTATAAAGGCGCAATACGACAAAAATGTCCAGCCTCGCATTTTCTCAGAGGGCGACTTGGTCCTTCTTTATGATCAAGAAGCTAATGTAATAGGTACAGGGAAATTTGAGCCATTATGGCACGACCCTTATATTGTCAAAAGAGTTCTTGCTAAGGGTGCCTACGAGTTGGTGGATTACGATTGAATTCCATTTGCGCAACCTCTAAATGGGTTGTATATGAAACGTTACTATGCTTAATCATGAGCGTAGTAATTTTTTGTATTATATTGTATATATATATATATATATATGTGTTGTTACCTCCATAGTATCTACCGTCTTAATTTGTTTTTTAGAGTTTTCTTGACGTTAGTAATCCGCTTTTCATTTCATCGCTGATGTATGAATCTTTGGAACCATTTTTTGGATATGCTGATGGTGCTAGTCATAGTACGTAGAATCTATCCTCTGCAGTGTGGGCCATTTTCACTCTGAACGATGAGTTAGTGAGTTTTCAAGGGATTTGGATCCGTAGATCGACAAACATTATCGCTGAGTATAACGTGTTGATCGAACTTCTCTTTGATGTCATTTCATTTTGTATTAACCACATCATCATAAGGTTAGACTCACAACTTTTGGTATTACAACTTACTAGTGTTTATACTATTATAAATCCAACACTGCATCGTTTGTTCCTAAGAGTTCAAATTTTGGAAAGACATTTTGATTTTAGTCAATATCAACACATTTCTAGAAACTTGAACACTTTGACTAATTCTTTAGCTAATCATGTTATAGACAGACATTTGCAACACATGTAAAGATACATTCACATAATTGAATAGGATTGTGCAATAAACATAGTAAAACACTGAAATCAAATAGATAGAAAGTTATAGGTTTTTACAAAAATTTGTGCCCAAGACACATTGATCATCTGAACTCAAAATGTATGCAACATGTCAAAAGTAAACTAGTGATGCTCATGGTAACATGCTATAGATATAGTTATCCTACGCAGTAACCGCATCCAGCGATTAGGAACACCAATAGTGTGGCACTGCAGTCACATGGGTAACTCTTCGATCCGGAAATCAGGAATCTTGAAGGTCAACCCCTCTATGTGATGTCGAAGCTCAGACAAAGTATTAGCAATGTCTAAATCCTGAAGGACTGCTCTCCCGACAACCCTCTCTGCTGGCTCATCCGCTCTATGCTCTAGTTCCTCTACTGGTTGAACTCGACCAACATCTGCATTACATTAAAAATTTAGTTTAGTCTTGGGAAAACATCAAAATACAAAAAAATTGTATAAACCTTAGAAAAATAAAAAAACATGGTCAAAACATTCTTACCTATTGCACCCCACTGAGCGCCTTCTGGTAAAGCTAAGTCTGGATCTCCTCGGAAATCAACACCTGCATATGCATACTCATTGATGGTGATAGCATGTTGCCTGAACAAGGTGAAGAATGAAGTTGAGAACACAATGGATGATTGTCTTGCATGCCTATCCATTAGTTCTACCCATCTCTGCATCCTCAGATCTCTAGGATTAGACACACCCAGTGTCACATGCTGAGGTTGCATTAGTGGAATCCGATCTAAGGCAAATGAAATGAGGATCGAACCATAACTGAAGTTTTTCTTCCTTCTTCCCTTGGGCCTTGTTCAGTTTTTCTTTTATTTGAGAAAGTACGACTTCGGAACAGTTGAAGATTGTTGGCTCCATGCACTCTAGCGCATACTGCATATATGATCTATTCGCTACATGTAGTGTAACGGTGTCGGAAAGCTTTGCGATCATGAATAAAATGGTTCTCAAAGGAAAATCATGAACGTCACATATTTTTATTCTCCCATCCTTGCTTGGCTCTGCCCCTAGATAGTAATATTGCAAAACATAGTCTCCCACTGTCTCTCCTCCGAGAGCAGATCCTAAGAGGGAAATAGGCAAGCCTCTCCTCGACAAGCCTATCAGAAAATATACATCCTCCACTGTAATAGGAACCACTTTGTTCCTAATGTGAAATTTCTCAATAGCCGGATCCCATGCATGAACTAAGAAATCCAATAGTTCTATTTGTTGTTGCATCCCTGACAAACGGAAGTATTTTAATAACCCACAAACTCTTAGGGCTCTTATTGTACCCGGATCATTTAGCACAATAATATTTTGTTCTTCATGCTCTCTTTCTCTCCAAGTAATCGTCATTCTAGTCCAATGAAATCCTGAAACATAACCATAAGACTCATTAGACTCCTTTCATGAAAAAAATTAAGCAAATTTTGGGTACAATGCAAGAATCAAGAATGTGAATTGTGCCCAACGCAGTCTTGAACAAGGGACAGTGTATTGCATATGCACCTAGGCTTCAATTTAGGTGCTTCACAATGCAGTTTTCTATGCTCAAGGGTGCATTTCCCTCTTTGGAAAAATAATTTACCCTAAGGGGCCAAAATCCATAAAAAATTGCAATGAAAGGAAATGAATTGACTACTAAAATAAAGAGAGGGTTTATGGCACCAACCTGGATCAAAGGCGATGAAAATAGTCCACAGAATCAATCGCAATCAACGCCTGAAGTTCGGGGGAAAAAATAGGTTTAGAGCTCCAAAATGAAAATGGTAACTTTCAAATGGTAAAAATGAATAGTAGAACTCTTTTAATTAGTCATTTGATTATTTGCAAATCATATTTATTGTTGTGACTGGTTTTATTCTATTTTCTTCTTGAAACAAGTATTTTTAATCCATTTCATGTTGTTCTGAACAGGTTTTGCAACTGATGAGAAGATTAGTCATGCAGATTTGTTTCAAGAATGATTTGACCACAAAGCATACTTTTATCCTTATTTTTCGAGCTTTGTTAAAAATGAAAAAGGACTTGAAGCGCACTTTTATCTATTTTTCCAGCTTCAATAACAACGAAAAAGGAACCCTTGGAGTCTTCTTTTAGCTCTTTTCAGACTCCGATAATGTGAAAATATTGTCGAGCACTTGTCTTTTCGAGCTCGTAAAAGTAAATGAATTGATATCTACTCAGTATAAGTTTAACCTTTTTATGGACTGAGATATATTATTTATGAAAAAGGAATGCCTTAGTCGAACATGGCTAGGAGGTTCTCTTAGATATTATTTTACACTTTTTCAGATCTGAGCGAAAACTTTACGAAAATCTACTTATGGAGTTTTCTTTCATCCTCTTTTTCAAACTCTCTAAATATGAAAAAGGATTGGGTTTTCACTGTCGTTAGGTTCATTAAAATAGAAAACAACGACGGGCTTATCGATCATGTCAAGAATTGAGTTTCATTCATCGCTAGACTCATTAAATTATTAAATGGAGATACATTATTCACCTAAAGGGTTGAATTATAGATCAAGAATATGTTATCCTCCTCGAGATTGTTAAAAAATAAAGAGGTACTAGTCAACAAATGACCAAGGAAAATTTGGGAATGTGAGTAAAAATTTGTACGGTAGTAGGTCGTTGTTTAACATGACACTTCACTCCATCACTGTGACGGTTTGGGTTGGGTAATATTCTTGACGGTTCATTCATACCTATGGTTCATCATACCTTCACTTCGGTTTTGGGTCAATGCTGCCAACTCATCTCAGTGTCACCGATATGTTCAAGAGAAGTCATCCAGTGAATACTCATCCTTCTGCAATACTCATAAACCTTCATTCTCATGATAGTCATCCCTGAACATTACTATATAAAGTCACATTTTTTCTCTGAAATCAGTAACTCCCATTTCGCAATAAAGTGACTTCCTGTCGACGTCAAATCATCATCCAAGAAGTTTACTTAGAAACATCATCTTCCAGTACCATGAGGCTTGTTACAACATCGACAAGATCCTCGCTTCCAGACTTTTGACTGAAATATTTTGTTTGGCGTTCGGCATCAAATCATCTATTCCCGCCTTACAAAATGTATTGTAGTACCTTGAGGGCCATTAACATCAATGGTGGTTCTCTCGCGTTTGTTAACAGCTCACACCATTGGATGGTAATCAAACGATGTCTTACCATGTTCGACTACAAATCATATATTCGCTTGGCTAGACTTGTACCCAAACGATTGAGTGAACGAGATAAGAATACCCTGGATCTAGTTTCATCCATCCGGGCTGCAATTTCAGGATTGTTGTTGTACACATCATCTGTACGTTGACCTTACATACAGATCGTCATTCGAATATGGGCCTATATCTGTAGGCATGTCTGTATTGGGAAAAATTCCAATGTAGACAATTTTTTTCACCATGTACATGTTATTAGATAGTTTATTTGCTGAGCATGGGAATGCCTTCCCTCAAAAATTTGTGATCAAGAGGATATATCATGATGTAATGTATTGTAATATTGATGCAGGTCATCACTCCTCTTCAGCTCTAGCCCATCATAGTGTAAAGCATCTCATTCAAAAAATATTGTTATTATTATTCTGACTTCATGCTTTAGGGGGCAATCCATTATAGGTCAATTTGGACACCATTCCCAATGACCTGGTTAAACTGGACATCATCCTCAGAACCAATGAAATAGGGTCTATCATTCCCTATCATTTCAATTACTACATGCCCTAAGACAAAGAACAAGAACAAAATCATCCATGACTTCCATTGCCAGGTTTCCAAGATTTGAAGTACATCTTATATTACCTATGAGCTCACCAACGCAACCTCTCAAGGGACTAAATTCTTTTCTTATGATGTTACCTCCATTCAAGGGTGATCTGCAAAGCACTTCCCGACATTCAAGGGTGCGTTGGTCAATTGGGAGCGAAATTCTCATTATTCTGGAATCTCCACATGGCCAGTGCCTTCTAGAAGAGTCCATATGTGTCCAAATTCGAATCCATGTGTCCATTAAACATCTCTGAGCTTGGAAACATGTCTTGCCTATTATTAAAATTTCATTGATTGTGAAACTACCTTCAGCTGATCTATACATTGAGCACAGATCCTAGTGCTTGAGAAGGAATAAATTTGGTAGAGAAATGTTGTTGAATACTCAATTGAGGGTTTGATTTGAGTGATATGTTGCTGGAGAGATGTTCATTGTGATGAGGCTGGGATGATGTTGGAGTTGGTGACATCAAATCAATCTCTAGTTGTAACCTCCCCCTTCTATCGATTAATAAATATTGTTGCTCATTTTCCCACATATGTATTTGTATAAGCTTCTATCTTTCATATTATGGATTCTTAGCTTATGTATATGTTTCATGTTTCATTGATTTAAATGATTAAGGTAAATAGCCATCCGTATGTTGCAATATCTTTGCAATTTAGTGTTTATACTTGTAGGAACTAGTCTGGCGATCAAAGTTGGATTTGAATCTATAGCAAGAGCGACAGAAGGAGAATAGGAAGTTCTTGGACTCCAAGTAAGTTTCTCCATCTTTCTGTGTGTCTATTTACTCTTAGGAAAAGTGTCTGCAAGTCTTTGATTTGTTGTTCTAAATTCATAGCACCACATTTAGGGAATGTATTTTTATCCATAATTCATAATTTCGCATAACACACTCATTAATTGATGTGTATATTCAGTCATCGTTAATTTTCAAACGTTGTAAAACCCCAAGCCAAATGGCAACAACAAATGAACATAGGAGGAATAAGTAGATGATATTCCCATAATCTCCCTGACACATATGACATTTTCCCGAATCATGGAAACCCCTCTTACCTAGGTTCTCCCAATTGAGAATCTTATTATGTCCCAAAAACCATCCAAAGCATTTTAATTTAAGTGGCATATGCCAAGTATATATTTTCTAATACCATCCAGTCATCGGGGACAATCTTTGTGAAGGAGTAATATGGCAGTAAGTCTCTTCAGTAAATATATTATCCAATGAGGTACTATTATTCCATAAGAGAGCGTCGGCCCCATCCATGAATGTGATGTTTTCACCATATAGGTTATCAATATATGCCTCCCAAATCTCCACCAGATATCCCACCAATATGATTGTTTCTAATCCATATTGGATATAGACCCATTGGATCATCATTAGACCACAATTGGTAAAGGTAGAATGATCCCCAAGTCATGTAAGTGTTGTATGATCTCCATGGGCAATATGTGATTACCTTGAAAACCCCAAATTGGATCCAAATCAATTTCCACATATGCACCTGAACCAATATCCCATCGAATATTTCCAAGTAGTTAATGTTTAAGTTTCATGAAACCATTCCAGATGTGTGAGAAACGTTTTGTGGATCCAACACCTTTTTTAATCCAAGCCTATAGCGATTGTTCCTTTAGATATTTTTTCGAAATAATTTGTTGCCATAAGTCAGACCCAAAAATAGCTCGCCAAAATCTCTTTATATCCAAAACCCATCCAAATCTCTCCAAATTTCTTAACCTCCAACCTCCCTCATCTTTCCACTAAGAGAGAACCTCCAATCGGACTAGATGGATCTTGTCTTGTCAGCGGGCACTAGACCATATAAAATGTGAGATAATGGAATTTATTTTTTTTATGACGTTCTTGAGCCGTAGACATAACTGCATTTAGGTGAATGCATGAAGATGGGTTACACTTTTGGGCCAAATGTAGCGATGAAATTTCAAAATTTTACTCTTTTATCGAATTGAAGACCTCAAAATTCACATAAACATTGTGAATTTTTATTCGGGGTTAAAAAACAATTTGTGGAGAATTATGTTATTTTCCTAACGATATTTTTTGCAAAAAAAATTAGTCGTATAATCTGTCAATTTTCCATTAAATTAAATGTTTGTTCTTGCAAAATTTCACACATTTTAAAAGGTATGCATGTGTTCGCATAACATAACTTAATCTAAAATGTAATATATATATAATATTTTTTTATGCAAAATTATATTTTTTATTATTTTTCGAAGTTGACAAAGTAATATTTCAATTGAATTTTGTAGACACATGTTCGCATAATATTTTTCAATTGTTTAAATAAATTGAAAAACCATAGACTACACTTTTGAAGAGAACTCGTAAACGAATATAGTGCTATTTTTTGAATTTTTCATATTTTATGTTATTGATTTTTCATTCGTCCTCTTTGAAATTGTCCAAAGCAATTTCAAGCATAATGTTTAAAGGAAAATAGATGAGAAATATCATATGAATTCAAAAATTTCAGACTCATATGCAATTTGATACAGGATTCCTTCACGAATCCATCATGCTTAACTCAACCACCTAAGGACAAGTACTACTTTAAGTCCACTAGGCTACAAAATGGTGTTCCAAAGAAATATGTATAAAGGAAGCTAAAACTAAGTTTTTTAGGCTCTCAACAGCTCAATTGAGCATGAGAATTTAAGGTAAAAATTTAAATAGCTCAATCGAGGGTTTAAGAAAACCTCGATCGAGCCCTTAACATGGTTAAACAATGGCTCAATCGAGCCACCTTTTCAATTTTGTGCCCATGATGTATTGGCGAGAAATTTCAAAATAATTTTGTGCCCATGATGTATTGCTTGATCGAGCCCCTAACATTAGGTTACACATGAGCTTGATCGAGGGCTTAAATATTTCTTGATCGAGTGCTTAAAAAGGCTTGATAGAGTTGTTTTTTTTTCACCAACAATGAACCCTTGCTTGCCAAAAAGTGTAACCCAACTACATCCATAAACCCATCAAGTATATAGATATGATCTCTAAAACCGATTGAGCAAGAGTCAATATTCCATCAGTCAACAGCCATCTGTCATTCCATAACATCAGTCCAAAAATTATTTTATAACCATTTCCAGCCCATTATTTTATATCGTTTTGGTTTCAAATTAAAATCGAAATATTTGAAGTTGCATGTAACAACCCTGGTGAAAATTCCATGTAATAAAATTTAATAAAGGAAAAATAATAACTAGTGTTGATGGGACACTTATTCCAAGCTGAATGTTGGGAAAACATCCTACCAAGGATATTCATTGGTTTATTATGACTAAGGAAATTGGCAAGGCAATGGCAAAGGCCCTGCAAAGGTAAATTGGAATTTTTGGCACATTTATTTATGAAAATAATGGAAAATAGGAGAAAAGGAAGGTGAAAGGTCATAGGTTTCATGTGAAGAGGAAAATAATGGAAAATGAATAAAATAGAGGCCTAATTGATAAAAATACTTTTGAGGATTAGTTTGTACCTTTTGTCAATTCAGTTTTGGAGCTCTCTCATTATTCTATCTCTCTTTCTTACTCCTCGACACTTAGAGTTTTCAAGGAGCACTTTCGCATTGGATCAAGAAAGGAAAAGAAGGAAAGAGGAAGGAAGGAGCAAGAAAGGAAGAGAAGGACCAAGCAATTACAACAATATTCTTTGCAGATATCAATTTTCATGTGTGATTTCCTTGCTATATTTGGGATGCATGATATTTCATGTGGTTCTTTGTTGTCATGGCATGGTTTTTTCCAGGTGTGACAATCTTTTCATCCTAGCCTTTCCATTTTCGGATAGACATGGTGTGATGGGGTTCTCATGTTTCAGTTGAGTTGGAATTATAGATGGATTTGAAGTTGAGTGAGGTGGATCTCCAAAAGGCATGGCCTAGTGATTTGATGTGGATTGCGGTAAAGCCTGCGAAACTAGGAGACAGGAAAATTTCTCACAGTGTAGGTGGAGAAATCAGGTGGCTTTCATGCTTGTTTATGGCCTAGTGATGCAGGATGAATTATGGTAAATCTTGGTTTCTATTGATGAGGGTGAGGTGGTTTAGCCTCGGGATGCCCTGGTTGGTTCTTTTGGTTTGAGTCCCACATTCATGATTGGTATATGGCACGGACATGATTGACTGAAGAGAGATTTGGCTCAACCAATCTATGGTTGAGTGGAACGTGGCAGTCCCATCTCAGGTTAGTTTTGCATTCATTAACATGAGGTTCTTTCCTTGACATATTACATGTAAATGTACTGGTTCATATGTGGATTTTATGGCTAATGTATTCTTGATATTTATGTTGATTATAAGGATGTAATATGACAGTGATGATGTATGGACCTCCTCATGTTTTGATTTGTAAATGAATGAACAATGTATCTATGACCTAATAGATGATAATGCAACTAATGTTGTAAGGGAACAATGCTTCTTAGCAATTCTTAGATAAGTATGAGACACCTATGATCACATTTGTTGTTTAAACCTGTAGATTACATATTTGTGACATTTTTGACGAAATGTATGTCATGGCTAGTAGGGGTCTAGACCTTGTCAGTGTTTTTGCAAACATATCATTGTTCCATTGTTATAATTCATTTATGAGCTTGTCATTGAGTTTATCGGCAGTGACCTCGGCTCTGGGCTTAAAAAAGTGGCTGAAATCCTAGGGATGTTGGCACAAGTTTGAGGAAAAAATTCCCTGGACGCATGCATACCCATGTTGTGGGAGCATCTAGAGCCTCCCAGATGCACCCTTTTCCATATCAAGGGAGCATTTGGGGGTTTAATGGTCTAAATATCTAGTGGGACCCAGGGGCTGGTTCCCTGAGTGGTCGAAATGACTCCTGGGAGTTTTGTTGCTGATATAGAAGGTATGTTTGATGTGTTTCCATCAATTCTACTTCCTTAACGTCATCTAGGAGGTTGAATCCCATTATAGTGGCCCCTCATCGCATATTTACCTTGGTTAGCCGATTAATTTGGTAGATGTGGGATGAGGATGTTACAGATTAGTATCCGAGCATGGTTCACCCCTTGAAATGGATGGGTGGTGTGTGTTGGTTATGCATTCATGTCGGTTGCATGTGTGTTAATCATCCTTGTGGTCTATATTCTTGTTGTATATGCATGGTGTCAGTCATTGTTGTAGTGATGTTACCATGTCAAATAGGATGTTGTTGTTTCAAAAGTGTGTTGTCATGAGTGTATGATTGGTTATGCATTGTTATGTGTGTCAGTGCTTACATGTTTTCAAATGTGCATTGGTATGGTCGTCATTATCATGCATGAGGTCATGGTATGTGTAGTTGATATGGTCATGCATTGATGACTGGACTCTAGCTAGAATGATGTTTATGTATTGGTACACTTATTTTTTATATGTCTATATGTTGTTATGATTATGTTTATACATGTGTTATGATGATTTGGATGATCTTGTAGATGATATATCCTCCCTAAATTATGCTAAGGTATGTTGGTTTATTGTGATTTTGTTTAGCTCACATAGCATGTCTTGTAAGAAAGAGAAAAAAATGACTAGAAAGATGGTAGACTACAAATATTCTCCCTATGAATAAGATGAATAGCGTGGTGTTGGGAACTCTTCTGATTTAGCAGAAACACTGAGAATATTGAATGAAGAAATAAGGAATTGTAAGGCGGATAATGACAAAATCATGCAGGCACAAGAGAAACAAGCAGAGGTTAATGTAATACTCCTTCAGAGTTTTTCAGAATTGCAGCAACAAGGACCACTTCAGATCAGCGATGGGAAAGAGGAAAAAAATAATGGGGCATATGGCAATAGGTCTCATGGTGCTCACAAGTTGGATCGAGATGACATAGTGAGAGATGGTAGGTTTTTGGATACTCCAGATAGGAGAGGTGATGGACACAAGTACTACTATAGTTTTGGTTCTAATAGGAATTATAATCGTCATCGTTATCATCCTTACAAGAGGAGTGATAGGGGATACTTGACAGATGAATTTAAGAAAGAAAAGTTGCCTACTTTTGATGGATACTTGAAGAAAACAGAAGATGCAGAGGCTTGGATACTTGGGATGAGCAAATTCTTTGAATTTCATGAGTACACATAAAAAATGAAGGCTATAATTTCTATCTTCAATGATATGATTTTGAATGTTAGTTTTTTTGTGCTAATTTAATCTTCAGATTTATATTTAAAATGTTGACCTTTGCTTCATGTGCATAGGCTTCTTGAAGTGTTTATGAGTGTTAAAAAAGTAAATGCATTGAGATTATGTTAAATTCATGATCCTAAAAACATTAAAAATAACGCTGAACAACAACAATAAAATTTACATAAAACCATTACAATGATCCATCAACACAGTTTTTTCGATGAAGGAGTTCACCCCTCCTGGGCTACATCTCCTTGGTCTAGCTTCCATGGCCTGGGACTCTGTATTAGCTCAAATTTGCAAAAAGTGTTGTTTACATTCATCTACTACTCCTGAAACCTGCTTCAATGTGTTCAAAACGTCCAAATCTGCCAGGATTTATTCTTCCTGAGCCAAAAATGGTCGAAATTTTCTCCAGTTATGCTTCATTCAATTTTCCACTAGAAATATCCTCCAAAACTAGAGAGGACTCTAGTTAACGCAGCTAAATTTGAAGATCCGCCGAAACTAGAGGACTCCGCCAAATCCATCGTTATTTTTAAGCTGGATTAATTATCAATTAAACAAAGTTTAATGGCAGATAAGGCTGAGTTAACTGCGCATGAGCGTGTTTTACATAAACATTGTTTAAGGTATTAAACTCCAATATTAGCATTACTTAATTCCTTATTAATCGTTAATCCGCCACTTTGAACTCCACTTTGCCTTTGGTCTAGTGGTAAGGTCTTATGGGGAGGTTGCTAGCCCGCAAGGCTAGCCCCCACCAGATAATCTTTGCAATTTTAAATATAAGCCGAACCCAATGGTTTACAAGGACTATGGTGTGGCTTGGTATTAAGCTGGGCATTTGGCGTGGGGGAGGTCATAGGGTCCACCCCGACCTTTGCCCATCCATTGGTAAAGTTTTGCTCCGATATATATATGCCAACCTTTGATATCGTTCAAAAACTTGGATATAGTTTGAACCTTGGAAGATATGAAATATTTCAGACTTTCACATGCATATAAAAAAAATACGCCAAACCTTAATATAGTTTGAAAAGTCACCATTGCCAATGAAATTCAGAGTTTGACCTTGGCATAACGTTGAACCTTTGAAGGGGGCAGGTGACGGCCTTCGGGCTAGCCACGTGTCCTCATGACATTGGTTCTCAAAACCTCCAATAATATTAAAACAAATAACCCTTCTTAGAAACCATCCTCAGTCTAAAAATTGGCATGATTTTATTGGGAAAAATGGATGAATATTCCCGAAAATATCATTTTTTGCTGACTAGGCTTCCATGTCACCTGTCCGTCCTTTTCTGCAAATTTTTTAGCTATTTGGGATTAAGAACAATAGACCATAACTTTCACATACAGAGTCAGTTTTTGATGAAACAAATTGCACCAGATTCCCGGCGATGAGCTCTTCGTTGTTGTTCTAGTTTGGAGAATTTATGAGCACTTACATTTTTGAGCTTAACATTGAGCCTCTGATCATTCCTCCCCTCTAGAAGCCTTTTGGAACCCAAAATATATTATCAATTGTTTAGCACGTGAGGATACAACTCCCTCACCTTCTCAATCTCCATCCATTTGGCCTTGGAAGGATTTTGTCCCTTGAGTCCCACTCTAAGGTATTCGACGATTCCCTTTCCTTGAAGTTATGGTTCTTTTGTCAAGTATGAGATCTTGCTGAAGTTCATCAAGATATTCTAGCGAGAAATCATCTATTGATGGCAGCTGAACATGCTCTCCTTTATCATCAATCAACGGAGGCTCAAATAATCTCAAATTCTCAACATTAACGACATAATATATTTGCATATAAGGAGGAAAATCTAGCTTAAATTCATTATTACCAATATTTTCCAGAATTTTAAAAGGACCATAACGGATTGGCTTAAGATTTTTACCTTCCCCTTGAAATATTTATTTGCTGATATACAATCAAACCTCATCACCAACTTGGAATTTATGTTCAACATGGTGTTTATCATGCCTTTCCTTGTAGCTACTTTGACTCTTTTCAAATTGTTCTTGCATTGTGTGATATACGAACTAAATTTTCTCAATGAACTTCTTCGCTTTATCTATTTCGCCATGACCATCAATAGCAACAACTTTCCCAAAGATGAAGTCAATTGGAAATATTTCCAAGTACTCAAGACATCCCTCAAATGGCGATGTGTTTGTGGAAGAATGCTTTGCCCTTTTGTATGCAAGTTGATTGTAATGCAATTGTTCATCCCACAACTTGGGATGTTTGTTGCAATAACCTATAAGAAGATGAATGCCTGTCCTGTTAACCACCTCGGTCTGACCATTTGTTTTCGGATGAAAGGTTTTACTCTTCTTCAAAGTAGTGTCCATCATGTCCCACAATTTTGAGAAAAAAATCCCAACAAATTGGGAATCTCGATCACTTACAATAGAAGTAGGAGGAACAAAATGAACCCATACATTTTGAAAGAAAATATGAGTTGTTTGTTCAGCTGTAATTTCTTTTTACATGGCATAAAAACATACATTTTTCTAAACCTGTCTACAACTACATACAAGTAATCATGACCTTTCCTTGACATTGGAAGACCTTCTACAAAATCCATTGAGAAACTGTCCCAAGGACGTGAAGGTACCAGAAGTGGAGTGTACAATCCTAGTTTCCTATTGCTAGGCTTTCTTATTGCACACAAAGAACATCCTATAATGAAACTAGATACACTATCAAACGTGTGTGGCCAATAATAATACCTTTGGATATTCGCTACCATCTTGCCTACACCGAAATTTCCAGCAAGAAATAAAGTGTGCGCCTCCCTTATGATATTGTTTCTTTCTCCCTGTGGAATACATAAATTTCCCAAGTGATACTACAAAATGTTATGTACATGGTAATATTACTCTTCAATTTGGTTTCTTTGACTCAAGATTTCATACACATATTGAAATCATTATCATGTGCATATTGTTCAATGTAACTTATAATTGAATTGTGCTTGAGTATAATAGATGAATTTACAATAGGCCTAGAAAGCATATCAACTACCTTATCATATATTCCCTTTTTATACCTGATAACCAAATGGAATTGTTGTAGAAGTCTCATCCATATGAAGTGTCTTGATTGTTGCAACTTTGATTGTGAATGTAAGTACTAGAATGGTTGATGGTCGGTATGTATAATCCCCAGTCTGTTATCTTTTGGACATCCTTGATCAAAAAGGATTCCACTGGATTTAGTTTCAAAGACTTTATTGTTTCTTTTGTTTACCCAATGATTAATATTCTTAGAAATAACATTCAGCCAAGAATCAATGATGAAATCAAAAAGTTTCTATAGTTATCTGATCAGAGCAAGACATGAGACTAGTGTTTATACCAGAATCACACAGAGATCAGACTAGTCCCTTACAAGCTTCCTAAATGCCTCCCAATGAGGATATTTTTCCTAGAGTACATCAGGCAGATCTTGAATTATGATGAGATAAATTTCCTTTCAGCCAAAAATAAAGCTCAGTTCAAGATAAAAAACCAACTAGGGCCTTTTATATGCAACAATAGGAATGTTGGAAAGGAAGCAGACAGATGCCTACAAAAGTTAAAGTTCAACAACAGTTTCAAATGGTCCTATGACCCCTTGGGTGTCATAAGAAAATTAAGAGTTAAGTTTAAACTCACCCCTTTCATCCATGAATATAAGCCTGAGATTGAGAAATATTACAACTAGTCAGAGTGGTTGGAAAACACTCTACAGGAGGTGGAGAAGAAACTTGATACTAGTTCCATCCTGCTTACTCTAGCCCTATAGGATAGAAATTTAAAAAGGGCTAGAGAAGAAGGCTCTTATATAGCAGAAACTACATCTGATAGTAAATTCAAGCTTATGTACAGAAAGAAAACAAAGTTAAATCCAGTGATAGAGCAAGAAGAGGCAATAGAAACCATTGAAACATATACTGTTATCAGGGATGATGCACCTACAACACATTTAGAAGAAACGCCTCTGCCATCAACTTCCAGTGCAAAAACCATTCAAAATCAAAATAATGTAGAGATTTCATCATCCAGCAAGCCAGTTGAGAAAGAAAAGGACATCATGGAGAAATATAAAGAGATTAAAATAAAAAATGAAGCATTGAAGGATGTTACATATGCACAATACTGGAAGAAAACTCTCAGTGATCAGAATAAATTTCTTTCAACTTTTCACCTCAAAACAAGGAATATGCAGATGACATTTCTACAGCCAAAGGTGCAGGCCCCCAAAACTTCAGAAGATTATAAAAAGAAAACCTTTGAAGTTCTTTCCAAGGATGTGCATCCAATTGACCAGATTGAATTACACAAACAGGAAGGAGAAATGATATATTCAACCATGACACACAAAGCTCTAAGTGTCCAGTAGTTGCATAATTCTCTAGCAAATATACAGTCACAGCTAAAGCTAGAGAAAGCCTCATCACAAGAAAAAGACAACAGGATTAAGTCACTTGAATATTTGGTAATATAAGTTGGTTATAATCCAAAAGATATCAAAGCAAAAGAATAAATTATAAAGAAGAAAAATGCATACATAGTTGCACTGAAGAAACAACTAAAATTACCAACTACTGAGCATCCACAAACCAAGGAGGTTTTGGAGACAGACAATCAAAAGGACGAAATGATGAATTTAATCATCCAATTGACAGCACAACTAAAGTAAATGGAGACAAAAATGGATAAAATTGTACAGGAAAAGCAAGCTAATATGGAAGCAGTTCCCATTACTGCTATTCCTATAGCATCCACATCAGCTCCAATAACTACATCAACACCAACATCAGCAATACCAATAGCTCGTCCCACTGATGAGGCTAGCAAATTGATCAAAGCAATGGAAGATATGTCCATTCAAACTATAGATATTAACAAGCTCAAAGAACAAGTAAATAACGTAGAAGATGGAAAGAAATTGGTAGAAGTGATGCATCAAGCTGAAGTACAGAAACCAATAGATTGACTGAAAGAATCCACAAGCTAGAAAAATAGTTGTCACTAAAATAACCTTTAGCCCAAGCAAAGCATCAATTGTGGGCCAATATCATTAACTCAGTTAATGATATTTTACCTTCTATACAAATCATATTTGAGCAAAATGAATTGGTGAAGGAAGCAGGTGATGCAATTCAGAAGGACAAAGCCAATCTTGGAAAGAAACCAGAGGAAGCCTCTGAAATAATCAAATTCCTTAATTCCAAAAATAAGTATGAATTAGAAGAAGTCGAGATAGCTGACAGAACAAAAACTATCTTAGAGGTGAAGAAAGTGATTTCCAAAAGAAATCTAATGGTACAGCTTGAGGAAAAATGTCAAACCATGGAACTCGTAGTGAACAGGTTTTTAAACAAGTTTGATGTATTAAGACAGAAGGGTTTGCCTAATCCTTTAGTAATAAATGACAAACTCATGAGACATGAAGACTATGAAAAGAAGTTAAGGGAAGTCGCCAAAGAAACTTCCAACACTTCCTCAATGAAGGGCGTTCCCATAGGCAAAGTGCTCCTTCAAACTTCAGAAAAAATCTTTTACCTCCGACATGAGGTAAATTGCCTTTTTGTAAATAAGCCTATGTTTTCCAAATATTCAGAGGCAGATAAAATTTACTGTAAGATGATGAAGATCAAAATCTTAGATGAATCAAAATGGGAGAAATGGTGTGATTTACTATGAAAGGTGAAAGAACATACAAGTAAAAGAACGCGCATATGAAAGAAATACAGGTGATAGAATGCACAGATGAAATAACACAGATGAAAGAAACAAATAGATGACAGTAATCAAAGAATCGGGGCCAGATCTTAATCAGTTGAAAGGTGTCACTATATTTTTTCATAAAGATATTTTATTATCCTAGAATAAATCCTAGTCAGTTGACATGATATTTTTTGTAAATTTTTGTATAAATACTTCATCATTTGAAGTATCAAGTGTGGATTTCTGAATATTTCCGTAGCTGATTGATCTATTTCCTGAGGGTTATTGTACCAACTTCCAGTTGACAGACAGAACAAGTTATAAAGAAACTTATTTACATGATTCATGTGTTGAGCTATCTCAGTGAAGTATAAATTTCAATTGCTCATGTTATCTTTCTAAGTATTCCATAAGATTTAATGTATTCTAAATTTGAATGTTATAACAGGAGTTTTACTGAAGAATTTGCTTAAAATTTACACTATGTTTTGAACTGTTATACATTTATATGTTTTCTTCTGATATCCTGTTTAGAGAATTCTTAATTTCCCTCTGATCCTGATTGACTTATTCAACCTTCTTCATTATCTGCTTTAGGGAATTCTTAATTTCTCCTTGATCCCGATTGAAAAAATCACTTCACCATTCAGCCTTCAGATCTAATATTGCTCACCTATCCTACCCTGTAACACTTTCTTTATAATTTTATTTTGTTATGTTTTCAAAGCTTATTGACTCCATAGCCCAATGGAAAATGGAAAAGCACCTATTCATCTAAATCATTAATTCCATTAACCAATCAAAATCAATCCAAATTAAACATACATAACTAGCCTAAAATCTATTAAACAAAAAAAGTTAAATCATTAAGAGAGAGCCTTCTCTGAGTTTAGGAAGGCTAGATCCTAATCTCCAAATGTGGTTGATAGTTACCTCTGATATTGATTTTTAATGCAAGAACAACCTTTGGAAATTTCGAAGTGATAACATGCCCAACCTTAATATAATTCGAAAATTCACCATTTCCAATGAAATTTGGAGTTTGACCTTGGCATAACATTGAACCTTGGAAGGGGGCACGTGGCGGCCTCTGAGCTAGCCACGTGTCCTCATGCCATTGGTTCTCAAAACCTCCAATAATATTTTAAAAAATCACCCTCCTTAGAAACCATTAATGGTTGGACACTTGGCATGGTGTCATTGGGAAAAATGGAGGAATATTCCCAGAATATCCTTTTTTGCTAACTAGCCTACCATGTCACCTATCTGTCCTTTTCCGCAAAAAATTTAGTTGTTTGGGGAAATGAATTGCGGTTTCAGATGAAATGAATTGCATCGGATTCCTAGCAACGAGCTCTTCGCTATCATTCTGGTTTGGAGCATTTATGAGCACTTCCATTTTTTAGCTTAACATTGAGCCTCTAATCATTCAAACTAAAAGGTAAAGCAGATATCTGGTGGGAATATGTGAAGCAGGTCAGAGACATCAATACGGAGGACTTGAGTTGGCATGAGTTTAAGATGTTTTTCATGTATAAGCACTTTTCAGAATACTATGAGCTAAAGATGGGATCGATGACAGATGAAGAGTATATGACCAAGTTTGATCAGATTTGGATCAAGACCTAAGTGATTGCTCAAATTTCAATGTGTTCAAAAGTGTTCCAAACCTGAGCAACCAGATATATCTCATCTTCCTGATTCCGGTGCTGCGAACAGTTCGAAAAATCGACACCGTATGAAGAATTTATCGCAATTTGAAAAGTCCAGTAAACTACAAATTTTAAAATTTGACCAGGGTTGACTGGGCAAAGGTATAGTCAGCGAAAAAGAATATTCTAGGGAATATTCCTAAAATATTCCTCAAAATATTCCCTAGAATATTCCTTTCGGACCAATTGCAGGAGGACATGTGGCGCAATCCTATTTGATGTACGAATTTGTTGGGCCAATCAAAGAGTGCAACATGGCAAGCTTGGAGGCCACCACGTGGGCCCAACAGTTGGCATCCAAATTTTATATGGGAAGTGGAGCTCAAACCCCCGACCTCCCACCAGCTAGTGTGCCTGCGTGCCAACACACCATTTGAATGATTCTTAACATATGAAGGATCGACCACATATTTAATTTTTAAATGTTTTGTATGCGAGGGAGCGGAGGGGCCAGCCCCTCCCCCATAGGACAATGCCCATGACCCAAGGGCTAAAACCAACAGTGCAAATATTAACCGGCAATCCCCCATGTATTGTTCACATGGCAACAAAAAATGCGATGGTTTATTGATGAACCTCCGACAGTATTCTATCCATCGGCACCTTTGTCAATGTGTTCACATGGAAATCGTGACATAAAATACCACAGTCTACCCAACATTTACTCTAACCGCAGACTCCACAAATTTTTTTGGTTCACATGACATCTATTAACGGTTTAAACTCTCCATGTGGTTATCTCTAACCTACCTTCAAAATTGCGGATCAACCTTATCCAACCATAGTCAAGCCATGGGTTATGCCGACCATTACGATCAGTGCAATGGTTGGGGTGCACATGTGGCCATCCTAACCATAATATTTATTTATGTGGTTATCTCTAGAAGAATTAGGGAGCGCACCCAAATTTAGGGCGAAATTTCCTAATTTGACTCCAGCTAAGTGGAGTTCTCCACTTTTGGTGACCATTCTGAGTGAAAAAAAAGTCATTCTTAGATAATTGGAGTGTTATGGAGCCACTTCTGAGGTTTTCAAAGCCATCAGAGAACTTTTGAGTGTGATTTTGCTTCAGATAAGTTCCAAGGGCCACAAGGGCCACGAGGAGCCAGCAGGACAATGAGGCCTAGCCAGGGCATCCAGAGACCATTCTCAGCAAACCAATAGTCTATTCTAACTATATTAAACCTTTTGAATCCAATGATGGTGTTTTCAAAATATTTTAGAGACTTTTGAAGGCCGATATGCTACAGTGAAGTTTTCAGTGAGCCTAGAGCCACAGGGTGCCACCAGGTGTTGGAGGTGTAACCAGAGAAGCTAGAGGCCTTTCTCAGCAAGTTAATAGTCATTTCTGACTATTTTGGACATTATGAATCCAATGGAAGTATTTTCAGAAGAATTTGGAGACTTCTAGAGTAGAAGAAGCCACAGGGAAATTTCGGGGTGCCCAGGGCCAACAAGAGTTGGAGGCCTAGATTGGGGAGCCATAGCTCATTTTGAGCAAATGAACAGTCTATTTTGGAGGACTGATATGTGCTAGAGATAGTAGAAAAGGTATCAGGGATATAAAATGACTTCTAACGGATTTTTTGCCACATAGAAGCTCATGGAATATTAAAGTCACCAACAGAAGAGGTCAAGTCAAAGGGACCCTAGGTCCATTTCTAGAGACTTAGTAGTCATTTTAGGGGTATGATGGTATTCTAAACCCATTGGAATATTTCAAACAACCATTGGAGTTAAGTAGAAACTTTCATAAGAAATTTTCCATTATAATCCCAAAGAGTCGAGTCAATTGACGAAGGCTCAAGGAGACGTAGCCCACGACATTCAAGTGAACTCCTTTATTAAATTTGCTGTTATGTGTTTATGATTAGTTTGTTGCAATTTGTGCTTGTTGTACATTCTTATTATCATCAAAAACAAATGTTTAATTCCTCACACATAAAGACTTAAAATAGTTAAAACACATACACCTGATTCAAGTATTCAATTCCGCACTGTCAAGTATAAGCAAGATCTTAATTTCTTTAACTGAGTGGGAGGTGCTTGCATATCATAACAAGTCAACCCCCCTATTCAGATCACGTGGTATTAGAGCACTAGTTTTCTTGCCTGAAATAGCAGTAGGTTGCTTTCTTGACAGAGCACAAGGTTTCTTTCTTGCTTGTTTGACTTGAAAGGTGTTTAACAGTGCAACGAATTTAATTGTTTGCAAATTGAATGATTCTTATAAGTTTGAGTTTGCTAGAGGTGAAGGGTAGCTATTGATAGCTAAGTCCAGAAGAGGACAAGAAGGAAGAAAGATGAAATCATCCTCCTTACCCAAAGGACCTCAAGGCAACCCTTGAAGCACAATAGGGATTGTTTGCAAAAAAGGCTACTTGAAGAAGAGATACAAGCTGTAGAGAAGAGCTTGAATCTATAGCCAAATTGTTAAGAATATTTGTCAATTTTTGAAGTTTTGTGAATTTTTGTTGAATTTCTTTAATTCATTTACATAAATATGACAACTTCATCAATTGAGGTTTCAAAATCCTCTTCCTTTACAAGACTCTGTGATGAAGAGATGAAGTGGGACTTCTACATCCTGAAGGATATGGTGCAAATGATGTATAAAGATGGAAAGGAAAGCACTAGACTTCATGATAAATTGGTTGCTATGAAGCAAGAGAAAGAATGCCTTCTTAAAAGAATGCATGATATGGAGATGCAGCTCCATCATGCCCAAGAGGCCTTAACCAAACACATGCTTGAAGCAGAGGTAAATCACTCAAATTTGACTTCAATTTCCTCTTCAGATAGATGTGTACGTTCATTTGGAAAACACACTAGAGGTATAGGGTCCAAATTGATGTTAAAAATCGGCTATGAATGCAAGGGTATAGGAAAACATGCACAAGGCATGATTGAGCCTATTATGGTTGAGGAAAGGCCTAAGAATTTTTTTCTAGGCTATGTTCAATATTATGGTGAAAACTCTACAACCATGAAGGAAATTGAGACAGTTTCAAGAAGAAATTTTGTCGCAAGTTCAAAACCAGAAACATGTCAAATTTGTATTCAAGATGAATGGCATTGTTTGAAGCCTGTGTTGTAGCAAGATGTGTGTCGACATGCAGTTTATGGTGAGCAAGTGAGTTCTGACACCTATCAATACATGAACACCGATGTTGGTATTCAAAAGAGAGCTGGAACCTCTTCAAGTTCATCTCCTCAAGAAGGTAAAAAAGATGGACATGCAAAGCAACATTCGAGGTATAATTCTTCTTATAATCAAGTTTTTTATGACTATGTTAAGCATGACAAATCTGCATGCATGAATGGAAGAAAGAGTTGTTGTTCCTATTGTGGTTTGTGTAACCATGAAGTTTCAAAATTCTGGAAGAGAATGAAGGCATACAGGAAACAGTCGAAGCGAAGGAAACTTGAACAAAAGATGCAAAAGACTTGCACACATTGTGAGAAGAAGGGACATTTCATTGCCCAATGTTGGACACTGCATCCAACCAATCATCCCAAGCATTTGAAGCAAGAGGATAAAAATATTGGCGAAAATGGAACCAAATATTCCACCATCAATGTGAGTCCAAATGATTCACTAGAAGAATATTTTCAGCAAGAAAATCGCGATGGAAGTGCCTTGGTAAGAAGTGGTTTGACTTCTTGACCTAGTAAGACAAACATTCCTTTGTACATATGAAAATGTATTCAATTGTTTATTTTGAAAACTTACATTTGTATGAGCCTCCTTTGATCGATGATCAAGGAAGCGATGTTCAGCTACCTTCTATTAAAGAATTCCTCGCTAGATTTTCTGGATGAGCTCAAGGAAGATACAATTCTTAATAGGAGGACAAGAGCATCCAAGAGGGGAAGTGTTGACTACCTTCGAGTTGGAATCAAAGGCACTAAGCCAATAAAGGAAAAGTGGATGGAGGTTGGAAAGGTGAGGGAGTTGTACTCTCATCTACTGAACAGGTAATCAAGTCTTTTGGGGTCCAAAAGATTCCCAATGGGGAGGAGTGATCCGATTTGGATCATGACCTAAGTGATAGCTCAAATTTCAAAGTGTTCAAAAGTGTGTTGAACCTGAGTGACTGGATAGATCTCATCTTCTTGATTCCGGTGCCGTGAACGGTTCGAAAGACTGACACCATATGAAGAAGTTATTTCAATTTGAAAAGTCTAGTAAACTACAAATTTTGACATTTGACTAGGGTTGACTGAGAAAAGGTACAATCAGAAAAAAAATAAAATAAAATAAAATATATATATATATATATATATATATATATATATTCTAGGAATATTCTCGAAATATTCCCGCAATATTCCTTTCTAATTAACCGTGTGGACATGTATCAACCTATTTGTTGTACAGATTTTTTGGGCCAATCAAAGAGTGCCACGTGGCAAGCCTAGAGGCCGCTACGTGGGCCCAACAATTGGTGTCAAAATTTTAAATGGGATGTGGGGCTCGAACCCTAGACCTCCCCCTGGCTAGCGTGCTCGTGTGCCAACATGCCATTCGAATGATTCTTAACATATGAAGGATTGACGACTTATTTAATTTTAAAATGTTTTGTGTGCGGGGGAGCAGAGGAGCCAACCCCTCCCCCATACAATCATGCCCATGACCCAAGGGCTAACCAATGGTGCAAACTTTAACTGATAGGACCCCGTGTATTTTTCACATGGAAACAACAAATGCGACGGTTTATTGATGAACCTCCGACAGTCTTCTATCCGCTGACACATTCGTTAATGCGTTCAAATGGAAACCGTGACATAAAATACCGCGGTCTACCTAATAGTTACTCTAACCATAGAATCCGAAAAATTTTTCAGGTCACATGACATGTGTTAACAGTTTAAACTCTCTGTGCAGTTATCTCTAACCCACCTTCAAACACGCAGATCAACCTTATCCAACCATAGTCAAGCTGTGGGTTCCGCCGACGGTTACGGTCAGGGCAGGGATTGGGGTACGCATGTGGCCACCCTAACCATAATATTTATTTTTGTAGTTATCTCTAGCATAATTATGGAACGCGCCCAAATTTAGGGCATAGTTTCCTAATTTGACTCCAGTTAAGTGGAGTTCTCAACTTTTAGTGGAGCTTTCCTAGGTGTAACTAGGAAAATGAGTAGGAGACTCAATTTTCGACCATTCTGAGTGAAAAAAGAGTCATTATTAGCTAATTAGAGTGTTTTGGATCCATTGGTGAGTTTTTCAGAGCCATCAGAGAACTTTTGAGTGTGATTTTTCTTCAGAGAAGTTCCAAGGGCCATGAGGATCACCAGGAGCCAATAGGAGAATGAGGCCTAGCCAAGGCAGCCAGAGACCATTCTCAGCAAAAAAATAGTCTATTTTGACTATATTTAACCTTATGAATCCAATTATGAGGTTTTAAAAATTTTTTGGAGACTTATAAAGGCCGATATTCTACAGTGAAGTTTTCAGTGAGCCTAGAGCCATAGGGTGCCACCAGGTGTTGGAGGCGTAACCAGAGCAACCAGAGGCCATTCTTAGCAAGTGAATAGTCATTTATGACTATTTTGGAAATTCTTAATCTAATGGAATTATTTTTAGAATAATTTGGAGACTTCTAGAGCCAAAGAAGCCACAGAGAATTTTTGGGGTGCCTAGGTCCAACAGGAGTTGGAGGCCTAGATTGGGGAGCCAGAGCTCATTTGGAGCAAATGAAAAGTCTATTTTGGAGGACTGATATGTGATGGAGATATTAGAAAAGGTAACAGGGACATAAAATGACTTATAAGGGAGTTTGTGCCATAAAGAAGCTCAGGGAAGCTTATGGGAACCAACAGAAGAGGTCAAGTCAAAGGGAGCCTATGTCCATTTCCAGAGACTTAGCAAACATTTCAGGGGTATGTTGGTATTCTAAACCCATTGGAACAGTTCAATCAACCATTGGAGTTAATTAGAAACTTGTAAGAGAAATTTTCCATCATAATCCCAAAGATTCGAGTCAACTGACGAAGGCTCAAGGAGACGTAGCCCACGACATTCGTGTGAACTCCTTTATTAAACTTGTTGTTATGTGTTGATGATTAGTTTGTTGCAATTATGCTTGTTGTACATGATTATTATCAGCAAAAACAAATGTTTAATTCCTCGCACATAAATAATTAAAACAGTTAAAACACATACACCTGATTCAAGTATTCAATTCCGCACTATCAAGTATAAGCAAGATCTTAATTTCTTTAACTGAGTGGGAGGTGCTTGCATAGCATAACAAGTTAGCCACCCATTTCAGATCAAATTTCCTAGAGATATTGAGGTATGTGTTGTATGTTAACGATGAGAATGCTAAAGTTCAATGATTTTCCAGTGGTTTTCCATTAGCATTTAGATATCGGGTTGTGTATGAGCCTCAATCACTTGAGGAAGTTATTGGGAAATTGAAGCATTTCTATGAACAATAAAAGCATAAGAATGAATCTCAGCAAGGATGGAAATGGAAAGATAAAGGTAATGGTAAATGGCAGCTGAAAATAATAAGGCGTCATAATGCAGAAAAGAAAGAAAACGCGGTACCACAAAAGAAGTTCAATGCAACTAGAAAAAGACATGGTCACAACAACAACATATAGGTGATGGTACTGGGCGGTTGGAGTGTTGGACATGTGGTAAGGAACAACTTAAGAGATATTTTCCATATAATCAGGGTGGTAGGCCTCAGATATATATTGCAGAGGAGGCACAAAATTTTGGGGATGTGGGTCAAAGTATTCCTCGTATCTATGCAGCACTGGATAATATGCATGTAGATCATCAGGAATCTATCATTGAGATGGATGTTGAGCTTTGTGTTCAAGTTGTTTCTATTTTTATTGTCCTTGGATCTAAATTGGTGGGTAAGTCCTGACTTGGTGGATAAGTGTGGTTTGAATAAATAAGTGCATGAAAAATATTGGTTAGTGTAGTTGGCTACAAGTACAAGGAAAAGAGTTCATCATTGGGTAAGATCTTGTGCATTTTATTTGAATGGAATGTCTACAGCAGTGCACTTGAACATATTTCCATTGGGATCATATAGTATGCTATTAGGTATGGATAGGCTATACCTTCACAGGACCAAGGTGGATTTTTTTGACAAATCCATTGAGTGCTTGGATGACAACAGGGAACAAAGAGTCTTATAGGGAAAGAAGAAAGCCACATCATTTAGGATGGTGATAGCTATGCAGGAAAAACATAGTTGCAGGAAAGGGTGTGTGTTATTTGCAGTACATATATCTAGTGAAAAAGGTAAGGAAGTTGATGATGCAAATTCTTAGAGCAGGTACCTAGTTCTACAACAATTTCAGGATGTATTTCCTGTAGATATTTCAGAGTTTCCACCTCACAGGGAAGTAGAATTTTCTATCCAGTTGGTACCAGGGGAAACTCCAACATCAAAAGCACCTTACAGGATGATCACACATGATTTGGTAGAGTTAAAGTTGCAGCTGAAAGAGATGCTTCACAAATGATACATTAGGCCAAGTTTATTGCCATGGGGCACACCAATATTTTTTGTAAATAAGAAGGATGGTACTCTCAGATTGTACATTGACTATAGGAAATTGAACAAAGTGACCATCAAGAAAAGGTATTTGTTGTTGAGGATTGATGACTTGTTTGATCAGCTAAAGGGAGAAGCAATGTTCTCGAAGATTGGTCTAAGATTAGGATATCATCAGGTATGCATTAAGGAAGAGGACATTTACAAGACAACTTTCCAGACCAGGTATGGGCATTATGAGTTTGTTGTAGTTCCATTTGGTTTGACTAATTATCCAGCTACCTTTATGTGTTTGATGAATAGTATTTTGTTTCCTTATTTGTACAAGTTTGTTATTGTGTTCATTAATGGCATATTGTTATATTCTAAAAACGAGGAAGAGCATGTCGAGCATTTGGAAGCAGCATTGAGGATTTTAAGAGAGAATCAGTTGTCTGCTAAGATCAGCAAGTACAGTTTTTTTTCAGACCGAGGTACATTACTTGGGACATGTCTCCATGGAGGGCATAGTAGTGGATCTAGAAAAGGTAAGAGTTATCATGGAGTGGGGAGCTCCTAGAAATGTAGATGAGGTGAGATCCTTCATGGGATTGGCAGGTTATTATAGGAGGTTCGTCAGGAACTTCTCACAAATTTTTTATCCTATTACATCATTGTAGAGGAAAGGTAAGAAGTTTGAAAGGACATAGGAGTGTGAGACCAGTTTTGAGAAGCCTAAGAAGTTGTTGACACATGCTCCAGTGTTAAATATCACAAATACGGACAAAGAGTTTGTAGTATGTACATATGCTTGCAAGAGAGGAATTGGTGGAGTCCTTATGTAGGAAGGAAAAGTGGCATTCTATGAGTCATGGAAACTAAATGAGCACAATCAGAACTATTTGACGCATGATATTGAGTTAGCAATGATCATCCATGCATTAAATATGTGGAGGAACTATCTTCTTGGAAAGAGGTTTTTATTGATGAGTGATCACAGTGTATTGAGGTATCTATTTGACCTGTTGAATATGAATGCCAGGTAATATATATGGTTTTCCATGATGGCCATTACTTAAGAAATATGGTAAATATGTTGTTAATACGATTGACTAATCTTTATTACAGGTGGAGCTAGATGGATAATTCCAGTCGAAACCTTAGTGTATATTGCAGAGAAAGGTGCTCATGCTCCGGAACTGAGCAATCGAGCAGGTTAAAATGCAATGGAATCACTTTGGGGCCTATGAAGCTACATGGGAGATGGCAGATCAGATGCAGACTATGTATCCTTCATTGTTTTCCAATTGAGGAAAAGAAGTTTTGCTATGTGTTTTAGTATATGTTTTGTTGTGATGTTCGAGTATATGTACTTATGTATATGGATGTAAATACCGCCATGAGTTATGTTATAAATCTCCAATAAGTGGTATGGGTGTCATGTTATTATGATGTTATATTTTTCATGTAACAAAGTGGTTTTCTCTTCAGCACGGTGATCATTGTAAATACTACAACGAGCTAATTTATAAAGCTCCAAGGGAAGTATGTTTTCTTTTAGCGGTTTTTGATGAGGTATAGGTGTGGTTGAACACTGAGGACGGTGTCCCCCAAGGGGGAGGATTTTGTGACAACCCTAGAGAAAATTCCATGTAATGAAAGTTAATAAAGGAAAAATAATAACCATGATTTATGGGACACTTATTCCAAGCTAAATGTTGGGAAAAACATCCTATTGAGGGTTTTCATTGGTTTATTATGGATAGGGAAATTGGAAAAGGTAATGTTAAAGTCCCTGGAAAGGAAAAATGG
The DNA here is from genome assembly GCA_034641835.2 of Pinus albicaulis. NCBI lineage: Eukaryota > Viridiplantae > Streptophyta > Pinopsida > Pinales > Pinaceae > Pinus > Pinus albicaulis. Next base: position 1,268,429,828 of record CM076579.1, read on the forward strand.
CCTTTTTGGCACATTTATTTATGAAACTAATGGGAAATAGGTGAAAAGGAAGGTGGAAGGTCACAAGTTGCATGTGAGGAGGAAAATAAAGGAAAATAATGGTAAATGAAGAAAATAGAGGTCTAATTTATAAAAAGGATTATGAGGATCAGTTAGTACCTTTTGTTAGTTCAATTTTGGATCTCTCTCATTATTATCTCTCTCTCACTCACTCTTGGATACTTAGAGTTTTCTTGGAGCACTTTGGCATTGGATCAAGAAAGGAAAAGAAAGCAAGAGGAAGGAAGGAGCAAGAAAGGAAGAGCAGGACCAAGCCACTACAACAAGATTCTTTGTAGGTATCGATTTGCATGTGTGATTTCCTTTCTAGATTTGGCATGCATGGTATTTCATGTGGTTATTTTCTATCATGGCATGGGTTTTACCAGATGTGACAATGTTTTCAGCATAGCGTTGCCATTTCTGGATAGCCATGGTGTGATGGGGTTCTCATGTTTTGGTTGAGTTGTATTGTCAGATGGATTCGAATTTGAGTGAGGTGGATATCTGAAAGGAAGAATGCATGGCCTAGTGATCCGATTTGGATTATGGTAAAGCCTGGGAGACTAGGAGACATGAAAATTCCTCACGGTGTCAATGGATAAATCTGGTGGCATTCATGCTTGTTTATGGCCTAGTGATCTGGTGAGGATTATGTTAAAGCATGGTTTTATTGATGAGGGTGACGTAGTTTATCCTCTGGAAGCCCTGGTTGGTTCTTTTGGTTTGAGTCCCACATTAATGCTTGGAATATGGCACGAGGGTGATTGACTGAAGATATATTTGGCTCGGTAAATTTGTAATTCGAGATTAGATGTTGTAGTCCCTGCCACTTTGGTTGGATTTTTGAATTCATTAATAAGAGGTTATTTCCTTGACATCTTACAAGTAAATGTATTGGTTTATATGTGGATTATATGGTTGATGTATCCTTGATATTTATATTGTTATTATGGTAATTATAAGAATGTATTATGACAACGATGATGTACGGCTCTACTCATGTTTTGATTTGTAAATGAATAAACAATGTATTGATGAAATTATAGATGATAATGCAGCTAATGATGTGAGGGAACAATGCTTCCTAGAAATTCTTAGATAAGTATGGGACCCATATTCTCATATTTGCTGTTTAAACTTGTAGACTACATATTTGTGACATGTTTGACGAAATTCCTGTCATGGCTAGTAGGGATCCAGTCTAGACCTTGTCAATTTTTTTGCAAACGTATCATTGTTCTGCTATTATGATTCATTTTTTAACCTTTCATTGAGTTATGGGCAGTGACTTGGGCTTTGGTCCTGAAAAAGTGGCTCAAATATCTTTGACTCTGGCATAGGGCTGAGGAAAAAAATCCCTAAGCACATGCATACCCATGTTGTTGGAGTGTCTAGAGCCTCCTAGACGCACCCTTGTCCATATCAAGGGAGCATTTGGGGGTTTAATCGTCTTAAAATCAAGTGGGACCCAATCGTTGGTTACCTGAGTGGTTGGGATGGCTCCTGTGAGTTTTATTACTGATATGGAAGGTATGTTTGATGTGTTTCTATTGGTTCCACTTCCTTAAGGTCACCTAGGAGGTTGAATCCCATTATAGTGGCCTCTCGTCGTGTATTTACCCTAGTTGTCCTCTTACTTGGGTAGATGTGGGATGACGGTGTTACATTGCAATCTAAGTCTGAAACATCAACACAAAAATATGATGCAATCTCATATATTTGTGCATGGTCCTCTGAGTTTTGGATGAGCATAGACTTCTTCTTATTCATGTACAACCCCGAAGAATCGCCAAAATTATTAATGATCAGAAGTAGGTGTGAATATTGGGATGAAGAGACCTTTCTAAATATAAGCACCTCATAAAAAATATGATATGGGAAACATAGGTCTTCCTTGTGGCCATTATAACAGGAAATATACCCCTATGCTTGGCCTCCAATATTCATCTGCTCAATCCATTAATAACCAGAATGAATAATAAAGGGGATAGGGAGCATCCTTGTCGAAACCCTCCAGAAGCTTTGAAAAATGGAGATGGCACACCATTTATCAACACAATTTAATCAACCAAAGTTACACATTCCATAATTCATTCCACAACCCCAACCGAGAGGCCAATTTTAAGAAGGATCATTCTGTGATATGTCTAATATTCACAATCATAATCTTTGTGTAAATCCAACTTTAATATTCATTCCTCCTTCCTACTAGCCTTGATAGAATGTATTCTCTCTTGTGTAATGGCCAAGACATCCTATATCTGCCTATTCTTTAGGAAGTTGAATTGTTCATAAGAGATAGAACAAGAGAATTTATCCTTTTTACACGAAGCAATAATTTTAGATATCCATCTTATATGTGACGTTGCTAAAAGAAATAGGCCGAAAATCCAGGAATGTATTCCTCATATTTCCCACATGTCTAGCCTCTTTTCCATGAGTAATGGGGTTAACATGGCATCCTCTCTAATTATGGTGATCAATTTCGATACTAATCAACTGTTGGGAGGCATAACTTTCTCATATGAGCTCCAATTGAGGAAATTCTTGCATCATTGGAAAGGTATCAATATTTATATTATATAATATAGGCGCATAGTAAGGAAAATACGACAAAACATGGTGATTTATGGCTTGAAATTAGGTCCTGAAAAATTTCACCCAAAATTTCTAAACTGCAATTGTTGGTAAAAATGACCTTGCATGCTAATTCCTCCAAATTTTCCACTATCACAACATCGATATAGATGAAAAATAATATATTGATCGAATCAAGGTCACTTTTCTCTCATTGATACATTCTTCGACCCATAAACAACTTGCAATGAACATGGTAGGGGGCATGGAGGGGGGATGGATCCCTTTGGAGATCCAAATTTGTGAGAGTAATAAGGAGAAGAAGGTAGTCGAGTAAATTGGGATGGGACCTAGATGTACGTTCCATTCTAGTGCCTACTTCCAAATTAAAAATAGAGCTATATGAAATTGAAATTGGTCTTCAAATGTGGCATATATAGAATCATTTACTTAGAAATTTGCTTAAAAAATCATTTTCATTTACAGTACATCAAACTTTATTTTTATTTTTCATTTCAATAAAGGTACATTTAGGAATAAAATGATAAATGATTTTATGGGTTGAACAACCATTATATCTCTCAAATAGTAGAATACATGTAAACACTTTATAATTTACTTATTTCATTGCTTTAGCTTGAATTTCCAAGTTGTAGGCTATCAAAACAATATTTTCTTAAGAAAATGAAGGAAAAAACAAAAATAGGTACATCTTGGTAAAACCCATGAAAGAATGCAAAAGGATTAAAATGGTGCATGGGTTTCTAAGATAATGTGTAGGCACTACCGACTATTAATAAAAGTAAGAAAATACCATTTCTTTCTCCATCGCTATAAATGGGGTGCTAAAGGATATAGTTGGTATCTCCACCTTCACACACATTGTTGATGACTTTGCTCCTCTAATGGGAAACATAGAGGTAATTCTCTTACTTGACACATTACTATCAATCCCTTGCCTATAAAATATGAATTGCATACCTAAACACTTATCCATGTTTTAAAGAAATAGAAAATTTATACATTGTATCTAAGTCTTAAATGTTCATAGAAGGTTGAAAATCCAATGCTTTGATCTTTGGTCTTCTCCCTCCACAATCTAAAAAATTAAGCCAAATGTAGAACTTGACACCTAACTTTTCCATTATTATTTTCTTTTGTTATATTTTTGGTCTTCGTAGAGTTTCCTTTTCGTCTTCCCTTCCTTTTTAACAATAAATCTCCTTTATATCTACATTCCAAGAAGAGGATTAATGAAAAACCTACAATATCTTGATGATCATTTCAAATTGCAAGAATCTAAATGCTAAATCCTAAAAATGAATAATCTTGAACCACATAGTAACACACATTCTCTTTATGCAGTTATGAGTGGTTGAATAGGAAGGTTTGAGCTAGATGGAGGCAGGAGGATGGCGAAAACTCTAAGGATTTGCAGGTTCGACCTTGCACATTGTGTCATCATGCGTGCAGGCTGGCGATGTGACAGGCGTACAGCTCTGTCAGGCCTCTGCATACACCTGGGGCTCCTTCGTTTGGCCACGGGATGCATAGAACGCGGGTGTAAGACCATTCCAACCTAACTGCAGTCACGATGGAGGTTAGCGGTAATCCTTCGTTCATTTTTGCAAGATGATGTTCGATGGTTAGGGTTTTAGAACTGTTGCGGACGTTTCGCCTCCGTGGTGTTGGTTTAAGGAGACAAAGCGGTGACATCAATGGGGTTCGATATTGAGTACATGGACGTAGAACCTGCGCCTGAAGACTTGCTTACATGCTGGGGTCACGAGGTCTCTGAGAAAAATTTAGACCATTTCTTCCTGAAAGTTGTAGAGAACCCGCTGAGTTTGAGTGAGGTGGGTGGCGCTCGTGGGTTTTTGTATGGTGCATCATTGCTAGAAGAGACTCTATAGAGTACCTTGAGTAGGAGGTGGAAGTTTGGGGTCTCCAAAGAATAATCTCAGGCACAAAACTCTCGGGGCGGTTATGGCGGGGGTTCACAGCAGCGCCATTTACAACCCACATTCCTTCCGTCGGGGCTAGGTAATCCATACTTTCCACCTTTTACATGAGGCTTAGAAGATATCATAGTTAGCTACAGTCTGCAGGGCTTGGCGGGTTTAAAAGCCCTTGGGGAAGAAAGGCAACAAGGCCTCGATCCCTCTGATGGAAGAGTTAAGGGAGATTTCTCCCGGTTTCATAAACCCCCTATAAACCAGGGGCTGAATCTTACAAATGTCCCTCTCTCACAAGAAAATCAAGCAACCTGCTCGATCCCTGCTCAGGGAGAAGGATTTCCTGGCCTGGTTTGAGCTGAGAATCTAAATTTCAGCCAATCTAGGGTTTCATCAAATGAAGCTGTAGCAGGGGAACTAAAAATATAGTTGGACAGAGCAAAGGGTTTTGGTGTGGGATTGGATTCGGGGCTAGAAATAGGATAGGCCTCTGGAAAGGGCTTGAGAAGGGGGGTCTCAAGAGAAACTGAAGAAGGGTGACTTGGGTCACCTATGGTAGAAGTCATAGATGCACCCGATATACAGGTGGAAGGCGAGGAAGAAAGGAGAAAGGAGGTTGTGGGAGTAAAAAGAAAAAGGAGCAAGGCAATCAGAAGAAAAGAGGAATGTCCTAGCTATGTACTTGGAGTGGACATATGCATAGGCGAAGTCATGGAGGCCACTCAGACCATACTTGTTGGCAGAGTCCGGGGTAGGAAGTACTCGGTGGATTACATCATGGATTGGACCTTGTCAGAATGGAAAGAAGCCCTTGGGAGCCCTACTAAAATCAAAATTCTGGACAGGGGTTGGTTTAGCATCAAATTCAAGCATAAAGACCACCTGGACTAGGTTCTAGAAAGAAATTGGTGTTTTGGGAAGAGACCGATTTTGTTTAGGAGATGGACTCCTTTGTTCAATGCACAGAAGGAAAAAATGGCAGAATCCCCTGTGTGGGTAAAGTTGTCGGGGCTCTCAATGCCTTTCTGGACAGATTTCACTTTCCACTCTATTGGGAATACACTTGGCAAGTTTCTAGACATCGACAAATCTTTTGTTCAAACCAGAGACCTAAGCGTGGCAAGAATACTGGTAAACCTAAACCCTGGGGAAGGGCTGGCTGATGCAATGACTTTGAAGTATAGAGATTTGGAGTATCTGCAGACTTTGGATTACAAACACCTCCCCTTTCGCTGGCACAGGTGCCATAAATATGGTCACTTGGCCAAGGATTTCCCTCTTGGTCACCGGCATAGAAGAAGGCAGAAAAAATTCGTTAAGGAGAATGCTGCTTCTATTAGAACAAAAGAAAAGAAGGAATAGGAGGAGGACTCGTTAGGAGAAGCTATAGGATTGGGAACTGATAAGGAGGGATTTCTTTCTCCAAGCCACAATATTTCCTTGCTCAATATCTCTGAAATGGACCCTGCTCTGGAATCCTCCCAGGTACCCCAATCTGATCCAGGGGTAGTTGGTGTGACTCAGATGGGTATGCCTTTCATTCCTCCCTCTTCCTTATGTACTTCCTTTTGTTCATCTGTTTTGGATTTTTCTGAGCCTGGTCCTTCCAGGCTGATCCATCTTGAAACTCATAATATGCATGTTCTTCAAACATCTGTTGATAGCATTATAATGTTCATCCTGTCCCTCCTTGTGTCCTCACCCTTACCCTCTGAGGGAGAGCATGGCCCTGTCCTTCCACAATCCGGTCCTCCTGAGCCCCCCCTACAATCTCAGATAGCTCGCTAATAGAACCTGGAAAGGGATTGTTGTAGGAGGTATAGCTTATCATCCCCTCCCAATTGGTCCAAGAAAGTCGAGGGGTAGGAAATCAGAGCTACCCAAGGCACAAATGAAAGCCAAGATTGATATAGAAAATGGGAAACAAAGGTCTTTGTCTGGGGTGCTTAGAGCACCGTTGTCACCCAATCCAGGGTTGCAATGATCTTTTTATCCTACAATTGTAGGGGTTTAGCTAGTCAGCCTAAAAAACTAGCACTTAGAGCGCTGGTGAACACTCATAACCCGAACGTTTTATTGATTCAATAAACCCTAGGACAGGGAGAAGAAGTTAAAGGAATCCTCTCAAGGATGTTTCCAGGTTGGGTGTTCCAAGCTTTAGATGCTAATGGTAGATCTGGGGGTTTGACAACGGGATACAAAGCTAGAAAATTAAAAGAGTTGTCCTCCTGGGGTTTTGAGAACACCTTGGCATTGTAACTATACTCAAAGATAGAAAGATAGAAGTTCTGGGACCACTTTTTTATCAAATCTTGCCTACGTCACTCAAACCTCATTATAGGTGGGGGCTTAAATTTATCTCTAGGACCTTCGGAGTTGTGGGGACCTTCGGCAAGAGCAGATCATCTTACTGAGTATTTTATAAACAAGCTGGAAACCTCTTGGCTGGTGGATGCAACCCTTATTAAACCTAAATCAACCTGGAGGAATAGAAGAATTGGAGATGCCTGGGTGGCAAAAAATTTGGATCGTTTTCTCCTGGGCGAAGACCTGGTGGAAAGAGTCTCAGTCTTTAGGCATTGGGTTGGGGAAGGAGGGTTGTTAGACCACCTTCCAATTTTTTTGGAAATCAAAGGAGCCTTGAAAAATCCAGGAACTCCGTTTAAATTTAACTCCTCCTGGCTAAAAGAAGAATCCTTCAACACCCTCTTCCAAGCCACTTGGAGGAAGGAAACCTTAAGAGAATCTCATAGTAGGAGTCAGCACTTCATGGAAAATCTGAAGAGAATGAAGAAATCTACAAAGGAATGGGCAAACTCAAAGAAGCAGAAGGAGGAAGAGGAACTAAGGAGAGTAAATGAAGATTTGGATTTTCTTGAAAACCCAGAAGGAGCTAGATACTCCTCTCTTGAGTCTAGGAACAGAATTAGGGAGCTGGAATCTGCTAGGAAAAACATCCTTCAGATAAGATAGGAAAGTTGGCACCTTAAAAGTAGAGCCATCTGGCTTCATGCAGGTGATGAAAACTCTAAGTTTTTTCAGAACTATGCTAAGGGCAGGAAAAATATTAGCACAATATGGGAAATGCAGAAGGACAATGGAGAGAAGGAAAAATATTTCGAAGATATTGTTGATCTTGGGGTGAGTCATTTTAAAGCACTCTTCAGAGCTCCGGAGGAGGTTTCCATAGTTGAAGTTATCAGGATGGCTCAATTTTTCCCTAGTTATATTTATGAGGAAGGCAATGAAAACATTATGGAACCTGTTACGAAGGAGGAGGTGGAAGACATTCTAAAGGTCATGCAAAAGGACAAAAGCTCGGGGCATGATGTTTGGACAGTCGAATTATTTCAACACTTTTTTGATTTTCTATGGGAGGAATTGACAACAGTGGTTGAGGAGTCTCGTAGTACTGGAACCATTTTTCAACCTTCAATTCAACCTTTCTGGCCCTCATCCCCAAATCTGACCATCCTTATTCTTTTACTGAGTTTCGCCCCATCTCCCTCTGCACCTGTATCTACAAGATCATAGCCGAAGTGATTGCCTCCATATTGAAACCTTTCCTTTCCAAACATATCTCGGTGGAACAATTTGGCTTCTTGGATGGAAGGCAAATCCATGAAGCGGTGGGGGTAACTCAAGAAACCCTTCATAGTCTAAAATCTAGCAGGAAAAAAGGAGTTATTGTCAAAATTAATCTCTTAAAGGCTTATGATAGAATAAGCTGGATGTATTTGAGACTCCTGCTAACTCATCTAGGCTTCCAGTTTTATTTTGTAAGATGGGTTATGGGGTGCATCTTGTTGAAAATGCAGCAAGATGATGGAGCTTAGTGAAATGAAGTCGCCTTCACTAAGTGGGCCCGCATGAAAATTCTGGCGCAAAAATCTATTTTTAGACTATGTCTATTTTTAGACGTATGGAGCATGGTCCGGGGATTGCAGTATGTTATTCTTGGAGTATTGGTCATGTTGGTAAAAATAGATGGGACTCTATTTTTTGGACCTATAGGACGAAGTCTATTTTTAGACTGCCTCTCCTTAAAATAGGGAAGTCAAATATTATTTACCCTTAATAATATTTGGACTATAAACTTCAGTTTACTCTCTTGGAGCACTTCAGTTCGAGCCTTGGAAGTGGCTCATGCATATGATAGAGGAATTACGCTATTCCTAAGGGTTTGGTGAGCACATGCATGGTTGACTTAGTTAGGACTTTAGTGGCAAAAGTTTGGTGGAGTTAATGAGACAGCTAGTGGAGTTGTGTTCGGTTTAATTTAGTTGAACTGGTTGAGATTAGTTTAACTAGCTAATCAAATAGTTATGAGTGGAGTGAATTAAATATTATTTAATTCATTAATTAGTAACTCATTATTCAACTCAAGAACACATCAGTTCACTACAGTGCATGATCAATTCAATGGAAACCAGTGAAAGAGGTAGATGAAAGGGTGGAGTTAGCTATCAGTGGCGACATCAGTTGTGCATGATATTTGCACCACACTTGGAGGAATTTCCCATGATGATTGCGCTGTCAAGCCAAGCAGATTCGAACCTTGGATCTCTATATAGACATGCCATGATTGCGCAATAGAGGAAAGGCAATTAGTGGTGAGTTTTGAACCAGTAACTTGTTCAAAACCAAGCTAGTTTGTGTGTAACTTCATGAGAAAGTACTGAGTACTTGTGAGGAGTATTGTAATGAGTTTATTACATGATTTCTCCATTATAATATACACAATAGCTGCGGGGTTTTCAGCTATAAGCTTTCCCCATACATACTGTGTTAATGTGTATGATGATTTGATGTGTTATCGCTTGTTTTATTTCCGCATGTGTGATGATCTGAGTGGAAGAGATTATGTGTTGCATATGAATTCGAATTGTATGTGATCAGGATAGTCTCGGTGGATAATTAATCATTATTCAGCAAATTTATACATGGTATCGGAGCTATTGAAGCAGAGATTGATCATCACAGTGATTACAAACTTATTTCGGTAGACAGAGTCTGCATGCGGGCCAGGTAGCCTCCGGATTCATCTTTCTTCGGAAAGTGAAAGGTATGGTAAATGCCCCTTGCAGTCGATCTCTGTACTAGAAATAATTTGTTCTCACAGATCTAGAGCGGTTGAGCTTTGAGGTGGAATTCGAAATTTTGCAGCAGTTTTGTTTTCTTGGTGCCGGTGTTGAAAATGTCTTTCAACGGTTTGCGATTCGAATATGCTCTTGAAGGCAGTTCGAATTATGTTGCATGGAAGGATCGCATGGAGGCAGTATTAGAAGATAATGGTCTGAAGGAGTTCGTGGATACGGATGTCCAAAAGCCCACTGATCCTGCTGAAGTCGAAGCATGGCAAAAGAAGATGGCGAAATGTCGAAGGATCCTGTTGGAGGGCGTCAAGGATCATATTGTATCCAGCCTACATGGAAAGGCTTCTCCATATTTAATGTGGAAAGCTTTGACGGATCTATTCCAGAGTAAGAGTGACCAAAGGAAGATGGCGCTCAAAGATAAGCTCAGGAACATCAAGATGGAGAAAGGCGATAGTATCGCCAAATACCTCACGAAGTTCACTCAGTGCAGAGATGAGCTGGGAAGTGTGGGGGTGACTGTCGAAGACGAGGACATGGTCGACCTGGCTCTCCTTGGTCTTTCGAAGGCTTGGCACTCATATCAAGATAGTGTCAATGGTCGTGGGAAGCTGCCGGGATGGGAGCACCTTTGGGCAGATCTCATGCAGGAGGAGATAAGGAGGACTACTTGAGATGGATCTTCATCAAAGGGAGCTGATGAAGAAAACTACGCTTTGGTTGCCAAAGAAAAGAAGGGGAAGGGTAAGAAAACCTCTCATTCTGGTGCAAAGGGCAAGAATCAGGATATGGCGAAAGTGAAGTGTTTTCACTGCCATGATCACGGACATTATGCTACCAATTGTCAAAAGAAGAAGAAGAACAAGCAAGCGGGAAGATCTGCAGATGGAGAAGCTTTGGCTTCACAGTTCGAGCTTGACTTTTCACTGATTGCATGCTTGGTTTCAAGTGTGATGGGATCGGTGTGGTTCTTGGACAGCGGTGCGTCATTTTATATGACGGGAGATCGGGAGTTGTTCTCAGATCTGGAGGACAAGGATTTGGGTATGCACATCGAGATGGGCGATGACGGTAGATACAGTGCGACTGGTATCGGTACCGTATCCTTTCAGAGGGAGTCTGGTAAACCCTTTGTCTTAAAGGATGTCATGCATGTACCTGGATTGAAGAAGAACCTGATTTCAGTAGCGATGTTGGAAGATAAGGGGTATGATGTGGTCTTCAGCGAAGGAAAAGCCTTCCTGCGCAGTAAGACTACTGGAGAGACCCGGAAGATAGGGGTTCGAACCAAGAACCTTTATCAGTTGCAGGTAGATGGCTGCGCAGCTATGGCATGCAAGGCGGGAGAAGTGGTGAGCCGGGATGATGAGGGCGAACTGTGGCACGGGAGATTGGGCCACCTTCACCATGGAGCTTTGAAGATCCTGCAGCAGATTTCTACTGGGCTTCCTAAGGGCACTCTTGCGCAGTCAGATCAGTGCAAGGGGTGTACTTTAGGGAAGAATGTGAAAGCCACCTTTCACGAGAAGGATAGTCGCGCCACGACGATCCTTGAGAGAGTTCACACAGACGTGTGTGGTCCTTTCTCAGTTGCTTCGACAGCAAAGCACGGGTATTATGTGATCTTTGTTGATGATTTCTCTCGAAAGTGCTGGATCTTCTTCATGCAGAAGAAGAGCGATACATTCGCGAAGTTCTGTGAGTTTAAAGCATTGGTCGAGAAGGAGTCGGGGAAGAAGGTGATTGCTCTAAGGAGTGATAACGGTGGTGAATTCATCTCGACTGAATTCAAGGAGTTCTGCAGTGCAGAAAGGATTCGGAGAGAGCTCATCGCACCCCATAACCCACAGCAGAATGGGGTGGCTGAGCGGAATGACAGAATGATCGTGGGTGCTTCATGGGCGATGTTGCATGATCAGGGCCTACCCCTTCACTTGTGGGCTGAGGCATGCAATACAACAGTGTATGTGCAGAACCGTTGTCCTCACAAGGTTCTTGGCATGAGTACATCGGAGGAGGCTTATTCTGGCAAGAGGCCTGATATTTCTCATCTGAGAATTTTTGGCTCACTTGTCTACATGCATGTGATGAAGGATGCGAGAAGGAAGCTGGATCCAACTGCTGAGGTTAGAATATTTGTGGGGTACACTGATACACCTCACAACTATCGGGTGTATTTTTCAGACAGTCACAAGACTGTTGTGCGACGGGATATAAAATTTCAGGAGGAGAAAGCCATGTAGTGTTCGCTTGAGAGGGAGCTACACTTGCATGCAGATGAGGAGTTGTTAGTTCCTAAGGAGAAGCTTCCGGATGTGGATCAGCCACAAGAGGAGGTTCAGGAGGTGGAAGAAACCACCCAGGCAGCGCCAACCATCAGAGGGCGCATGCGCACTACAGAAGCTGAGCGACTGGCTCGGGATGCAGAGAAGGTTGTAGGACCACCTACAGCACAGCGCAGACAGAGACAGTCACCGGATCGGTACACGGGATACATGGCTCTTGTGAGTCAATGTGTTGTGACAGAGCCATCCTCTTTTGAGGAAGCTGTGGAGGAACCCGCATGGGTTGATGCCATGATCGAAGAATATGATTCAATCGTCAGGAACAGTGCATGGGAGATTGTCCCAAGACCGGTTGGGAAATCAGTGGTGGGTTCGCGATGGATCTACAAGGTGAAGCAGGCAGCTGACGGGAGTGTGGATAAGTACAAGGCGAGATTTGTCGCCCGTGGCTTCTCACAGATCGAGGGGATTGACTATGAGGAGACTTTTGCACCTGTCGCAAGGTACTCTTCCATACGGACGATCCTTGCTCTCTCAGCGCAGATGGGGTGGCACATTCATCAGATGGATGTGAAGACTGCGTTCCTCAATGGAGTTATTGAGAAAGAGGTGTACATAGAGCAGCCTGAAGGTTTTGAGATCTTCAGCAGTGAGTCGCATGTGTGCCGACTCAAGAGAGCACTGTACGGGCTGAAGCAAGCACCTCGTGCTTGGTACACTCGGATAGACGGCTACTTCACCGGGCTTGGATTCTCCAAGAGTGAGGCGGATCCAAACCTGTACCAGATTGTGGTGGAGGGGAAGCTGTTGATCATCGTACTGTATGTAGATGATCTGATTTTGACTGGCGATGAGCAGTTGATACTTTCATGTAAGGAGGATCTTGCACGAGAGTTTGAGATGAAGGACTTGGGCATCCTTCATTATTTCCTGGGTTTGGAGATTTGGCAGCGCAGCGGAGGACTGTTTGTTTCTTAGGGAAAGTATGCCTGGGAGATTCTGGAGAGGTTCAACATGCAAGGTTGCAAGCCTATTGACACTCCTATTCCTGGTGGTTGAAGGAAGGAGGATGCTACTTCAGCGGAGGTAGTGGATGCCACTGTTTATCGACAGTTGGTGGGGTCGCTTATGTATCTGGTCAATACACGACCCGATATATGCTATGTTGTTAACCAGCTTTTGCAAGCTATGGTTAAGCCTACCAAGCTCTTTTGGAAGGCAAGCAAGCATGTATTGCGCTATATTAGAGGCACATCGAGATATGGTCTATGGTACAGACAGGAGGATGGAGCGAAGCTTTCTGGCTTCACTGATGCAGATTGGGCAGGGAGTCCAACGGACCGGAAGAGCACATCTGGAGGAGTTTTCAGCATTGGGTCGACAGTAGTTTCCTGGTACAGCAGGAAGCAGAGATCCGTGGCACTCAGTTCAGCAGAGGCCAAGTACATGGCAGCTAGCTTGGCTGCATGCGAGGCTATTTGGATGAGGAAGATCCTCGCAGGATTGTTCAGGTTGCATTTGGAGCCTACAGTGATCTACTGTGATAACTAGAGTTGCATTAAACTCTCGGCTAATCCAGTATTTCATGATAGGTCCAAACACATCGACATCAGGTACCATCATATCAGAGATTGTGTTCAGCGGAGAATCATGATGCTTTCATATGTTCCCACGGAGGATCAGGATGCCGACATCCTGACGAAGGCGCTCAGCAGGAGCAAGTTCTAATTCCACAGAGGCAGGATAGGGGTTGCAGATAATCCATATCTTGCTGAGAGAGAGTGTTGAAAATGCAGCAAGATGATGGAGCTTAGTGAAATGAAGTCGCCTTCACTAAGTGGGCCCGCAGGCAAATTCTGGCGCAAAATCTATTTTTAGACTATGTCTATTTTTAGACATATGGAGCATGGTCCGGGGATTGTAGTATGTTATTCTTGGAGTATTGGTCATGTTGGTAAAAATATATGGGACTCTATTTTTTGGACCTATAGGTCGAAGTCTATTTTTAGACTGCCTCTCCTTAAAATAGGGAAGTCAAATATTATTTACCCTTAATAATATTTGGACTATAAACTTTAGTTTACTCTCTTGGAGCACTTCAGTTCGAGCCTTGGAAGTGGCCCATGCATCTGATAGAGGAATTATGCTATTCCTAAGGGTTTGGTGAGCACATGCATGGTTGAATTCAGTTAGGACTTCAGTGGCAGAAGTTTGGTGGAGTTAATGAGATAGCTAGTGGAGTTGTGTTCGGTTTAATTTAGTTGAAGTGGTTGAGATTAGTTTAACTAGCTAATCAAATAGTTATGAGTGGAGTGAATTAAATATTATTTAATTCATTAATTAGTAACTCATTATTCAACTCAAGAACACATCAGTTCACTACAGTGCATGATCAGTTCAGTGGAGACCAGTGAAAGAGGTAGATGAAAGGGTGGAGTTAGCTATCAGTGGCGACATCAGTTGTGCATGAGATTTGCACCACACTTGGAGGAATTTCCCATGATGATTTCGCTGTCAAGCCAAGGAGATTCAAACCTTGGATCTCTATATAGACAGGCCATGATTGCGCAATAGAGGAAAGGCAATTAGTGGTGAGTTTTGAACCAGTAACCTGTTCAAAACCAAGCTAGTTTGTGTGTAACTTCATGAGAAAGTACTGAGTACTTGTGAGGAGTATTGTACTGAGTTTTTTACATGATTTCTCCATTATAATATACACAATAGCTGCGGGGTTTTCAGCTATAATCTTTCCCCATACATACTGTGTTAATGTGTATGATGATTTGATGTGTTATCACTTGTTTTATTTCCACATGTGTGATGATCTTAGTGGAAGAGATTATGTGTTGCATATGAATTCGAATTGTATGTGATCAGGATAGTCTCGGTGGATAATTAATCATTATTCAGCAAATTTCTACACATCTCAGCATCCTCAATTGCAATTTTGATTAACGGAGCTGCTACTGAATTCTTCAATCCACAAAGGGGCCTTCGCCAAGGATGCCCACTCTCTCCACTCATTTTTTTTCTAGCAGTGGAGGGATTGAGCTTAATGATCCATGAAGCCAAGAGACAAGAAGATATCAGAGGAATTGAAGTGACGGTTAATATTTGGGTTACTCATTTTCTGTTTGTTGATGATATTTTGTTGTTTAGAAATGGAAGTCTGGAGGATTGTCGTTGTCTTAAGGAGATCCTGGATCTTTTATTGAAAGCAACAGGCCTAAGTATAAATGAGAAAAAATCGTCCTTGACAACTTCTAGCCTCTCAAGGGAATAAGTGGGCAAGATAGGGGCGATTTTTCATTTTGAAGCCAAAACTCTACAGGACACCTTCAAGTACCTAGGGTTTTTTTTTTAAACCGGACTTGTATCGTATCCAAGACTGGAAATGGATTATAGCAAAGATAGAGGCTAGGATGCATCACTGAAGCTTCAAATGGTTGTCTAGAGTGGGAAGATTGGTCCTGATAAAATCTGTGGCAATGGCCATACCAGTGTATTGGGCTAGTCTGATTTGGGTTCCAAAAAGTATATTGGCCTCCATCAATAAGATTTGCAGCAGATTCTTGTGGGCAGGATCAAAGGTGGAACATGTGAATCCCTGGGTGGCATGGGAGAAAATTGTCAGACCAAAAGGATGGGGAGGCCGGGGAATTAAATATCTTTTTCCTTTCTCAAAGTCTCTGGTAGCTAAACTTCCTTGGATATTAATCACAATGGATAATCTTTGGACCTCTGTCACCAAAAGAAAATACATCAATCCAATGCCAATTCTAGAATGGCTGTGAATGCCACAAAAATATTCAAAAAATTCTTTCGTTGTTTGGAAGGCAACCATTGCTTAAGTTAAGGTCATCGAATAGGGATTGGCATGGCATGTGGGGGACGGTGCCCAGGTTAGACTAGGAAGAGATCCATGGGTGGGCTACTCAGAGTATTTTCTTTTATCAAGAGGTTTCATTGCATTTCTGAACAATAGAGGTCTGTTCAATCTTAACAAAATTGTTGATCACGAAAATTCCTCCATTTGGAGACAAGAATGGTTGACAAGGAATGCTCTACAATTGGAGGATAGATGGGTGGGGGAGTGGAGGAATTTCCTTTTGGGACCTACGCGAGTACTAAAAAAGGTATGCTTTTGATGACTATTTCAGTGGCTTTTTAGTAGAATTTGTAAACCTTTTTGTGTCATGAATTTGGAAAGTAATAAGGAATTATAACAAAACATGTGAAAATTGAGATGCAAGACTTAACCACTGATAATGGTTATTTTCTGTACAGGAAAAGGAGAAAACAAGGAATTGCCGCTCCAAAGGGAGAGACAAAGTCGAGATAACTGCTGTCCCTCTGAAGGTGAACCGAATGCAAACAAGGCTAAACAGATTAAAGCAAGTCGGCTCGGAAAAGAAGGAGAAGATACCAGCTCGGCGCAAAAGAAAGGAAAGGATGAAGAATTAATAGTTTGGCGAATCCCTCAGGATCTTCGATCCTGAGGGATCGCTGCTTTATTTATCTTGTTACTTGGACATCTCCGCCGTCGCCTTTATATAAAGGGACATCACTATTAGCTTAATAGGAGAGGAGGATACGCTTTTATGTAATTTTCTGTTAGACATCAGCTCTGATTATTAAGTCTCTTTGAGAACTGGTTCATTGTATTTTTGACCGATGCATTAATAAAAGCTTGGTGATTATTTCATCTCTGCGTCTGGATTAACTTAAAGCGGTGTATCCTTGGAGGCTAAGGGCCCGGCCCCAGAGGACACTTGCTTCTGTACCATTGCGACTTGATTTCTGCGTGGTTTGTTTATTATTGTTATTTGGTAATTTGATATGCTTCATGAGTTGATATTACATGCTCTGTTAAGATTAAATCATTGAAGTTTTTACAGGTAGAATCGTGGATTGACTCTGCATTATGTTATTGATTCGTTCAGAGTTCATTGCATGTTATCATCCTTAATTAAATACTCTTACTGTTCTGTTACAGAGCTTGTATATTAAACATTCGTGTCATACATTCGCTTGAGGTAGTGTTCTTCATAATCGTTGGATTCATAAATGATAGTGTTCTGTTTGGAAGCACAGTTGTATTCCTGTTGGTTCAGGTTGATCAGATTATTATTCCAGTGTGTTGTGTGCGTTTCTGATTTATTAGTGCCGTTCTATAATTTATCAATAATTAACGTTGTTCCATTAGTGTGTTTCGTGTGATTCGCCTTAAGAGTGAAAGATTGTTATTTTGATTGCGAAGAATGTATTTGGGTTAATAGATTAAGCTTGGTCACAACCCGCGGGGCTTAGTTATTCAATTGTTGTTCCATTTTAGATTTGCTGTTCTATTTCAGAATTGTTGTTCAATTCTTTATTTGTTGTTCCATTTAATCGCATTTGTTGCTTTGGTGTGAGAGATGATCTAAGGCTGTAGTGAGAATTGGCAGTCACTGTCTAGCTCCCAGACTCGTGGTCTATGCTCTAGCTTCCTTTTCATCAGTTTCTGAAGGGATGGGCTATCACTGCCGAA
This sequence comes from Pinus albicaulis, assembly GCA_034641835.2. Lineage (NCBI taxonomy): Eukaryota > Viridiplantae > Streptophyta > Pinopsida > Pinales > Pinaceae > Pinus > Pinus albicaulis. The sequence goes on from CM076579.1 coordinate 1,268,447,313, forward strand.
CCCTTGACTGATACACTGCTGAGTTTTCTGAATGTGTGATTTATTCTTTGAAGTGATTTAGTTACAGACAAGCATCCGTTTACTCTTGTATTTCTTAAGCACTGTACTACTAGCATTACTCTGACAAGTGATAGCCTCAGATTGAGTCACTCTTTGTAATAACAAAACGCTCCCGGATTGACATATTAATGTGAGGTAACTAGAGGTGAAAGAGACCCTTTTTATAGCTCATTTGGCATCGTGTTATTGATAAATTATAGAGCGGCACTAAGCAATTGAGAAAGCACACAACCTGTTGGAATAATAATCGATCCTTTGAACTAGCAAGGAATACAACTGTGCTTCCAACAGAACACTATCATTTATGAATCCAACGATTATGAAGAACACTACCTCAAGCGAATGTATGACACGAATGTTTAATATACAAGCTCTGTAACAGAACAGTAAGAGTATTTAATTAAGGCTGATAACATGTAATGAAATCTGAACGAATCAATAACATAATGCAGAGTCAATCCACGATTCTACCTGTAAAAACTTCAATGATTTAATCTTAACAGAGCATGTAATATCAACTCATGAAGCATATCAAATTACCAAATAACAATAATAAACAAACCACGCAGAAATCAAGTCGTAATGGTACAGAAGCAAGTGTCCTCCGGGGCCGGGCCCTTAGCCTCCAAGGATACACCGCTTTAAGTTAATCCAGACACAGAGATGAAATAATCACCAAGCTTTTATTAATGCATCGGTCAAAAATACAATGAACCAGTTCTCAACGAGACTTAATAATCAGAGCTGATGTCTAACAGAAAATTACATAAAAGCGTATCCTCCTCTCCTATTAAGCTAATAGTGATGTCCCTTTATATAAAGGCGACGGCGGAGATGTCCAAGTAACAAGATAAATAAAGCAGCGATCCCTCAGGATCGAAGATCCTGAGGGATTCGCCAAACTATTAATTCTTCATCCTTTCCTTTCTTTTGCGCCGAGCTGGTGTGTTCTCCTTCTTTTCCGGGCCGACTTGCTTTAATCTGTTTAGCCTTGTTTGCATTCGGTTCACCTTCAGAGGGACAGCAGTTATCTCGACTTTGTCTCTTCCTTTGGAGCCGCAATTCCTCGTTTTCTCCTTTTCCTGTACAGAAAATAACCATTATCAATGGTTAAGTCTTGCATATCAATTTTCACATGTTTTGTTATAATTCCTTATTACTTTCCAAATTCATGATACAAAAAGGTTTACAAATTCTACTAAAAAGCCACTGAAATAATCATCAAAAGCATACCTTTTTAGTACTCCACACACCCCCCTGCTTACCTTGTTTCATGTCCTCATGAAAACATTGTAGTTGACATGCAAGGCAGTGAGAGAATATGCTGGAGAAGGAGTCTCATTTGGAGGCCTACAACCATGATGAGTGATTAGATAATCAAAGAAATGACATGTTTGCCCCTCAGGCATCTCATACAGGGCCTGGTATCCGGGTGCAGGGTGCCAAATAATTGGAGTGCGAAATCTATATCCTAACCAGGATGACCCTGCTTTCAGAATGCTCTCGCCATAGAGGTTCAAACGGTTGGCAACTAATTCAAAATTCTCATACTTAAATGGTTCCCTGAGCTGGATGTTTGGATCAGAGATTAAAAAATCGAGAATTTAGGCGCATTAACAATTTGGAGGGATGGAAAAGAATACTCTAAACTCTCTCGAATAAATTGCCTCATGCATGGGTCCTAATGTTCATTGACACCGGAGTCTTTATGAGGTTTCTATGAGCTTTCCACAAGCATCTTTGGGTTCCTAGGCTGTTATACAGTAAATCTAGAATGGGTGGGAAGGGTAGGTAAATTTGGCAGTTCAACATTGTAAGTATGTTGTACTGGTTTATTATGGTGAGGGTGTGGAATTAGTTGAGCAGGAAAATGTGTAAGGAATGGAGCATTTTGATGATGTGGTTGATTGGGTTGTGTGAATGGTTTTGATGGGCAAAGAAGATATTGTGGAAGAGCTAGTGGAGAATATGGAGAATGTGTTTGTGCTACAAGATGAGGGAGAGTAGTCATGCAATCATAAGGTGAACCATGCCAAGCTTGTAGACAAAATTGTTGGTGGTTATATTGAGATTGACATGGCTGCCCTAACACATTAGTATTCCATAATGGATTATGCAAGTAAGAGAATGGAGAAGAAGTATTTTGAACCATACCTATAGGCCATGATTTCCATGGTTTTGACTTTGTTACAGCTTCCTTACCTCTTTGATATGCTACTTCCATCCTAGATAAGGAAGAGTGAGTATCTATGGGATGCTCCTTTTGGTCATGAATGAAAAACACTTCATCAAATTCTTGATTTTTATGAACATGCAAAACAGCCAATTTTGCATTTAGAGAGCTAACAAAATCAACTTTAAAATTTTCAAATAAAACCTTGATTTCAGCTCTTATGTCTCCTATTCTTGTAGCAGATTGGAAAAAGAAAGAACAAACATCTCTAGAGTTCTTACCGGCCTTGAAGATTCCTCTTGAATACCTTATGCACAACTCACAAACATCATCATATGATAACTGAAAAACATCACCTTTTCCTATCAGATTTAAGAGTTCTAAAAATTCATCTTTGATTCCTTTAAGAATGAGTGTTTTTAAGATCTCTTTCTCCAAATGCTTATATTTTGATTTTTGAAGGTTGTATTGAAATCGATCTACATAGTCCTCCAAACTTTCATCTTCCCCTTGTATCATACTGAAAATATCTTCATTGGATTTACAATAGTCTTGGTACTTCTTCAAGAATATGTTCTTCATGTCCTCCCATGATTGGATGCAATTCCCACCTAGGCTCATGAACCATCGGAGAGCTGCTCCTTTTAGAGTAAGAGTAAACACTTTCAATCTTTGATCATTAGTACAATAATCATATCCTCTACAAAGTATTTCGAACTCAAATAAGAATGTATCTGGATCTTCATTTGCTAAACCATGAAAATTTGGTAAAGATGGGGGAATTATGTGCATTTGTGTCACTCCTCCTAGATCTTTGATAGGAAATTCAAAAGTAGAAACGTGAGCCATTTCTTACCATAATATAAGATGTTCTTCATGTGTTCCTTCGAAGCTCCTTCTTCCAATGTTCCTGTCAATTAGTTAGTGAAATGGGTGGTGCTTACATCACCACTTGAATGAAATCATGTGATTCATTTTTCAAAATTTCTATTTTTTTCCTAGTCATTCACACAAAAATTCAAACATCTATTTCTACCCAACAAAGCAACAACAAATCTGTTAGGAAAGCGGACAGTGGAGCAGGGCTTTTACATGCTCCGCACGTAGGTTCTTACCTTCCGTTTTTAAGATCCAACTCTTCCCTAACAGGCACTCATCAGATTCACACTACTCTTTAGAAATGGCTACACTCTCCCCGGCAACGGCGCCAAAATGTGGAGCGATAAAAAGGTGTCTTTGTAACTCCTAATTACCTCACATTAATTATCAACCCAGGGACGACTTTTTGTTTCAAGAGTGTACTCAGTCTGAGGCGGATATTTACTCAAGAGTAATGTTTTGCAGTATAGTGCTTAAAATCAAAAAGTAAATGAAAGGCTGGAAATAAAATCTGCCCACAAATGGCCAATGTAAAGACTACACTACAGAAACCTTGCTAGACATCGATTAGGGATGCAGTAGTAATAACTCTTTCCCCTAGAAATTGATGTGAGATGACCAAATCTGGGGAGCTGGAATGATTAGCTCTGCCCTCTACAGTTTAGAGATCTCAAAGCAAGTGAAAACAACTCAAAGGAAATGAAATCTAAAACGCAAACTGGAAAGGAACAACAATCTAAAAGCAATGAACAAGAATTGAATAGCAGCGTAAAATAAACAGTGAATTCAATTCATAACCAAGAAAACTAGATTTCTACTCTTTAATCCTGTCGACAGCCACGCAACAATCAACTATCGTAATTCATAAACAAAAGGAACAACAACTGGAATTAGATACAGAAAAAACAACATTTTATAACAATTGAATCATGAATCATGCTTCTTGTAAAGAATGGAATAACAATGACTCTGTATTTGATCCAATTAGAAATAACTCAATAAATAAATGAACTTCACACAACAGAAATAAACCAATAGAAATACAAACAGCAGATCGCTCCACCAGGGCCGGGCCCTCAACCACCGGTGAAGCGTTGCTGTGCTTTACTCCAGCGCTTGAGAAATGGAACAACAGTGAACTCTTTTATTAATCAGGTATTAATAATGTTTACAAACAGCTCACACTCTCTTAACAAGAGCCGATGCACAATTCTGCAAATTACAATAAGAAAAGTCTCTATCCTCAGCAACCAAACACATCATCACAATGCTCCATTCCATACACAATTTCCTGCTCAACTAATTCCTGCATGTTTGCATTTTATGATTGTCCATTTCTTCGTTCCTTTTCAAAGGAGCGGCACTTCTGCGTTTTCTTTGTTCCTTTTCTAAAGGAACGACACTTTTAGTTTTTGCTTTTCCTTTTTCCAAAGGAATGACATTTGCATTTTCACACTTTTTTTTGTGTGTATTTTTTCTTTTTGGTGTGCATTTCCTTTGTTGTTCCCTACAAGGAACAACACTTTTTTTGAGTGTTTTTGTTGTTCCTTCAAAGAAGCAACACTTTGGGAGCAACCCTTCCCTCCTCTTGTGGGATTATTCCTAGTTCATCTCAACCACATTTTACTGATTCCCTTTCATGGCATGAAGTACACTACTTTTATGAGGACAAGAATTATGGATTCTATTGAGGCAAGTTAATATCATTCACGTTATGATCTTTAACATGACAGCTCCTTGATGATAGATTATTTTCAAAAGGGACACAATTATTTATATACTACTTTACTGCATTGTTTTCTGTTGAACATGATATTGATTGATCATCTTAATACCATGTTGGTTCCACCCTTCTGGATTATAATCTTCTCTATCTGTAATAAATGAGATTATGGGTATATTTTTCTATTGACATGTTCAACTTCTTCCACCATCCCTGCTTTTAAGGAGTACTGAGTCTCCCTCTTTTTATCATAAAAATGTGTAATAATAACAAAATTTTGTTCGCAGATGGGGGATAGGGGGTCTCAGTACGAGCCAGCCTACCATGTTCATAAGGCTGTAACAAAGTGACATTCCCATTATGGCCACCACACCAGGGTTATGATCCATTGGATAACCAAATTATCCATGGAACAGGAGGTCTCATCACGAGCCGGCCTGATCACTTTTGCTACATCCCAGTGAATGGCAGTGTGGTTATCTGGTTACCACGCCAGCACACTGATCTCTTCTGTAGAACAACACTGTAACTCTCTAGTTATAAATTGAGGATTTTGGCTCATATGGGTTAAAAAGCAACCCTGCCGAGGCTATGGACGCCTGCTGGCAGCAGCGGCTCTGCTTATGGTATTGAAGTTATATCTTATCGTCAATTATTATCATAATACCCTTTTCTTATTTTTTCTTTTTATCAGAGAAGTTATTTCCTTACTTTTTTCCCTATTTTGAACCTTTATGCATGAGAAATTGTTTTATAATCAATCACATCATTTTTCAGCTAGAATACCATCAGCAAAGCATCTTTTTGGCATATTGCTGTCCTTTTTTCTCTTTTTCGTAACTTATCATCAATCCAAAGCGTCCTATCTCTTATTCATAACTATCTTTACACACTCTGCTCTCATTATAATCATAACCCTCGTTGTCCTATCATTGATATGTGTACTCTGCTTCATTCACTGCTATATTGTTCATTCCCGTGCCTTGCCGTCAGCATAACACCTTTCATAGGCTTTATGGTCATGGAATTCCTTTTCCAATTGGAAGGGGGAATGTCTGCATTATGGGATTGCATGTGATATGATTACTGCACTCTGCCATAACTTGTTGATTTGATAAGTTTTTCTGATTGAAATTTCTGCATGCATCTTATCTATTGCTTACACTATGGATTCAAGAATATTGTATGCAAAATAGTGCTTTGTTTACAGGAGAACAACAAGTATGGGCAGAATTCTATTCACAGCATGACCACACTATTGCAACTAACAGAAGAAGCTCGAGCAACTCGCGAACGTGAACAATTCTTCAGCCATGATGTGCTCACCTGGATTCCACCTTTTGCATCACTTTCAGCACCAACTCTGCTTCAACAAATGCCAGTCCATATATGTCATTCCACATCTTTGGAGGTAAAACTTGAGGTAAAATCGCATAATTCTCTGATTTATTACGAATTTAGGAGAATTTCATAAAAATCCATTTTGAGCATTATTTATCATCCTTCATTCCACATCTTTACCACTTCCTATTTTTCAGCAGCATATCATATTCGAGTATGGGGGAGTGTTCCTTTCATTCATTTCTTTCTTATGACCATGTTATTCATCTTCTTTATCATCCATTGCTATTCTTATTCATTCTCAACACCTCCATTATTCCATGTTGTTTTACACCAAGCATAGAATTCAACAGATGGTAGCAACCACCTCTATTTGTTTTCTAGCATTGCATGAGGGCATGCTAATTTTTCAGAGAGGGGGAGGAATTGCTACGCATGATGGATGTTTTCAATTTTCTTTCTCATTTAAGGCATACAATTTCATTTTTACACAATGCAGAAATTGATTTCCATAATATGAACTCAATTCTTGTGATTTTTGGAAAACACAGACGTATCATTAATACAAACCCAGATAATTTCAAGATAAATTGGTTCATAAAATTTCGGAAATCATGCACTCTCACCTACAGCCATTTTGTTTATATTTCATGATCCGTGCATCAAAACGATCTGATTTTTGGATCATAAAGGCATTCATATATTATAAATTTACTTGCCAAATTTCAACAAAAGCTGGTTTGTAGTTTTTGAGAAAATGGTTAATGAAGTTTGCTGTTACTTATATCATATTTTGTTGCAACTTCATATATACATATAGTTGAATATCAATATAAAAATTGTTATGCCTTCATCAAGATTACTAAAAGTGAATATTCATTAATTAAGGAAGAATTCATTTGTTCTATCCATTTCATGAGCTAAGATGAACATATTTTTATTGCTTGGTTAACACATGGGTTTTTGTCTTTGGGTTGCATGAGGACATGCAATATATTCAGGTTTTCGTTGCATGAGGACATGCAACATATTGAGTGTGGGGGTATGTTGGGCCGTTAATATGCCATTATTATTATCACTTTTGAACACTTATTCCACCCATTTCTACTATTCTTCATCATGTCATTTATTATATAAATCCATTTTATGATGATTTATGCTTCTATGAATGAATATTATTTATTCTTCTTTATTTCTAATAAATTGATGATTATGCATGATTTTATCAATGATAGTTTTAATAAATCAGTTGTAACATTATTCACCATTTTTAGCCTCCAAGATAATTTCCAGATTGAAGATTTGATCATTAAAAGTGCCCACTCAGAAATGCGCTGGAATAAGGAGTGACAGTTTTGCGGTTGAGATTCTGAGCAAATGAAGACGAATCTGGAAAATCCGGAACATGGGTTTTGTTCAGAACGGACCCAATTAACTTTAGCAAAGAACGGTTTGCCCAAATTCGTCTTGTACTGAGAGAAACGCAGGGTTCTTTGAGTACAATTTTCTCATATCTGTGGTTGCGGCCGTCCTCCAAATCTCAGCTACAAAGCCAAATTCGACTTGCTGTTGTTGAAAGATGGATGTAAATCTATTTTATTGTTGATCAATTGGTTGGAAGAAATTCAATATTATTATTAGAGATCCTATTTGCTATTTAATTTCTCCTCCTTCTGATTATAAAAGGAGAAGCATGTATTATGTAGGGGGGGATGGAGAGACTTTTCTTATTGTAATTTGCAGAATTGTGCATCGGCTCTTGTTAAGAGAGTGTGAACTGTTTGTAAACATTATTAATTCCTGATTAATAAAGGAGTTCACTGTTGTTCCATTTCTCAAGCGCTGGAGTAAAGCACAGCAACGCTTCACCGGTGGTTGAGGGCCCGGCCCTGGTGGAGCGATCTGCTGTTTGTATTTCTATTAGTTTATTTCTGTTGTGTGAAGTTCGTTTATTACAATTAAATAATTGAGTTGTTGCTAATTGGATCAAATACAGAGTCATTGTTATTCCATTCTTTACAAGAAGCATGATTCATGATTCAATTGTTATAAAATGTTGTTTTTCTGTATCTAATTCCAGTTGTTGTTCCTTTTGTTTATGAATTATGATAGTTGATTGTTGCGTGGCTGTCGACAGGATTAAAGAGTAGAAATCTAGTTTTCTTGGTTATGAATTGAATTCACTGTTTATTTTACGCTGCTATTCAATTCCTGTTCATTGCTTTTAGATTGGTGTTCCTTTCCAGTTTGCGTTTTAGATTTCATTTCCTTTGAGTTGTTTTCACTTGCTTTGAGATCTCTAAACTGTAGAGGGCAGAGCTAATCATTCCAGGTCCCCAGATTTGGTCATCTCACATCGATTTCTAGGGAAAGAGTTATTACTACTGCATCCCTAATCGATGTCTAGCAAGGTTGCTGTAGTGTAGTCTTTACATTTCTGTCATTTGTAATTAGATTTCTTTTCAAGCAGATTTCTTTTCAAGCATTTATTATTTCTGCATTTGTATTTTTATACTACATCTTCACAAACATTACTCTTGAGTAAATAGCCGCCTCAGACTGAGTACACTCTTGAAACAAAAAGTCGTCCCTGGGTTGACAATTAATGTGAGGTAATTAGGAGTTACAAAGACACCTTTTATCGCTCCACATTTTGAACAAATGAATGCTTATTCCATACTATATTCCATATTCCATGATGGAGTTAATATTCCATTATTATTATCACTTGTGAACGCTTATTCCACCCATTTCTACCATTCTTCATCAAGTCATTTATTATAATTTATTATTTAAATCCATTTTATAAATGATTTATGCTCTTATGGATGAATATTATTTATCTTCCTTTATTTCTAATAAATTGATGATTATGAATTATTTTATCAATGATGGTTTTAATAAGTTGGTTATAACATTGATTTATTGCTAATTGGATCAAATACAGAGTCATTGTTATTCCATTCTTTACAAGAAGCATGATTCATGATTCAATTGTTATAAAATGTTGTTTTTCTGTATCTAATTCCAGTTGTTGTTCCTTTTGTTTATGAATTACGATAGTTGATTGTTGCGTGGCTGTCGACAGGATTAAAGAGTAGAAATCTAGTTTACTTGGTTATGAATTGAATTCACTGTTTATTTTACGCTGCTATTCAATTCCTGTTCATTGCTTTTAGATTGATGTTCCTTTCCAGTTTGCGTTTTAGATTTCATTTCCTTTGAGTTGTTTTCACCTGCTTTGAGATCTCTAAACTGTAGAGGGCAGAGCTAATCATTCCAGGTCCCCAGATTTGGTCATCTCACATCGATTTCTAGGGGAAAGAGTTATTACTATTGCATCCCTAATCGATGTCTAGCAAGGTTTCTGTAGTGTAGTCTTTACATTTTTGTCATTTGTAATTAGATTTCTTTTCAAGCAGATTTCTTTTCAAGCATTTATTATTTCTGCATTTGTATTTCTATACTACATCTTCACAAACATTACTCTTGAGTAAATAGCCGCCTCAGACTGAGTACACTCTTGAAACAAAAAGTCGTCCCTAGGTTGACAATTAATGTGAGGTAATTAGGAGTTACAAAGACACCTTTTTATCGCTCCACATTTTGGCGCCGTTGCCGGGGAGAGTGTAGCCATTTCTAAAGAGTAGTGTGAATCTGATGAGTGCCTGCTAGGGAAGAGTTGGATCTTAAAAACGGAAGGTTAGAACCTACGTGCGGAGCATGTAAAATCCCTGCTCCACTATCCGCTTTCCTAACAGATTTTTTGTTGCTTTGTTGGGTAGAAATAGATGTTTGAATTTTTGTGTGAATGATTAGGAAAAAAATAGAAATTTTGAAAAATGGATCACATGATCTCATGCAAGTGGTGATGTAAGCACCACCCATTTCACTAACCGATTGACAAGAACATTTGAAGAAGGAGCCTCGAAGAAACACATGAAAAACATCTTATATTATGGTAAGAAATGGCTCACGTTTCTACTTTTGAATTTCCTATCAAAGATCTAGGAGGAGTGACACAAATGCACATAATTCCCCCATCTTTACCAAATTTTTATGGTTTAGCAAATGAAGATCCAGATACATTCTTATTTGAGTTCGAAATACTTTGTAGAGGATATGATTATTGTACTAATGATCAAAGATTGAAAGTGTTTCCTCTTACTCTAAAAAGAGCAGCTCTCCGATTGTTCATGAGCCTAGGTGGGAATTGCATCCAATCATGGGAGGACATGAAGAACATATTCTTGAAAAAGTACCAAGACTATTGCAAATCCAATGAAGATATTTTCGGTATAATACGAGGGGAAGATGAAAGTTTGGAGGATTATGTAGATCGATTTCATTATAACCTTCAAAAATCAAAGCATAAGCATTTGGAAAAAGAGATCTTAAAAACACTCATTCTTAAAGGAATCAAAGATGAATTTTTAGAACTCTTAAATCTGATAGGAAAAGGTGATGTTTTTCAGTTATCATATGATGATGTTTGTGACTTGTGCATAAGGTATTCAAGAGGAATCTCCAAGGCTGGTAAGAATTCTAGAGATGTTTGTTCTTTCTTTTCCAAATTTGCTACAAGAATAGGAGACATAAGAGCTGAAATCAATGATTTATTTGAAAATTTTAAAGTTGATTTTATTGGCTCTCTAAGCTCAAAATTGGACGTTTTGCAGGTTCATAAAAATGAAGAATTTGATGAAGTGTTTTTCCCTCATGACCGAAAGGAGCAGCCCATAGATGGTTACTCTTCCTTATCTAGGATGGAAGTATCATATCAAAGAAGTGAGGAAGCTGCAACAAGGTCAAAACCATGGAAATCATGGCCTACAGGTATGGTTCAAAACACTTCTTCTCTATTCTCTTACTTGCATAATCCATTATGGAATACTCATGTTCTAGGGCAGCCATGTCAATTTCAATATAACCACCAATCTTATCTACAAGTTTGGCATGGTTCACCTTATGATTGCATGACTACTCTCCCTCGTCTTGTAGCACAAGCACATTCTCCATATTCTCCACCAGCTCTTTCACAACATCCTGCTTGCATATCAAATTTATCCACTCAACCCAACCAAACACATCATCACAATGCTCCATTCCATACACAATTTCCTGCTCAACTAATTCCACACCCTCACCACAATAAACCAGTACAACATGCTTACAATGTTGAACTGCCAAATTTACACACCCATCCCACCCATTCTATCTCACATGCGCCATTAGAGAAAACTTACAATGAGATTCAGAATGTTTCAAATTCAAAAATTGTAGAAGCTATGGAAGAAAATGAGGTTTCTTTTAAGTTGCACCAACAAACCATTTTAAAAGCTCAAGAACTTCATGGTATGATGGGAAATCAAGAAAGTAACGGATATATTGAAGATTGGTTTCACTCCATCACGTGTTTGCATCATCACTCTATGCTTCAACAATTTTTGATACCATTTTTTCAAGGGAAATTGGCTTCTCATACCCTAATTTTCATTAATATGCATTTTTCAAATTTGGGTATGTGTATACATGAAGCCTTATTTCTAAAATGGCTCCACTGAAAGTACTCATATACGTAGTCATATTCATTTTTCAAATCAAAATAGGTTAGTATAAAACATAAAATAAATAAGGGAATAAATAAATGCATTTTGTTTTTTATGTAAAACTAGTTGTTTTTTTTATTGCAACATGCTATGCAAATCAATATTGGTGATAATTTTTTAATTCATTTGTGTATGTAGATGACTTATAATGGAAATAATATCTCTACAAACACTCATATTCATTTTTTATCACCAATTTGAAAAAATGCTTGAATATCATTTTTTTGGCTTGCGAGCTTGATGAACTTTCTGGAAAAACAGTCGGGACAGTCATGTTTTGAGGGACCAAAAATGAATATTTTTAAAACATGTTTCTACCCTAGATAGCCCTTGATGTCTACTTTCTAACCCAATTTGAATCAGTCAATTTGGATTTGAAACAAAAAAGTTAGAACCAAAACATTGACCGGATGTCTAGCGGGCAGCTCAGGAACAGAGTTGGGACAGTCAGTTTTTGGAGGCCTAAATGACCATATTTTTAAAACCTGTTTCTATGATAGATTCCCCTATGAATCTAGTTTCCAATGCAATTGGAATCACTCATTTTCGATATCGTATGGGGAAGTTATGATCAAAATACTGACTGTCTATCGTAAATCAGCACCCTTAAAACTCTGTTTTTCCGGATGTTCCTTACAGTATTTGACCTATCAATTCTTCTTGTCTTCAAAACCTGTTTCTATTGGAAATAAATAAATGAATCTACTTTCATTTCCAATTTGAATCATTCGAATCCGACATCAAGCGAAGAATCTATGCTTAAAACATTCACTGTTGTTCTAAGTGGGGTAAGCGAAAATGACTATGTTATGCAGGTTGTTCTAAGTAAAATTGACATATCATATCATTGAATTTTTAAAACCTGTTGCTATTGGATATTAACCTTTGAATTAGCTCTCATTTGGCTTTGGAATCACTCAATTTGGACGAAAAACAAAGAAGTTGTGACTAAAACACTGCAGGTTAGCATGATTGGCCACTGCTCTCCCGCAGGTAACAAATAAATTTTACTTTGTTATTTTCTCCATGGATTTTTTTTACAGAGTAACTACTTGTTAGTTTTTTGCATAATTCTTGGATTAGGGGAGCCCGCGCACCTCTCTTTCTCCATGATTTAATGTTTTCTTGCAGGTAGACACTCGTTTTTTGCAGGTCTTGGGAAAATAAAGAAGGTCAATTTATGGACGAGTGATTTTTGAAAGAAATTTTATGAAACAAAAGAATTTCATCTAACTCATTACCCAACGGATTCGTAATAGAAGAAATGAAGAATTGATTTCAATTTGAAGATTCATGTCTTATCACTACTGCCAAAACATTTTTCAAAGAGATCATTTTTTTTGACATAACATCATAGCTGTTGTAACTTAATTTATTTATTTACATACTGTTTTTGTTGTTTTTTTCTAATTTCTCTTATATTTTGTGTTTCAGGTATTGCTTCATTCAAAGTGTAACTCATCCTCAGCATCAATACCGTGAACAACTAATTTGTTTTTTTGCATGTTTGCATTGTATGACTGTCCATTTTGCTTTTCCTTTTCCAAAGGAATGGCACTTGCGTTTTTGCTGTTCCTTTTTCCAAAGGAACGACATTTGCATTTTCACACTTTTTTTTTGTGTGTATTTTTCTTTTTGGTGTGCATTTCCTTTGTTGTTCCCTACAAGGAACAACACTTTTTTTGAGTGTTTTTGCTGTTCCTTTTTCCAAAGGAACGACATTTGCATTTTCACACTTTTTTTGTGTGTATTTTTGCTTTTTTGTGTGCATTTCCTTTGTTGTTCCCTACAAGGAACAACACTTTTTTTGAGTGTTTTTGTTGTTCCTTCAAAGAAGCAACACTTTGGGAGCAACCCTTCCTTCCTCTTGTGGGATTATTCCTAGTTCATCTCAACCACATTTTACTGATTCCCTTTCATGGCATGAAGTACACTACTTTTATGAGGACAAGAATTATGGATTCTATTGAAGCGAGATAATATCATTCATGTTATGATCTTTAACAGGACAGCTCCTTGATGATAGATTATTTTCAAAAGAGACACAATTATTTATATACTACTTTACTGCATTGTTTTCTGTTGAACATGATATTGATTGATCATCTTAATACCATGCTGGTTCCACCCTTCTGGATTATAATCTTCTCTGTCTGTAATAAATGAGATTATGGGTATATTTTCTATTGACATGTTCAACTTCTTCCACCATCCCTGCTCTTAAGGAGTACTGAGCCTCCCTCTTTTTATCATAAAATTGTGTAATAACAACAAAATTTTGTTCACAGATGGAGGATAGGGGGTCTCATTACGAGCCAGCCTACCATGTTCATAAGGTTGTAAGAAAATGACATTCCCATTATGGCCACCACACCAGGGTTATGATCCATTGGATAGTCAAATTATCCTTGGAACAGGAGGTCTCATCACGAGCCGGCCTGATCACTTTTGCTACATCCTAGTGAATGGCAGTGTGGTTATCTGGTTACCACGCCAGCACACTGATCTCTTCTGTAGAACAGCACTGTAACTCTCCACTTATAAATTGAGGATCCTGGCTCATATGGGTTAAAAAGCAACCCTGCCGAGGCTATGGACGCCTGCTGGCAGCAGCGGCTCTGCTTATGGTATTGAAGTTATATCTTATCGTCAATTATTACTATAATACCTTTTTCTTATTTTTTCTTTTTATCAGAGAAGTTATTTCCTTATTTCTTTTCCCTATTTTGAACCTTTATGCATGAGAAATTGTTTTATGATCAATCGCATCATTTTCAGCTAGCATACTATCAGTAAAGCATCTTTTTGGCATATTGTTGTTCTTTTTCTCTTTTTCGTAACTTATCATCAATCCAAAGCGTCCTATCTCTTATTCATAACTATTTTTACACACTCTGCTCTCATTATAATCATAACTCTCGTTGTCCTATCATTGATATGTGTACTCTGCTTCACTGCTATATTGTTCATTCCCAAACCTTGCCATCAGCACAACACCTCTCATATGCTTTATGGTCATGGAATTCCTTTTCCAATTGGAGGGGGGAATGTATGCATTATGGGATTGCATGCGATATGATTACTGCACTCCGCCATCACTTGTTGATTTGCCAAAATATTAGTATTGCATGTATACATAAGTTTTTCTGATTGAAATTTTTGCATGCATCTTATCTATTGCTTACACTATGGATTCAAGAATATTGTATGCAAAATAGTGCTTTGTTTACAGGAGAACAAGTATGGGCAGAATTCTATTCACAGCATGACCACACTATTGCAACTAACAGAAGAGGCTCGAGCAACTTGCGCACGTGAACAATTCTTTAAACATGATGTGCTTACCTGGATTCCACCTTTTGTATCACTTTCAGCACCAACTCTGCCTACATCAGCTTCAACAAATGCCAGTCCATATATGTCATTCCACATTTTTGGAGGTAAAACTTGAGGTAAAATCGCATAATTTTCTGATTTATTACGAATTTAGGAGAATTTCATAAAAATCCATTTTGAGCATCATTTATCATCCTTCAGTCCACATCTATACCACTCTCTATTTTTCAGCGGCATATCATTTTCGAGTATGGGGGAGTGTTCCTTTCATTCATTTCTTTCTTATGACCATGTCATCCATATTCTTTATCATCCATTGTTATTCTTATTCATTCTCAACACCTCCATTATTCCATGTTGTTTTACACCAAGCATAGAATTCAATAGATGGTGGCAACCACCTCTATTTGTTTTCTAGCATTGCATGAGGGCATGCTAATTCTTCAGAGAGGGGGAGGAATTGCTACGCATGATGGATGTTTTCAATTTTCTTTCTCATTTAAGGCATACAATTTCAGTGCAGAAATTGATTTCCATAATATTTTTAAAAAACTATGAACTCAATTCTTGTGATTTTTGGAAAATGCAGATGTATCATTAATACAAACCCAGACAATTTCAAAAAAATATTGGTTTATAAAATTTCGGAAATCATGCACTCTCACCTACAGCCATTTTGTTTATATCTCATGATCCATGCATCAAAACAGTCTGATTTTTGGATCATAAAGGCATTCATATATTATAAATTTACTTGCCAAATTTCAACAAAAGTTGGTTTGTAGTTTTTGAGAAAATGGTTAATGAAGTTTGCTGTTACTCATATCATATTTTGTTGCAACTTCATATATACATATAGTTGAATGTCAATGAAAAAATTGTTATGCCTTCATCAAGATTACTAAAAGTGAATATTTATTAATTAAGGAAGAATTCATTTGTTCTATCCATTTCATGAGCTGAGATGAACATATTTTTTATTGCTTGGTTAACACATGGGTTTTTGTCTTTGAGACATGCAATATATTCAGGTTTTCGTTGCATGAGGACATGCAACATATTGAGTGTGGGGGTATGTTGGGCCGTTAATATGCCATTATTATTATCACTTATGAACGCCTATTCCACCCATTTCTACCATTCTTCATCACGTCATTTATTATAATTTATTATTTAAATCCATTTTATAAATGATTTATGCTCTTATGGATGAATATTATTTATCTTCTTTTATTTCTAATAAATTGATGATTATGAATTATTTTATCAATGATAGTTTTAATAAGTTGGTTATAACATTATTCACCATTTTTAGCCTCCAAGATAATTTCCAGATTGAAGATTTGATCATTAAAAGTGCCAACTCAGAAATGCGCTGAATAAGGAGTGACAGTTTTGCGGTTGAGATTCTAAGCAAATGAAGACGAATCTGGAAAATTCGGAACATGGGTTTTGTTCAGAACGGACCCAATTAACTTTATTAATGAACGGTTTGCCCAAATTCGGCTTGTACTGAGAGAAACGCAGGGTTCTTTGAGCACAATTTTCTCAGATCTGTGGTTGCGGTCGTCCTCCAAATCTCAGCTACAAAGCCAAATTCGACTTGCTGTTGTTGAAAGAGTGATGTAAATCTATTTTATTGTTGATCAATTGGTTGGAAGAAATTCAATATTATTATTAGAGATCCTATTTGCTATTTAATTTCTCCACCTTCTGATTATAAAAGGAGAAGCATGTATTGTGTATGAGGGGATGGAGAGACTTTTCTTATTGTAATTTGCAGAATTGTGCATCGGCTCTTGTTAAGAGAGTGTGAGTTGTTTGTAAACATTATTAATGCCTGATTAATAAAGGAGTTCACTGTTGTTCCATTTCTCAAGCGCTGGAGTAAAGCACAGCAACGCTTCACCGGTGGTTGAGGGCCCGGCCTTGGTGGAGCGATCTGCTGTTTGTATTTCTATTAGTTTATTTCTGTTGTGTGAAGTTCGTTTATTACAATTAAATAATTGAGTTATTGCTAATTGGATCAAATACAGAGTCATTGTTATTCCATTCTTTACAAGAAGCATGATTCATGATTCAATTGTTATAAAATGTTGTTTTTCTGTATCTAATTCCAGTTGTTATTCCTTTTGTTTATGAATTACGATAGTTGATTGTTGCGTGGTTGT